>CM066920.1:24109216-24471340 GCA_033964015.1 Scolanthus callimorphus
CCCACATCTCCCGTCCCCTGTTTGACCTAGTACTGTAGACATTTTACAGAAAAACGGGCTCGCATATCCTTGTTGCGCGCGAAGCGTGCCCAAATTTTGATAAACGTTTGTTTGTTTGTTCATCGTTTTTTTTTGTTTTTCATCGCATTTCATCAAGCCTCAGAGAAGGGTAGATGAACATGTTTTGTGTATGGCATAGTAAACAAAGCCTGTCAGGAGCTCAGGAAGTACACTACCTCAACTATATAGGTTAGGTTATATTATTCATACGCACAACTGCGCTCCGCAAATGACGAAGTTATCAATATTCACGTGCGCGAAGCCGTGGCCCAACGGACGAATTTATTACTTATTGTAACGTCGAAACTCACGCTTACCTAAGAGGTCTTCTTTCAAACATATAGTGACTTGCCCTCCAGGCCTATCATTTTGCAGGGAATCCTGCAAATGATAGGCAAATTTCGATTTTCCTTGTCAAGATAACTTGTTCTTGTGAACGGTATTTCTCCTCATAGCTAAAAGAGTATATTATCATGTTATGCGCGCGAAGCGCGCCGAAATTTTTATCGCCATTTGTTTTACCCCTCTTCATCGTCCAAATGTTCTGAAAAAAATTATGACCCTCCCCCAAATAGGAGTGAAAAAAATTTGACCCTCCCTTTAGACACGCGAAAAAAAATAGGACCCTCCCCACAAAAATAGGAGCCCTCCCCCCCCGCTAAATAATGACACGTCCCTAATTATACAACTTTTCACACTGGTGCTCTCCTGGGACGGCCAGAGTTAGTCGAGCGCAAAACGTTATGGAGAACTTGTAAACATTAACTTAAACATCAACTGGCTTCCAAAAATCAAGATTCTTATGGAAAGGAAGCACATACAGTAGGAAGCGTCATCATCGAGCCGCGGTAAGAAGTTCTAAATATACCGTTTCCGGGAAACGTAGTCACCCAAAAGCCTGTAAGCTTGAAGCGCAAAGGATAATGGGGGCATCTAAACTGCTACTGGTTGATCCGAATTCAGACAGTTTTCGCAACCATAGGTAAAATCATTAAATTTCAGCATATTTCTAAGCATGTTTATTTCTAATATTTTACAGAAACTCAAATAAATTTTACCCATACTCCTAGCGCACCAGCTTTGTTGCTTTTTCCAGTGAAACTTATCCCGGAAACGGTATATATAATCTCCTCTAAAATCTTAGGCGCGAAAGTTAAAAATGCAAATTTGAGAAATTCGCGCGAAAATCGCTCAATCAGATAGATTTTAACTTTATGTTTGCAAAGATTTTGTGAAAAGTTTTGTGAAGAGCTTGTGAAGGCAGAAGTCTTCTAGAACTTTTTCAGAGTAAAAGAGGTGCTTGGAAGAGTTTTCATCCACAACAATATACGAAACTCCGACCTGTTTTAGTTGAGCTCACCGTTTGTTGGTTCGGCTAATACTTATTGTCAGCGAGCACTACCTCTGTAAAAGAAATCTTATGAACTGACCATTTATTTCTGATAAGTTTATGTTTGGACTGCGGTGTAGATGCTAAGAAAATGCTCTCATGCGGATTTAACTTCATTGTATATCGGATGAGGAAATTTTCTTTCGATGGTTTTTTCATTCCGCGAAGATAACAACGAACAACAATAATTTGAGTTGATTCTACTTTTGACCAGAAGAGGAAAGTTGCTATTGATAATGTAATCGTCGTTGAGCCCGCAATTCCCTGCTAGCAGAGGCCTCTTTTCTCTGCATTTCGCTGGCTGAGGTTCGCGAAATGCAGAGAAAAGAGGCCTCTGCTAGCAGGGAAGCCCGGCAAAAGATTTGCTAAAAGATTTTTACACTTGAAGTAACAAAGTTCAAGAAACCGCTTTTTACTGATTTGCATGTTAATGAATCCCGGTTTGTCGTCAGCCAATCACATGAGAGCAGGTTTTTGATAGTTTTAACTACATTATGTATGCGCTAAAGTATAATGATGTCCTAAAAACAATACCATTCTGCCCGATGAATCCTTGTTAATTAAGCAGAAACTTATATGAAAATATGTAGAAATAAAACCGTTACTCGAACAACTATGAACTTGAAACCGAATTTGAATTGTTTCTTGATGATTGTTTTCGGGTGATGAATCTGACCTTTTATTCCGCCACGTCTATTCTAAATTGCTTCTGTCATCTTGCCCTCATTACCCAGGATGTTTGAGTGTGTGAACTCGTCTATTTCCTGGTGAGATTTGTAAACAATCACTCCTGCACTACCGCGATAAATTGATCGCGAAATCAAAGGAATCTACCAAACACTTCCGCCTGAAGTCATGTGACCCGGTGTCAATGTTTATAAATGTGAAGAAAATGCCAAAGAATGATGCGTTGTGACCACAGGTAAGTTTGATTGAGTCTGAAATAACTCAGTTAGGGGCCGATTACATGGAGAATTTCAGCCCGGGCTTAGATTTCAACCCGGGTAGGGGGGCTGAATCACCAGCCCGGCCTTTTCCACAATACATATAATACGAAATTAACGATTCATGAAGAAAATCTCAGCCCGGGCTGAAATTCGGCCCGGGCTGAAAATCCTGGCCCGGTCAGAGCGACCCGGGCTAGGATTTTCAGCCCGGTTGTTTGGCGAAATTTTCACCATGTAATCGCAGCAGAATTCAGCCCGGGCTGGAAATTCGCGCCCACTGTCTTATATCCAGCGTAAAAGCCAAATGACATGCGCTTAGTTGCAAGATGGCGATTTGAAACAGCCCGGGCTGAAATGCCACATATAATCACAACAAAAAATCAGCCCGGTCACCTGGCTAAAACCTCAGCCCGGGCTGAAATTCTCCATGTAATCGGCCCCTTAGACAATTAGACAAAAGGCCAGCAGCATACTTGACTCATCACAGCCGATAAATACACACGTGCCCCCTACCCACCCCCCACCCCACCCCCCTAGTTTTTTCTGGCTACGGCCCTGTGTGACGAATACCCGGAAAACGCTGGACACTCCTCCATTATCCACGATCACTGATCAACGGCGAGCTTACAGACTCGAAATATTCTTTAATTGTTCATCAAAGGAACCTGGTGAAGAACGCTATCAGGTAAAGGTAGGTGTTGTATCACTAAATAGTACGCGGTTAACGAATGCATGGCTCGATGGGACAAATTGAGCGAATGTCGTCTGAGCTTAGGGACGTGTCATTATTTAGCGGGGGGGAGGGCTCCTATTTTTGTGGGAGGGTCCTAATTTTTTTTCGCGTGTCTAAAGGGAGGGTCCACATTTTTTCACTTCTGTTATGGGGGAGGGTCATAATTTTTTTAAAACAACATTTGGACGATGAAGAGAGTGAAACAGATGCAACTTCTATATCATCTGCGTTTTTACTTATAAAAAGTTCGGCGCGCTTGGCGCGCATAAAGAATGACATCTTATAAATTATGCTCTTTCAGTAACGAAGACGCTACCCTCACGCCGTTTTAATAACAAGTGTATCTTGATGAGGAAAAGCAAACTCCCAAAATGCCCTGCATGATAGGCCTGACGGGAAGTCACTATGTTTGAAAGAAGACCCCATGTATAGGTATTAGCGTGAGTTCGACATTACAAGCATATAGAAATTCGTCATTTGGGCCGCGCTTCACGCATGAATCATAATAACTTCGTCATTTGCGGCGCGCACTTGCGCGCATGAATAATATAACGTTGTTGGCTCAGAAACCCATCAATAGGGAGAAGCTTTCATCTAACCTATATAGTTCAGGTAGCGTTCTTCCTGGGCTCCTGACAGGCTTTGTTTACTATACCGTACACAAAACATGCTCTCTTATTAGGCTTTCTCTTAGTTCGATGAAATGCGTTATCGAAATTCGGGCGCGCTTCGCGCGCAACGAAAAAAAAGTGCGAGCCCCTTTTTCTGTAAAATGTCTTCTGAATCAGTACTAGGTCAAATAGGGGACGGGAGAGTAGGTGGGATCACGTTAATCATTGTACTCATAGAAGGAGGATCCTGTGCATTTTTACCGTTTACCCAAATCCTCTCACGTAAATAATCGAGGCGATAATAATGACCGCGGTTCCTTAGCTTTGACAAAAGTAAGGAAAAAGTATTTGTACTTATTGTACTTTTGTACTTAGTATTTGTAAGAAAAGAAAAAGCATTCGGACAAGTCTAACTAACAGGTTTTTCAGAAAATATCAATTACAATGGGGAGGGTCACAATTTTTTTCCTAGGACTGGGGAGGGTCCACAATTTTTTTATTATGTTCAAGGGGAGGTCCAATTTTTTTTTAGCTTTGTTTGAAAAAAATGGGCGCCCTCCCCCCCCGGTAAATAATGACACGTCCCTTAGGAAATAGTAGTCTAGTCATTAAATGGTTGAACCTATTGTAGATCACTAGATCTAAATCTAATTACAAGAGTAGATTGTTGTACAAAACACATCCTTGGCAGAACATACTACAGTACAAAGAAACTGGGCTTGGTGAAAGAGGTACAAATCGCGATCTTTTATTATCATTTAGCTTAGAATTAGTTTATTTCGCATCTCATTGACATAGTGAGTGAGTGAACGTACCATAAACGTTGTACCTTGTACCCCCCCCCCCACCCCCCCCCCCCACCCTTCAGGAATTTACTGAAATGCGCTTGAGTTTCCTTGAGTTTCCGGCTGAGGTCAGGTGAACCGGGTCAGTCTTTATCAGTGTGGAAATGCAAAAGAATGAAGCTTTCTACTTGTAACTGCGGGTAAGTATGTCTTCTTACAAATCGCCATCGTCCTCCTGTGAATCAGCATCTACAGCCTGAAATAAATCAATTAGATTACATTCAAGAAGAGAGGTGTTTTGGCGTTCCCAGCCGTCCATTACATTATACGTCACGGCTTCAAACTCATGTGACCTGTTCCCGGAAAACGCTACACCGCAGACGCCACACCTCGATTCCCAGTTTTCCCATGATCACTGATCAACGGCGAGCTTACAGACTCGAAATACTCTTTCATGTTGATTATTGTACCTCGTGAAGAACGCTATCAGATAAAGGTAGGTTTAAGCCCGCTGTATTACTAAATACTGTGGTCAACAACGTACATGGCTTGTAGGAAGGCATTTGCTAAGCGAATGTCGTCTTACCTGAGAAATGGCGGTCTAGTCTATGAACGGTTGAACCAACAATCCGTGACATTAATACTTGAGACAGTCTCCCAAACGAAACCACACTGGACTATACTTTCTCTTCCGCTTCCTCGCACCTCCCTCTTCAATGTTGATCCAAATCACTAGCAGCAGATTTATACTACAACATTGGAAGGGAGGGAGATGGTTGAACGGTCAAGTTTCTCGAGTTTTTGTCCCGGATTGTAATCTAATTGTAAAAGAGTAGATTTGTAGTCCAATCCTTGGACAATTTGGAATGACATGCTAACAGTTGAATGAAATTCGCCTTGAATAAAGACGTGCTTCCTATAAGTAATGTATTCACATCCCACCTGCCAACAACATTATAATATACTTGGGAGCGTGACGGAGTCGCTCTCCAATTTGCATAATCATAACTTGACACGGGCAATGCCCCGTTTTCTTTCTAAAGTTTCCATCTGTTACTTGCCACAAATGAACCGTTTTGGCTACGTTATGCTCTTTAAAACGTCAATGCATTAATTACCCTTTTTCAATAATGAATGTTTCTAAGATCACGGAGCACTAGTTTGCATAAATTGAAATCAAAATGTCACATTATTTTACTGCATTCAATGAGGGAGTCCATTTTTATGGCAAAAGATAGTTTGGCTTTATTTTGTATAGATAAGCCATCTATATTACACAACAATGTTTACTTGACACACTATGCTCACCCCAGGGGGATATATGTCGTCGGGCGGGGGTGCTCGTCATATCTTTTAGGGGGTTACAATTTGGGTTCGAGGTATGTTTTAGGGTATAAGGGACGTGTCATTATTTAGCGGGTGGAGGGCTCCCATTTTTTTCAAACAAGGCTAAAAAAACATTAAGACCCTCCCCTTGAACATAACAAAAAAAAAGTGCCCCCCCCAGTCTTAGGTAAAAAAAGTGTGACCCCTTCCGGTATTTAAGATGTTCTAAAATACCTGTCAGAGACGCTCTTGTCCGAGTGATGCAATGTCTCTTTGCAGAAATACTTTTCCCTACTTCTGTCAAAACTAAGAAACCGCGGTCATTTTTTATCGCCTCGATTGTTTACGTCAGAGGATTTGGGGTAATACGCGATAAAAATGCAGTAATCCTACCTCTATAGTACAATGATTAATGGTCCAGCCTCAGAGCTATTAAACATTTTCGTGATCCCCCCACCCCCCGTCCCCTATTTCACCTAGTACTGAATACATTTTCACAGAAATCGTAAATGAGCATGTAAATTTGTGTATAGTAACAAACACTGTCAAGAGCTCAGGAAGTACGCTACCCTCAAGTATATAGGTCAGATGAAAGCTTCTACTGATGGGCTCCTGACCCCCCCCCCCCCCAACCCCACCCCATCTTTAAGGGTGTTCGCGGCGGAAATACGAGACGTATTCCCAGCCGTTGGGCTCTTGTGCGATCGTGGCTGGAATTTGAGAGCTGTTGAAAATGGTATCTCTTAGGGGTTAAAATTCTAGTTGACCACACCTAGATTGGTATCTTTAGGGTTGATATTTCATTTTCCCATCGCCCCAACAACCCCGCCCGACGACATATGGGAGTCCACCGACCGGGTGCCACCTAACGCCCGACAATACCATTGAAAATGTTATCAGTTTATAGTATGCATTTAATTATTAAGGGTATGACGAGGAAAGGGGAAAAGCCGGCCCTCTATCTTTTACTCAGCCACCTAGTGCTTTCAGATTGGCTGGTCATATCGCTACCAAGGTTTGGCCAAGTATATAGGTACACACAATGGCTTCCCTACCTACTAACCTTGAGATATAGGTAGAAAGCCATTCAGTGGTAATTGCCTACTAAGGCTGGTCTACGAATAAGTGTGAACACACCATTGTGCAAAAGAAGAATGAAGAATGGGCCGTAGGACTTCTCTCGTTCCATTCTAGAAATGTTATATCCGTTTTTCATACTTCATTTCATTCAAGCCTTTGAGGCGAGATCTCAGAGCATTGTTTACATGTTACGGGAAAATGTAAAGGACAGGGTCACCAAAAACATCAAAATTTGAAAATCACCAACCCCAAAAAATTAACAAGACAGGTAAAATGTGTAATGATGATATAAGGTGAACGTTAGCATAGGATTGCACATAGACAAACAAAAATTGACTAGGTTACTAAGTAACCCTGGCCCTTATCTGTTTTCAGTTGTGATGGCAAGTGCAAGCCAACTGCTGACAGAAAATGAGGAAAAGACAAATTTTATGAAGTTGTCAAGACTTCTGATAGATGGCGGTACCTTTCTCTTCTCTTCGTCAGTATTTGACAGCATTCACCCCACCAGCAACCTACCAGCCTACCTGGCAACCTACAAGCATTTCATGGAGGCACAACTTTATCCAAAGAAGGGCAAACGAATTCTATTTAAAGACAATGGAGACACTGTACCCCCCTGTTGGACACCCTACCCTCGTCAAGAACTTTGACATCTCCCTTTTATTTTTACTCCTAAGGAGCATTTGTTCACTCTCCCCACCCCCAAAGGATGGATGCTTTGCCCGATCCAAGTGACGTTTCCGTAGAAGCCAGTTTAGCAAGAATCAAGTATTACCGTAATAAAGTGTATGCGCACATTAAAAAGACAGACATAGACCAGACAGACTTCGAGAATTGGTGGAATGATATCTCCCAGGCTATTTTGTCGATCGGTGTGATAAAGCAACACGAGATTGATTATCTCAAGTCTGCCCCTCTTGGAGAGACGGACTATGTAGAACCTACTTGAAAAATGGCGCCGTTCAGATTGTGACATAGCAAGATGAAGTGTTGGGCATGTCTTTCCAGCTTGCAGATTTACATTCAAAGATCGAAACGGTTCTTCGAGCTGTAGAGCCGAAGCATGCAGGTAAATAAACAAGTTACACTCAATTATAGGGGCCGGTTATAACTGTTTTCAGGCCAATTTCACGAGGGGGAATTTTTTATCAAGAACAGTTTGGAGGCTCCTTTTTTCTGACGTCAATAGTCGACTGGAGGCGTCCTGAGGCTTTTCGAATGGCTTCCCGCTCACACTATGATCACCGTCATTTTCATGAAAACTATACTATGGCCTTGGTCTTGGAAAACTTTGCCTGATTCTGATATACTCGCCAAAATTCCCTAGCCTTTGTTGTATCCCCTCTCACCGAAAACGTTGGCCTGAGGTCTACAAACCGCAAAACGGTTTCTAGTTCCGACTTGATATTTCGCTGTTACAAAAATAATTTAAGCAGAGCTTGTCAATATAATTTATTTATTTATCTATTTTTATTTAGAGGATTTCATCTGTAACATAAAACGTTAAAAGTTACAATAAAACATATAAGATACCAAATTAAATTGACATTGACAGATGAGGGGCAAACTAACGGACACGAAGTCCCAACAAATGTGGACGTGCAGGGTATTTTAGGCTGCAATATCGAGTTGAATTTAAAACCTTTCCTTTTCTCGATAACTAGGTCTAGATGTTACGGGTGGTAACGGTCTAGAACGAGTCTAATGCCTGAGTTTCACATGCATCGACGTAGTTTTGTTAGTCCAATGCAAAGAATACTTTTTTCACGCTAACAGTTATGTCGGTAAGGATCTTTGGAGACGATTCTTGTGCCTGTGGGACTCCAGATGGAATGACTCCCTTCAGGTGGAGCATCCCCGTATAGTAGTTGACATAAGGGGGTATCCCTCCGCCCCCCCCCCCCCCCACCCCCTCCCAAGCCAAGTAAAGCCCAGTTTACATTTGCCGAGGCAAGATATTCAGAGGAGGAAACTTCAATATTGTTGTTGTTTTTTGGTAGAATCCATCCATAGTTTAATTCTTACGCGCGCGTTGATTGGTTCAATGCTTGAAAGCTGAAATCTACAAACAAAGGTTACTTGCCAGGAAATTTCAACGAATCGTTTCACTAATATAATATCAAATTTGCAACTCGTTTGCTTCGATCTGAATGCGAAAAATATTACTTACCCGTTTCTTAGTGCTATTTTCACAACTCTCTGCGAACTCAAACGCTTACAAACAAAACCGCGGTTTGGCTTCCGTCAATCAAACGAGTGAACAGCCGTGGGACGATTTCACGCAGGGAGTGGGAGTTTTATTAAACTAAGGGATGAATGTTTCATTGTCCTATGGTTTGGGAGTGGTGAGTCGGTGTCCCGTGCAACTTTACTTTAGTTGTCTGTTAATAATTTTCGGCGGGCCATTAATTTATTTTAAGCAACGTATCCCATGAAGCTGAACCATATCCTTAAAGTCTTACATTCCTGAAGGCTGAGAACCTGTCTAAGTGTTTTCCACTAATACATTTATTTCTTTCTCTCTTTTGACAAATCGTCAAGATATCAGAAGAGGATTCTGCAGCGACAAGGCACATAAGAATCAACAAGAAGCAGAATATTTTTGTGAGGATTGTCAGGTTCCAGTGTGCCAGAAATGCATTATTAAATTTCAAAGCACCCAGGTCACAAGGTTAGTGAAATCGAAGGTGCGGCCGAGCAAAACACAAAGGAAATGAGACAACATTGACAGTATCAACGTCAAGCTACAGGACTTGGTAACAGCAAAGCGAACGATTGAAGGAAACAGAGCGTTCATAGAAGAACAGAGTGAGCTCCTCGAAAACGACCTCAATGAACGATTGGACAAGATAAAGGAGTTATTTCAAAACTTCATCAAGGAACACAAAGAGCGTTCGACCAAAGCACTGGCGGAGATGGACAAACAGCTCAAAAGAGTACAGTGATTGAAGACAAGATCAGAAAATTCATTGAAGATGCGACATGCGCAATTCGTAAAATACATCCAGGGAACTTGGAGCTGGATACGCTTCACCGCCAAAAAAAGAATTAACTAGTTTTTTAACCTCCTGTCAAGACCCCAAGCATATTTCCAATTTTACCAACCGAGTGTCGAGCTGAGCAGCTGATAACATTAGGAAATCTTGTCAAGTTTATGAGTGTCCAACACACCCTGAGATGAGTTCGGTTGAGGGATTATAGGGATTGGAAGCTTGTTCAAGGTATAAGAACCAGCTTTATAGTCAACACGAGGGACAGTCAGGGTCCGCTGGTATATTTTGCGCATGACAATATTCAAGTGGAGTCAAGTCACGTGATAGCGGTGTCAGAGAGAACTTGTCCGCCGAAAATGACGATAAGACAGGACAGTATGAATTCCAATTCATGCCGTGCCAGGCGAATACATTCGAGATTTCTGTTCTTGTTAATTATAAACACGTTGGTCACAGCCCGTACTATGTGACGGCTACAGAGCGACAGTTTAAAGTGGTTAAGTGTTTGGCAAGAAGGGGATTTCAGCAGGCGAGCTTAAAGAACCCACGGGCCTGTCTGTCGATTACCACGGCAACATTGCTGTTACTGAGTCTGAGTTAGGTAACAAGCGTGTTCAAGTATTTAACAGTAGTGGAGATTTAGTGACAGCCCCATTTGCATGCACGTGTTGGAGGATCCATTTTGCTTAGTCCCCACATCCTTCTATCGACAGAATACTAGTGTCTGATTACAGTAACTGCACCATTGAGATGTTCAGCACTGCCGGTCAGCATGTAAAGACAGTCTGTACATCTGGTTCTGCTAATGGACAAGTTAGAAACCCAATTGGCCTTAGTCTTGATAGTGAGGGAAACATTATCATTTGTGACTCTGGAAATCAGCGCATCCAGGTGATGTCTCCAGAAGGGCAGTTCATACGTGAGTTGATCAGTAAGAAGGAGGGGATAAAGCCGGAATTTTTATATATGACAATAGTAAATATTATGTTACTTCATCTGGCAGGAGTGTACAGTGTTTAATGAGGATGGTGCGCGTGTACAAGAATTCAGTGATAAAGACGGTGATGCGCACATACTGAACGCACCGATGGGACTTGCCATCGACAAAGCTGGACACGTGATCGTGTGCGAAAATTTGAGTGACAGGTTACATGGTACCGTGATGGTGTCCTGGTCAAGACGATTGGTCACGTGGCAGTCAGACGGGAGAGTTTAGTATCCATATGATGTAAAAGTGCTCCCCAATGGACTGATAGCCGTGAGTGATAGTAGCAATCACAGAATTGTGATTTTGGAGTGAGCAATCACTATGTCATAATTATCACCCAGTTTATGACACATGACTGTACAATACATCGCTCGCAAGAAATTTGGTTCTATTAACGCGAGAGTTTTGTTCTGTTACAACATTTCAGGCCCGTTACAGGACGAAAAAATTATGGGGGCGCCCTTCGGTTGAAACAATCTGGGGGGGGGGGGGGGGCTAGGCAAGAAAAATGTATAAAATAGTGATAATATTATGAAAAATAGGGTAACTTTGTACAAATCTGGGGGCCCCAGCCACTGGTCCCTTATTATTTTTTATTTACATTAATGACTTACCTGCCTGCTTAGAATTTGCCGATCCCCAAATGTATGCCGAACCTTACTGTCACCGGGGAAAGCGGCCAGAAACCGAGTGCAAATTCAACAAAGACCTTGAAAATATAAGCCAATGGCCCCATGCCAACAGATCATTAATTTAAATGCAGCCAAATCTGAATTATTAATTGTTGCGTTTGTATTGATGAAACTCTCAATTGGTCAAAGCATGTGGAGGAGACAACTAAGAACTGTCGAGTGCAATAGGAGCTATGAAAAGGGTGCGGCAGTTTGTCCCCCCCCCCCCCTCAACTCTTCAAACAATGTACCGCTCATTCATACAGCCATATTTTGACTATTGCAGTGTAGTATGGGTAGGGCTTGGGGCTGAGTTATCATCAAAATTACAACGGCTACAACATCGTGCAGCTAGAATCGTAATATTTTCGAACTACGACTCGGAGCCCCTGTTAAATGAGTTGGGTTGGGACAAATTGCCTATTCGTAGGTTAAAGCTGAGACTAGCCACTGAAATGTTCAAATCAATAATGGCCTAGCCCCCGAATGTATTTTGAACACATTTCCAGCAACGCATCCCCTTATGACACTAGAGGACTCTAGATTCCAGTTACCTCTCCCGAAAACTAACTATGGGAAAATTGTTTCAATCTAGATGAGCTCAAATTTTGAATAATTTGCCCGATCAAAGATTCGAACATGTAGCTCTTTAGCTACATTTAAATCTGTCTTGAGTAAGCTACCTCCCAGCTTCTTTGATAGTTCGAATATATCCACTATTCTCTAGATTTTTTTATACAATTTTATTATGTTTTATATACAATTTATATCATTTTTAATGTAAATGATAGATCTATTGCACACGGCCTTTTATGAAAACCAGCTATGCTGATGAAACTACCGTGTTAAGTAAAACATCTATCATCTAGCTCAATTTCAAGAAACGTGGGCTAATGAGCTTCCTGCCCCACAAATAAATGCCCCACAAAAAAGTATTTCAAAAGAGGCCTCTTTTAATTTGCTTTTGAAGATCAAATATTACTATATTCCGAAAACGCATTGACGATTTTCACTAAGTTTTGAATGATCCACACAGTTTTTTAAATCGAGTGGATTGCTGTGTGGCGTCTGGGCGGGTTTCCTGTGGTCACAGGGAAAGCCCTTCTCTATGAGCCCGCGCACATTCATTCAGCGGTTTTCCTTATCACTGCATACGAGGAACGCTTGGCGCCAGGCTCCTCATTTGTTGTTCGCTGTATTGATATTCAGTGCTGATGGTTTTCTAGTGCCTTCACAATAGACCTCCTCGACTTGCCCGTTTGTTTTGCCCATTTCAGATCACCGTAGCATTCCCATGAGTATTCTCTCTTTCTTTTTCTGCTACGCACCGAAGGATATATGAATATGGAATCAATCCAAACAAAGAGGAATAGAGTACTCAAGTGATGACGTCAAAAAAACTAAATTTCGATTTAGCAATTTTGCCCCTTGATATAGAAGGGGATATCATTGAAAGCTTCAAACCAAAATGAGGCAAACCGGTTGAAACACGACCGAGATATGGCCTGCTGATACATAATTTTCTTTAACAAATCACTGTACTTTTAGTTCAGTTCATAAAGTTTTGAACCGTGTCTAAAGTACAGTGATTTGTTCAAGAAAAGTCGGATGTGACGTTCTTTGGAGTTGGTTTTTCATTTCCTAACCTGAATTTCGAAATTTTCAATTTTGTGACGTCACACTTTAGTACTCTATACTCATCGGAATGCCACGTGATCTGTAATGGGAAAACATTACGCCCAAACCGAGAAGGTAGGTCTTAATCCAGACCCTGCTTATGTAAATGAGTAAACAAACCCGCCTATAGGTACGGTTTGTATAGAAGGATCCTTGCTGACGTCATTGTTTACAATAACGAAGTTTTGAAACGCTGTATCTAGCTTTGAAAATGCAACGAAAAGCTCAAACAAGTTTATTTTTTATTCTTAAAGAAGTCTTGACCCGTTTCTTTTCTTTCTGTGTCATTTTTCAGGCTACTTGAAGCCTTTCAAAATTGTGCGAAAATCATTGGGGCAAAACGCTAATTAACTCACTGTTTCCTCTAAATTGAGCGTTGCACCACGCGCTTAGAAGTCGAGATATCAGCTTGAAATTTTCCAATTATGTTTTATTTACAGTACTCGTTTGATATTCAGAACGCATCATTTTATTAAACGCTGTGGTGCACTAATGTTTTGCTGACGATTGGTGACGGCCTTTGCCGGAGGAAAGAGAGAAAACAGTGAGTGTGCGGCGGAATACAGCTATTTCAAAAACCGTTGTCTGGGGCAGTTGTCTACTTCACTTCACTAGCTCAATACATAAAATTTCGGCGCGCTTCGCGCGTATAAACAATATCATTTAATGTAGTCTTTGGCACATCGCGCAACGAAGACACTACTCGCACCGTTCACAAGACCGGTGTATCTTGGCGAGAAAAACAAGGTCTATCAAAATGCCCTGCAGTGATAGGCCTGGCGAGCAGTCACTATGTTTGAAAGAAGAGTAAGCGTGAGTTCGACGTTACAGGCATAGAAATTCGCCATTTGGGCCGCGCTTCACGCAAATGAATAATATAATTTCGTCATTTCGGCGCGCAATTGCGCGCATGAATAATAAAACCTAGAGGATTTGTTTACTATACATAAAAAACGGAATGTTCATCTACCCTTTCTCTGAGGCTTAATGAATGGGTTTATCAAACTTGTGCGATCCCCCTATCTGTAAATTATCTTCTACTAGGTGAAATGGGGGGGGGGATCACGAAAACGTTTAACTGCTCTTAGGGGGGATCACGTTAATCACTGTACTTATAGAGGAGGATCACTGCATTTTGACTTTGTATTACCCAAAATCCTCTGACCCCCCCCCCCCCCCCCCCCCCCCGACGAGGTATCATCAAAATAGGATAGTTTGTTTCTACCCATACTGCCTTTCGGTCTGGGCGCGTAGGCTTGAGCCCCGGGGGGGGGGGGACTCCTATATTTTGGGGCGGGGGTGCTCGTCGTACCTTTTAGTTTAAAGTAGGTCCCTTTTAGGGGTAAATTTGAAGACGTGCATTTTTAAGATAAGTACCAGTTCAGGGTCCGTTCTAGCAATCGCGCTTGTTTTTAAAAAGCCTGAATTTCAGACGTATTTTCGCTCTCAAAAAATACAAGAGAAAATAACGAGGGAAATTCATCTTGTTGCCACCTTTTGGGGTCAAAATCACTAAGCGACGTCGTTTTAGGTCCTTTTAGGGGTAAAATCGAAAGTTCCCGACGAGCACCCCCGCCCCCAAAACGGGAATTTCCCCCCTGGGGCTTGAGGCGCTCACAAGATCGACGTTTATTGAAATAGCTGTATTATATCTTGGGTTGTACTCCGCTTAGTATGCGAAATTATGAACTGGTGGTCAACAATCTCAAACACTGTGCCATAATAAGCGGAAATGTACAATCGCTGGCTGAAAAAAATGTTTTATAGTAAGTGGAGCACTGCATTGCTGCTATGGATCTTGTTTTTTTTTTTTTTAAACCCAAAGGATTTCTAAACTTGTTCTTGTTGACTACTTTCATACATGTATATGAGCTCACTATTCTCGAAACCAGAGCTTCACGGCTCGTCACCCTCGCGGGGAGGCTCTGGTGACAGCCATTGACGCATGCGCGAGATTTGATACAGAGCCGTTGAAAGAACACCTTGCTGCACATGTCCCAAAGTTCAAAATCAGCCATCAGCGAATGACCTCAAGTGACTGTCACCAGAGCCTTCTCCGCGAGCATACGAGCCGGAAGGTCTGGGACGAGAATGATTTCACATGTTGCCACGCAAAAGGTAAACATTCGGAATGGATTATAAAGGCGATAATAGGCCATTTGCACTACTAACCGGGTCACGTGACTCCAACTACCTCTGTCAAAATCAATTCCAGAATACAAAGAACTAATTATATTTGTCAGAAACTCAAGTTTCAGCTTAAAATCTCAAACTTGAAGCAAATGGCAGCGAGTTGATTTTTCAAGGATTTTTTCAGAATATATGGGATTTGGGTCACGTGACCCAGTTAGTGCAAATGGCCTATTGGTTTAGAAAAGGCAAAGGCCGCTTTTGCCTTTTCTCCGTGAGCGCTGGCTTTGGCATAAAAATGCTGCGAAATCATGCTTGGTACCACAAAAAAAAAAAGATGATTGTACACCAATGAGATGAACACTAAACAATGAATGAACATGTTCTTTTCTTTTTAACTGCTGTTTTTTTGGGCAAACGAGCTAGTGTAACCGCTCTAACAAAGTGTCAATAAAATATGTCTATGTCTAATAAATTTCCAGGAATGTTACAAGAACACGCCTGTATCTTGACCGGAAAGAAACAACTCCAAACAGCAATGAGGGGAACACATTTATCATAGTGTTCTCAGTGAAGGGATTACTATGATGTGCATTTTCAAATCCCCCCCCCCCCCCTCCCTTGGTAAAAAATAGCCCAAGTTCGTATTACGCTCCAATGCTCACAGACAAAAGCTTCAAATCGAGGCTTTCTCCAAGTCCTAATACATTTACAGTAATTTCAGAAGAAAGCCTCGACTTGAGGTTATTGTAGTGGAGCGTCGTAATTCATGGCTTATTCGCCATCATTGCTGTGATGCTGTACTTACTAGTCGATTGGCTCATTTTAGTTTTGCCGGGACATTCTGGAAATAAAATGGCCTGTGTACATCAGCTACTAATTTACCTACAACTGGGGGAGGATCACATTTTTTTTGTTATGTTCAAGGGGAGGGTCCTTAACTTTTAGCCTTGTTTGAAAAAAATGGAGCCCCCCTCCACCCCCATGTAAATAATGACACGTCCATAACAAGGCACCGACCAGTTGCTTGAGAAGCTCTCAATCTGTTCTTTACATGTCATTAGCAGTGTCTGATCTCCAACGACCATGAAAGTTGAGTAGATGTTCCGTGAAGGACAGTCTTTCAAGTTCTTTGCTATAGCTGTCGCGCCGCCAGAGCGAAAACTATGTAAAGCATACTTAGCGGGGTCAAACCCAAGCTCTTTAACACTTTTTGAAACATTCTAAGAAAGAAGTATATGAAACTTTCCTGCTACCCATTATGTACTTATTGAACGATTTCTTGAAAATGACATTTTTAAATAAGAAATCGGACGAAGAGAGGTCAATGTTAGCTGTTTGAATATATCTCGATAACAAATTATATGGACATGTAATTTTGTCAGATTTATGAATAAACACATCTTGTCCCTACCTATAAATGTCTGTTTTGCTTTTCGGTACTCTAATAACTATATAATTAGAATGAACTGAGATGCCGTGAGCTCTGACATTAAAAGCTCGTCTGAACGAAACAATGGACGTATTCACACTAGAGACGAACAAATCGTCTGGACGGACAAATCGTCTGTAGACGAACATGGGACGAACACATTTTCAGACGAACAAATTCAGACGATTTGGCCGTCTAGGAAGACGATTTTTCATAGACACGAACAAATCGACTAAATTCCGACTTGATTCACGTACAAAGAAATCAAGCGATTATTCTTTGTTTGATACTGAAAAACAGCTTAACTTATTTTAAAATCGTTGACTGTGCGAGCGACTAAGTATCTGAAAAATAAGAAAACACACGATTAAATGCAAGTAATTCGTATTAAACATTTATTCCTGGATAAATACATTATAATTCATGAATACATGGTCATCTGTGCCCATCGGTAATGACTCTTCGCCCATCGGCTTATATCACGTGAGCCCATTGGCTATATTCACATGTGCCATTAGCCATTCAACAGGTGCTTATACGTGGCGCAATAATATAGCCTTTCCATAATGGGGATCCAATAATGCATGGGTGTACGTCCTTAAGTGTGACCTTCGTGTGCCTTTCAAGATATTCGCACAACTTCATTCTACTTGTTTCATAACCAGTCCATTTTGAAAGGAAATGTTCTTCGTCCTCTACCCCTGCCTTACATATTTGGCATATTCTATCCATGGGCGCTTGGTAGGGTCTCGCATACCGTCCCGTTCCGAGGCGATTTTTTTTTTATTTACGCCCACTTATGGCACTTAAAGCATCAGTGTGGCCTGCTCCGTACTTACATATAAAAAAAAGTTTATCTAGAGCAAATAAGGAAGCAATATCATTATTATTATTATATATATATTTCACTTGGATAATACTTGGATAAAACTGTTATGCAGATTATGACATAACAAGTGACGCCAGCTCAAAATGTCTTAAATGCATAAATTTATACAAAAACTTTCTGAAGGAATCAAGTGATGACATGACAATTACTCATTCATCAGAAAGTTTCCTTCTAAAGCCATTTATTTCAAAGTTATTTAGACTGAAATTATAACGACACAGAGGTAAACCTTAATTTCATGCATTTCTCAAAGAATGTTGCTGCTACGTATCCAAGGCGATTTTTTCTAATGTTGAAGTTTTATTTGATTGAGAACTGTGGGGCTTTCGCTACCTGAGGACTATCACGAATACAGAAAATGGATGTGCGTGTTTGCAATAGCGCATAGTGTGATGCTAGAACAAATTATTTTCAATAACAAAGAAAAGGCTGGCCGGGCCAGCCTTCTATTCATAATGGGGGTACTTTTTTTCAATCCTAATGTTTATTAGGAATGTATTTTAGCATAATTTTGGAGAAAAGCGATGTAAATTTAATATTTTTGTAAATAAATTTGAAAGTTTCGCATTCTTCAAGAATGGCTACTAGAGGGAGCATCATGTTCGGATAAGATTCTATTTGAGGCTAAATAATCGCAAATTCCAACGAGACGATGAAGTAGTCGCAAGCCCGCGTTTTATATTATTTACAACTGGTAGATGCGGTTGAATCTAGTTTCAAATCGAGACCTAAGGGGCGTTTTCATGAACCGCCGGAACAGCCTGACGTGATGAGTTTTAGTGCAAAGTGTTTTTCTGAATATGCGATACTCTGCGGGCGTGCTATCACGAGTTTTAATAAAGTAATGCAATTTGAAACGTTTGTTCGCGTCTTTTTGATTCACCAGCCTACACGCTTTCATACCGCCTTGAATTTTCGTCCGTGTTTTGGTCCTGAAGGCTGTATTTATGCTCTTTTAGTTATCTGTAATTGGAATAATCCCGAACAATGATTGCTACCGGTAATTAGAAGCCTTTCGCAATGGATTGCTTAATTTTTCAATTTCATTAATTACAGAAATGAGCTAAATGTGTAAATCACCAATATCGATTTACGAGCATAACTATAAACGGAATAGTCTTTACAAATCTCCTTGTGTAAGGTGTCTCATTCGAAATTGAAAATGCACCCAACTGTGTCTAGAGCGCAAAGTTGCGACGGCAAACTCAAGGCCATGACTTTTGTGTTTTGTCATCTATTTTTATCATTCTTTTTTCAATCCTACTTTAATGATGTATAAATATGTCATTAATAACCGATCTTCTTGAAAACATTTTTCGAATTCACATTCTGAATTTCTGAGCCCTAATTTCATATTCCGGTCGTACTAAAAAAAAATTGCCGTTTTTTACGATTTTTTTTAAGGTTTTGGTTTTTCAACACTACTCCACTCATCGTGAACAATTCAATTCATCCGATCGAAAGATAGAATCGGGCGCGACTTCCTGGATCGTATGATCGGGTATCCATTCCGATCATCGGGTCTAGCCAGATCGGATCGAGAACCTAATATTCGGATCGTGACGCGATCCGATCAATCGTGTCACGATGATCGGAGATCGTATCCCGATTCCCATAAAAGTTGAGTGATCCGTCCACACTACAACGCCGAAAACGATCCCCGAAAACAATACGAAAACGATAAGTGTGGACGCAAATCGTCCACATTGAAAACGGAGCAAAAGTATTCGTTGACACGGTGTAGTGTGGACGGGTCTTAGGGACCGGTCATTATTTATCGCCTGATGGGGGGGGGATGGGGGTCAGATGATTTTTCAAAATGCAGTGATCCTCCCTCTATAAGAACAATGATTAACGTGATTCCCCCTCAGCGAGGTTAAATGTTTTCGTGATCCCCCCCGCCCCCTATTTGACCTAGTAGAAGACAGTTTACAGATTGAGGGATCATATTTTTTTTTTCGTTGCGCGCGAAGCGCGCCCGAATTTTGATAAACGCATTTCATCAAGCCATTTCATTGATAAAAGCACTTTCACCAAGAAAGTGTGAAAGAACATTCCGTTTTTTTATGTATAGTAAACAAGTCCTGTAGCTTTTATTATTCATTATTCATCTATTGCGCGCCGAAATTATTGCGTGAAGCGCGGCCCAAATGACGAATTTCTATGCCTTTAACGTCGAACACACGCTTACTCTTCTTTCGAACAAAGTTACTGCCCGCCAGGCCTATCACTGCAGGGCATTTTTGGTAGAGTTTGTTTTTCCTCGCCATATACAGTTGTTCTCGTGAACGGTGCGAAGGCAGTGTCTTCGTTGCGCGAGTTACCAAAGACTATATGAGATGTTGTTTATGCGCGCCAAGCGCGCCGAAATTTTTATTATGTATTGAGTGAAGTGAGGTAGAAAATGCAAATTATAGAGAGAAGTTACTGGAATAACTACTTAGAAAATTTCTGTGGTCCCCACTTTCAGGGCTTCAGGTTTGAGAGATCCCCCCTTTCGCTCGCCCCAAAATGAAGTGATCCCCCCCCCAATCCTCTGCCTCCCCCCCCCCCCCCCCCCCCCCCCCACCCCCACCAGGCGATAAATAATGAACGGTCGTTTTCGTATCGTTTTCGCCCGTCCACACTACAACGTGTTTCCGTACGAAAACGCTCTTATGTATTCAGTAGGCATGCTCAAACAAGCTCAACTGCGCATTTCGATCTGTTGGCCCGCGAAATTGGTTGGGTTGGCTGTGGTGACGTCATCGTTTTCACATAGCATTGTTATATCAAGAAAGGGCTGTCGTTTTTATGGCAAATCCGCGCGGGTTGCCAGTGGTGTTAAAACGTGTCTCAGGCCCCTTGGCGGGGGGTAAAAACAAAATGGCGACCAAGAGAACGTTGTTTCTCGAGTATCTGCAAGTTTTGGTACATATTCCTGCTTTTTTCGCTAAGATATGAGGGAAAATACTTACAGACCTTCCAATAAGGTAAGGGGAATTTCCTAATAAGGAAGTTTTGCAACGTCGCAAAACGACAGTTTTTGGCGAAATTTTCTTGATATCACCCGTCCACACTAGAAAACAGCGTTTTCAAACAGCTCCGTTTTCAAATCGCTCCACTCTGGAGAGCGTTTTCGGATTGATCCGTTTTCGGTGATCGTTTTCGGCGTTGTAGTGTGGACGATAGCCGTATCCGGAGCAAAAGTATCCGTTTTCGTTTGAAAACAGATTAGTGTGGACGGGATCTTAGAAACATGAAGACTTTCGGGTGATAAATTTCACCTTTTATTACCGCCACGATTCTAAATTGCTTCTGTCACCCAGGATGTTTGAGAGTGTGAAATCGTCTATTTCGTGGTGAGATATGTAAAACAATCACTCCTGCAATACCCGCGATAAATTGATCAAAATCAAAGGCATCTACTAAACACTTCCCGCCTGAAAAGAAGAAAATGCCAAAGATTGTATGACCACAGGTAAGTTTGATTGAGTCTGAAATAACTCAGTTAGACAATGAATATTCTGGGGTGTTTGACGTTACCAGCCGCATACTTGACTCATCAACCGATCAAATAACGCACGTGCACCCACACCCCACCCCCCTAGTTTGATACTGTAGTCAACTCTCTACTGATTGATGGACACTCTTGCAACCGGAAAGCTCCATTAAGACACATCAAATCCCCGTTTTATTTACGTGTTGCATGTGTGCAGCCTGTCCTCCCTCCAAATCGCGGGAAAGAGACGTCCCCCCCCCCCAAAAGTTTTGCTTGCTACGTCCCTGTGTGACCTATACCCGGAAAACGCTGGACACTCCTCCATTATCCACGATCACTGATCAACGGCGAGCTTACAGACTCGAAATATTCTTTCATTGTTCATCAAAGGAACTGGTGAAGAACGCTATCAGGTAAAGGTAGGTGTTGTATCACTAAATAAGGGAGTGGTCATTATTTAACGGGGGGGGGGGGGGGGGGGGGGTGGGCCGGCATTTTTTTCAAACCCGGGGCCCAAAAATTAGACCCCCCCTAAAATGCAGGCCCAAAAAATTGACCCCCCTCAAATGCTAGCCCAAAAAATATGACCCCCCCCCCCCCCCCTCTCGTAGTGTTACTGTTATGCCATGAATAGAAAAATCACAGTTTTTTCGAACTCTTAAAAGAGTTGATTGATCCACGCAAAACTGATAATCACTATTGAAAAAGTATTAGATTCGTTGAAAAAAGATGTTGCAATTCCTCCTTCTTGTACATCGGACATTATCAGCGTGTATAGCATCCGGAACAGTTCGGGTTTTTGGTCACGGGATTTTGGATTTTCGCTACTATGAAGATATTCGGATTCAGGATTCTATTTCTTATCCAAGTGCTCTTGGTGTATCAGTACAGAGCCTTGTGTTTGGAATTTGTTAAAAATCTGCACAATTTGTTAAAAATCTGATGCGCGCGAAGCGCGCCGCGATTTGGAAAATCAAACTTAACGCGGTTAATGAAATTATCATTTCTGGGACACGAAAATCACGCTGAAGAAATGGAGTCACGGAAGAAACATAATAGAAAATTTCCAAAATTAATCATAGTCCAGTACGGTGTTTTAGTTTGTAAATGCTACACCAAAGTATCCTCTTTGCGCGCGAAGCGCGCTGCAAATTTTTGACATATAAGTTTAAAGAATGGGAAAAGTCCAGGAGTAAATGAGAACTTGGTGTTTAACAATTGGGGTTCCTGACATTTGCTAAACCTTTATTTACTGCTGGCTGATAGTAAATTTTACTCAATTTAAAAAAATATTTTAATGTTGTAGATGGCGAGCGCGCAGCGCGAGCCGACCAAAAAAACAGTCTATTTATAAGGACGTCGGGTTCCCTAAAAAGCAGTCAGGAGACAATCAAGTA
This sequence comes from Scolanthus callimorphus, assembly GCA_033964015.1. Taxonomy (NCBI): domain Eukaryota; kingdom Metazoa; phylum Cnidaria; class Anthozoa; order Actiniaria; family Edwardsiidae; genus Scolanthus; species Scolanthus callimorphus. The sequence goes on from CM066920.1 coordinate 24,131,810, forward strand.
TCAAATGGTCCGTCCCTAATGACCAGCTTTCACGTTTCACGAATCTCTAGGCCTGTAATCACGAGTCACGTAAGAGAAATTCGTAAAATCACGGGTCACGAGGGCATGAGATTTCCGCGGATCACGGCAATAATTTTCCTGTTTTCACGAACGGAGCAAATTTGGGGTGAATCACGGAGAACCCCTTCACCACTCTGTCCTACCCTACTAACCACCGCAGTTGTTCTATTTCCAAGGTAAAAGTTGAATTTCAAAATAGTTAATAGAGACTTCTAAGATTGCGCGGGTCGAAGCATCTTTAATAATGCTTTGTAAACTTTCATTTTGCTCAAGCCTCAGGCAGTGGCGAGGGCTGGCCAACTGAGTAGTTTGCTTGTATGTTTCCCGATGCGCGCGTAGTTTGCTTGTATGATTTACGAGGCGAATGAAATTCTTATTTCTGAGAGACGAAAATCACGCTGAAGAATCATAGCCAGTACGATGTTTTAATTTGTAAGTACTACACCGACCATCCGCTTTTTATGCGCGCGCAAGCTAGTAAAGTTATTTATTGTTGTAGATGGCGAGCGCACAGCGCGAGCCGACCAAAAAAACACTCTGTTTATAAAGGCATCAGGTACCCTAAAAGCAGCCATCGATGTCACCCTGTCTAACAATCAGCGGCCAAAAAATTTGCCCCCCCCTCAACGTAAGCCCAAAAATTTGAGCCCCCCCCCTAAATCGGCGCCCAAAAATCAAAGCCCCCCCCCATATATTTGCCGGCCCACCCCCCCCCCCCCCCCCCCCCCGTTAAATAATGACCACTCCCTAATACGGTTACCGAATTGCTCGATTGGACAAATTGAGCGAATGTCGTCTGAGCTGAGGAAATAGTAGTCTAGTCATTAAATGGTTGAACCTATTGTAGATCAGCTAGATCTAAATCTAATTACAAGAGTAGATTATTGTACAAAACACATCCTTGGCAGAACATATTAACAGTACAAAGAAACTGGGCTTGGTGAAAGAGGTACAAATTCGCGATCTTTTAATTAGCATTTAGCTTAGAATTAGTTTATTTTCGCATCTCATTGACATAGAGTGAACGTACCATAAACGTTGTACCTTGTACAACCCCCCCCCCCCCCCCCCCCCTGCGGGTGGCGAATGTCACAGGAATTTACTGAAATGCTTGAGGTCCTTGAGTTTCCGGCTGAAGTCAGGTGATCCGGGTCACTTTATCAGTGTGAAAATGCAAAAGAATGAAGCTTTCTACTTGTAACTGCGGGTATGTCTGTTCTTACAAATCGCCATCGTCTCCTTGTAAATCAGCATCTGCAGCCTGAAATAAATCAATTAGATTACATTCGCGAGAAGAGAGGTGTTTTTGACGTTGCCAGCCCACCATTACATTATACGTCACGCTTCAAAGGCATGTGACCTGTTCCCGGAAAACGCTACACTCGCAGACGCCACACCTCGATTCCCAGTTTTCCCATGATCACTGATCAACGGCGAGCTTACAGACTCGAAATACTCTTTCATTGTTGATTATTGTACCTCGTGAAGAACGCTATCAGATAAAGGTAGGTTTAAAGCCCGCTGTATTGCTAAATACTGTGGTCAACAACGTACATGGCTTGTAGGGAAGGGAATTTGCTAAGCGAATGTCGTCTTACCTGAGGAATGGCGGTCTAGATGAACGGTTGAACCAACAATCCGTGACATTAATACTTGAGACAGTCTCCCAAAAACGAAACCACACTGGACTATACTTTCTCTTCCGCTTCCTCGCACCTCCCTCTTCAATGTTGATCCAAATCACTAGCAGCAGATTTATACTAGACAACATTGGAAGGGAGGGAGATGGTTGAACGGGCAAGTTTCTCAAGTTTTATGTCCCGGATTGTAATCTAATTGTAAAAGAGTAGATTTGTAGCCCAATCCTTGCACAATTTGGAATAACATGCTAACAGTTGAATGAAATTCGCCTTGATTAAAGACGTGCTTCCTAGAAGTAATGTATTCACATCCCATACTGCCACACACATTATAATATACTTTGGGAGCGTGACGGAATCGCTCTCCAATTTGCATAATCATAACTTGACACGGGCAATGCCCCGTTTTCTTTGTAAAGTTTCCATCTGTTGCTGGCCACAAATGAACCGTTTTGGCTACGTTATGCTCTTTAAACGTCATGCATTAATTACCCTTTTTCAATAATGAATGTTTCCAAGATCACGGAGCACTAGTTTTGCATAAATTCAAATCAAAATGTCCACACAATTTTTACTGCATTCAAATGAGGGAGTCATTTTTATGGCAAAAGATAGTTTGGCTTTATATTGCATAGATAAGCCATCTATATTACACAACAATGTTTACTTGACACACATGCTCACCCCAGGGGGAACCCATATGTCGTCGGGCGGGGGTGCTCGTCATATCTTTCAGGGGTTACAATTTGGGTTCGAGGTATGTTTTAGGGTACAGGGTTCGAATTTCCCACAAGCTAACTCGCTAAATGCGATTAGAATTTGCAATTATCGAGTGTGAAAAAAATTCACTCGCATTTTCTAGCGAAGTTTTTTGGTGCTGCTACTGCATCCAGTAATGAAGAAAGCATGTGTCTTGCCCATTTAGCTTGTAGATTTCATCTCTACAAGATAAGTTCATCTTGTGACTAAAAAAACGAATTTCTAACCCTGGGGTATAAGGGACGTGTCATTATTTAGCGGGTGGAGGGCTCCCATTTTTTTCAAACAAGGCTAAAAAAAACATTAAGACCCACCCCTTGAACATAACAAAAAAAATGTGACCCTCCCCCAGTCTTAGTAAAAAGAAAGTGTGACCCCTTCCGGTATTTTAGATGTTCTAAAATACCTGTCAGAGAGGCTCTTGTCCGAGTGATGCAATGTCTCTTTGCAGAAATACTTTTTCCTACTTCTGTCAAAACATTTTTTATCACCTCGATTGTTTACGTCAGAGGATTTTGGGTAATACGCGATAAAAATGCAGTGATCCTACCTCTATAGCACAATGATTAATGGATCCAACCTCAGAGCTATTAAACATTTTCGTGATCCCCCCTCCCCTGTCCCCTATTTCACCTAGTACTGAATACATTTTACAGAAAAAGGGGTCGCACTTTTTCTTTTGTTGCGCGCATTTTCATAAAGGCATTCTTCAAGTATCAGAGAAATCGTAAATGTGCATGTAAATTTGTGTACGGTATAGTAAACAAACACTGCCAAGAGCCCAGGAAGTACGCTACCCTCAAGTATATAGGTTAGATGAAAGCTTCTATTGATGGGCTCCTGACCCCCCCTCTAAATAATGACACGTCCCTAAGAAACGCTAATTTTCCCAGACAGTGGTATCTTTAAGGGTGTTCACGGCGGAAATACGAGACGTATTCCCAGCCGTTGGCTCTTGTGCGATCGTGGCTGGAATTTGAGAGCCATGTTGAAAATGGTATCTCTTAGGGGTTAAAATTCTAGTTGACCACACCTAGATTGGTATCTTTTAGGGTTGATATTTCATTTTCCCATCGACCACAACCCCGCCCGACGACATATGGGAGTCCACCGACCGGGTGCCACCTAACGCCCGACAATACCAATCAAAAATGTTATCAGTTTATAGTATGCCATTTAATTATTAAGTGTATGACAACGAAAGGGGAAAAGCCCTCTATCTTTTACTCAGCCGCCTAGTGCTTTCAGATTGGCTGGTCATATCGCTACCAAGGTTTGGCCAAGTATAGTAGGTACACACAATGGCTTCCCCTACCTACTAACCTTGAGATATAGGTAGAAAGCCATTCAGTGGTAATTGCCTACTAAGGCTGGTCTACGAATAAGTGTGAACACACCATTGTGCAAAAGAAGAATGAAGAATGGGCCGTAGGACTTCTCTCGTTCCATTCTAGAAAATGTTTATCCGTTTTTCATACTTCATTTCATTCAAGCCTTTGAGGCGAGATCTCAGAGCATTGTTTACATGTTACGGGAAAAATGTAAAGGACAGGGTCACCAAAAACATCAAAATTTGAAAATCACCAACCCCAAAAAATTAACAACCAAGACAGGTAAAAATGTGTAATGATGATATAAGGTGAACGTTAGGTGTAGAATTGCACGTAGACAAACAACAATTGACTAGGTTTACTAAGTAATCGTGGCCCTTATCTGTTTTTCAGTTGTGATGGCAAGTGTAAGCCAACTGCTGACAGACAATGAGGAAAAGACAAATTCATGAAGTTGTCAAGACTTCTGATAGATGGCGGCACCATTTCACTACGTCATGTATTTGACAGCATTCGCCCACCAGCAACGCTACCAGCCTACCTGGCAACCTACAAACATTTCGTGGAGGCACAACTTTATCCAAAGAAGGGAAACGAATTCTATTTAAAGAACAATGGGAGACACTGTACCCCCCTGTTGGACACCCAGTACCCTCGTCCAAGAACTTTGACATCTCCCTTTTATTTATACTCCTAAGGAGCATTTGTTCACTCTCCCCACCCCCCAAAGGATGGGATGCTTTGCCCGATCCAAGTGACGTTTCCCTAGAAGCCAATTTAGCAAGAATCAAGTATTACCGTAATAAAGTGTATGCGCACATTAAAAAGACAGACATAGACCAGACAGACTTCGAGAATTGGTGGAATGATATCTCCCAGGCTATTTTGTCGATCGGTGTGATAAAGCAACACGAGATTGATTATCTCAAGTCTGCCCCTCTTGGAGAGACGGACTATGTAGAACTACTTGAAAAATGGCGCCGTTCAGATCGTGACATAGCAGATGAAGTGTTGGGCATGTCTTTCCAGCTTGCAGATTTACATTCAAAGATCGAAACGGTTCTTCGAGCTGTAGAGCCGAAGCATGCAGGTAAATAAACAAGTTACACTCAATTATAGGGGCCGGTTATAACTGTTTTCAGGCCAATTTCACGAGGGGGAATTTTTTTATCAAGAACAGTTTGGAGGCTCCTTTTTTCTGACGTCAATAGTCGATCTGGAGGCGTCCTGAGGCTTTTCGAATGGCTTCCCGCTCACACTATGATCACCGTCAGTTTTCATGAAAACTATACTATGGCATTGGTCTTGGAAAACTTTGCCTGATTCTGATATACTCGCCAAAATTCCCCTAGCCTTTGTTGTATCCCCTCTCACCGAAAACGTTGGCCTGAGGGTCTACAAACCGCAAACGGTTTCTAGTTCCTACTTGAGTTCCTATTTCGCTGTTACAAAAATAATTTCAGCAGAGCTTGTCAATATATAATGTAGAACGTGCAGGGTATTTTAGGCTGCAATATCGAGTTGGAATTTAAAACCCTCATTTTCCTCGATAACTAGGTCTAGAAAGCATTAACATTGTTACGGGTGGTAAACGGTCTAGAACGAGTCTAATGCCTGAGTTTCACATGCATCGCACGTAGTTGATTAGTTATGCAAAGGATACTTTTTTCATGCTGACAATAAAGTCGATAAGGATCTTTGGAGACCGATTCTTGTGCCTGTGGACTCCAGATGGAATGGCGCCCTACTCCCTTTCAGGTGGAGCATCCCCGTATAGTAGTTGACATAAGGGGTATCCCTTCTGCCCCCCCCCCCCCCCCCCCCCCCCAAAGCCAAGTAAAGCCCAGTTTACATTTGCCGAGGCAAGATATTCAGAGGAGGGAACTTCAATAATGCTTGAAAGCTGAAATCTACAAAACAAAGGTTACTTGCCAGGAAATTTCAACGAATCGTTTCACTAATATAATATCAAATTTGCAACTCGTTTGCTTCGATCTGAATGCGAAAAATATTACTTACCCGTTTCTTAGTGCTATTTTCACAACTCTGCGAACTCAAACGCTTACAAACAAACCGCGGTTTGGCTTCCGTCAATCAAACGAGTGAACAGCCGTGGGACGATTTCACGCAGGGATTGGGAGTTTTATTAAACTAAGGGATGAATGTTCATTGTCTATGGTTTGGGAGTGGTGAGTCGGTGTCCCGTGCAACTTTACTTTAGTTGTCTGTTAATAATTTTCGGCGGGCCATTAATTTTTCTTTTAAGCACGTATCCCATGAAGCTGAACCATATCCTTAAAGTCTTACATTCCTGAAGGCTGAGAACCTGTCTAAGTGTGTTTCCACTAATACATTTATTTCTTTCTCTCTTTTCGACAAATCGTCAAGATATCAGAAGAGGATTCTGCAGCGACAAGGCACATAAGAATCAACAAGAAGCAGAATATTTTTGTGAGGATTGTCAGGTTCCAGTGTGCCAGAAATGCATTATTAAATTTTCAAACCTCCCTGTCAAGACCCCCAAGACATATTTCCAATTTTACCAACCGAGTGTCGAGCTGGAGCAGCTGATAACATTAGGGAATCTTGGTCAAGTTCATGAGTGTCCAACACACCCTGAGATGTGTTCGGTAGAGGGATTGGAGAAGCTTGTTCAAGGTATAAGAACCAGCTTTACAGTCAACACGAGGGATAGTCAGGGTCAGCTGGTACACTGTGCGCATGACAAGATTCAAGTGGAAGTCAAGTCACGTGACAGCGGTGTCAGAGAGAACGTGTCCGCCGTAAATGACGATAAGACAGGACAGTATCAATTCCAATTCATGCCGTGCCAGGCAAATACATTCGAGATTTCTGTTCTTGTTAATTATAAACACGTTGGTCACAGCCCGTACTATCTGACGGCTACAGAGCGACAGTTTAAAGTGGTTAAAGTGTTTGGCAAGAAGGGGAGTTCAGCAGGCGAGCTTAATGAACCCATGGGCCTGATTGTTGATCAGCACGGCAACATTGCTGTTACTGAATTACGTAACCACCGTGTCCAAGTATTTAAAAGCAGTGGAGATTTAGTGACAACCCCATTTGGCATGCACGTGTTGAAGAATCCAATTGGCATAGTCCACCTCCATTCTACCGACAGAATGTTAGTGTCTGATAACTATAAATGCACCATTGAGATGTTCAGCACTGCCGGTCAGCATGTAAAGACAGTCTGTACATCTGGTTCTGCTAATGGACAAGTTAGAAACCCAATTGGCCTTAGTCTTGATAGTGAGGGAAACATTATCATTTGTGACTCTGGAAATCAGAGCATCCAGGTGATGTCTCCAGAAGGTCAGTTCATACGTGAGTTGATCAGTAAGAAGGAGGGGATAGAACCGAGATGTTGTATATATCACAATAGTAAATATTATGTTACTTCATGTGGCAAAAGGAGCGTGCAGGTGTTTAATGAGGACGGTGCGCGTGTACAGGAATTCAGTGATAAGGACGGTAATGTGCACGTACTGAACGAACCGACTGGACTTGGCATCGACAAAGCTGGACACGTGATCGTGTGCGAGTATTGGAGTCACAGGTTACGTGTGTACCGTGATGGTGTCCTGGTCAACGATTGGGTCACGTGGCAGTCAGCCGGGAGAGTTTCACTATCCATGGGATGTAAAAATACTCCCCAATGGACTGATAGCCGTAACTGATAATGGCAATAACAGAATTGTGATTTTGGAGTGAGAGCAATCACGTAAATGTCTACTGGTAAACTGGGGCCAGTTCCTGAAAGGTTGGATAAAGCAGGGAGTATAGGATTTGTTCTGGATTTATCAGTTGGACGGCGAAAGGAAAAATCTTTCTTTTTTTTTTTGGGGGGGGGGGGCACTCTCGAGAGTAAATTCCTTGTTTCTTTCTTTCATTTTGATATTTCAGGACGCCAGACGGCCGGCAATGCATCAAGATGTTTAGTGTTAATTAAAAAATCTCGTCCATTAAAACTCCGTGGGGCAGCTGCGGTTGAAAACCTGATGGGAAAGGGCAGCGTATGGGATAGAATTGTACGTATGATATCTCTTTTTTGTCCAAGTTGCTGAGGACGGTCGAGATATATGATTCAAGTGTATGCAAATCTTCACAGTCGGTAGATTTTGCCGAAAATTGGAAAATAGCACTCGCTATTCACCGCACCTCGCCCCTTCCCTGTTGGCATTAGAAGAGCAATCTTTGCTTGACGTGGACATATTCAAAGGGAACGAGGTTGGAAATGGCGCCGATCATGAGAATGTATAGTTATATATAGTTTATATATAGTTATATATAGTTTATATATAGTTTATATATAGTTTATATATAGTTTATATATAGTTATATATAATTTATATATAGTTTATGTAGAAAGACCTCTTTGAGGGAGAATGTTCTCATAGATAATTTTTTAAGACCCACCTTCCCGTGCTCATTTTATATCTTTTTTATGTTAAATAGGAAGATAAAGTCATGAGGCACTTCCGAATGTTTACCTTATATTGATAACAATGATCTTGAAAACACTAATTTTGCTTCAATATGGTAAAAGTTATCTCTGGCAGGTCGTAGTAAGGCTTGAAATTGCGTCCGATACAGGCGTAAATACGCCTAAAAAATATTTTTTTACGCCTGGTAACTTTCTAGGCTCCTAGTGGATTTATGCCTAGACTTTTGATGAATTACACCTAATGTTGGTTCAAAGCGATTACGACTATGATTATTTCTTGATTGTTTACCCGCCAGGCAGGCATGCCCCCATGATCATCATGTTTGCCCTCGGACTTGTAGTACAATCTTTTGACTAGTTTTAGTCATGTATATATGTCTGACTTGTTTTATTAACTTGTATTATGTTTCGGAATGTTGGCATTTTTGCTGTGTTAGACTCTCGATACATTGAGATTCCAACTTGAATACGAGGGTAAGAGGAATAAAACAAACTAAATAAGTTAGTCATTTTTTCGATGCGCTTTCTTTTGAGCCTCGGATTCAAGAATATTAGCTTATCGAAAGTGATCTATTAGTTCATAGCGCATTTCAATGGCTTTCCGATCCTGAGACCCATAAACTTTTCTCAATAATCTTAGAAGTACCATTGTTTTGATCTCATTCCTTATTATATTTTTTTGTGTTAACGGGCGGATTACCGAGGCTCTTGATTAGTTGAATAAATTATTCACACAAATAAATCAAATGTTGAATTGGATGGCGGCTTCTGTCTACTACGGCTTTTAGCGTGGTTTTAGGACAGGGTATATGCACTTAATTTGACCTTATATGGTAAAGACGTCACTCTCATCAAATAAGATTATTCAGCATATCGATGAACTGCCCAATATGGTCATTGGAACATCAGTATCGGACTTCTGGGCATGACACATGTCCTGCGATATCTGCCATCTGAGCGAAATTTATGAGTTGACCTCGTATAAATATAAAGTAAATATTTTCTGCGATATCTTTGTGCGTTCGATCATCATGTGCTGGATAAACACTATTGAGAGTTATTCAGCTCGATTTGTCCAATCCGAGGACTGCTTCTCTCGTCGGCTTAAAAGCAATGTCACACGAGGCAATTTTTGCAATTCGTAACACAACGATGAATTAAAAAGACATTGCGAGTTGCCGCGGGATGTCACACACACAATATATTTTGTTCAACAACCCGCGAGAAATGAATGGTGTGCGCTGATTGGCTAATAAGCAAAAAACATTGCCCCGCACGTTACAGAGACAGGTCACACACAGTAATTTAAAGCTCGCAATGTTGCGAAAAGTAGAAACCAACTCTGTTTTTCTGCAACCCGCAATGTAACATTTTGTTGCGTTACCGCGGTATGTCAGTCGCCCACTATACACTACAATTTGCAACACAGCAAAATAGCGTTACGAGTTGCAAGTAAAAAAAAATGCCTCGTGTGACATGGCCTTAAGTATCAGACGACATTCTGTGCAATCTCTCTCGGCTCATCAAGCTGCCACGCTCCTATTCCCGAACCAAGGGCTCTCCGTTTCGTAACCTCGCGGGGGAGGCTCTGGTGACAGCCACTGACGCATGCGCGAGATTTGATACAAAGCCGCTAAGCAAAAGACCTCTATTCAGCGCTTGCTCCAATGCTCAAAATCAGCCAATCAGTAACGGCCCTCAAATGGATGTCCCCAGGGCCTCCCCTGCGAGCAGACGAGCTGGGAAGCCCTGGGTACGAGAATGCCACGCTCCTTGTGATCATATCTACTGACGCATGCGCGAGTTTCGATCAGAGCCGTTGAGAGATAGATCTTTGAGCGCATGCGCGAGTTTTGATCAGAGCCGTTGAGAGACAACCTCGTACCCAGAGCCCGTCATCTTTTGGCCAGCGGCAAGATTCAGGGCCCTGGGGGAATCCGATTTGTGAGCATGCGTGGTAGGTCAAAAACGTAACGAACTTTCATACAACAATCAAACCGGAAACCCAGAATCTGGGTTTTAAAAAATCGATTCCCCCAGAGCCCTGAATCTTGCCGCTGGCCAAAAGATGACGGGCTCTGGGTACGAGATTGGTTGAGAGATAGATCTTTGAGTGCATGCGCCATCGCTCAAAAAAAGACAATCAGCAAAGGTCCTCAAATGGACGCCACCAGAGCGACCCCACGATGTGACGAGCCGGGCGGGGAGCACTGGGATACGCGCATTGATCAAATGCATCTGCACGTCATGTACTTTATTTCAGTTGTTAGCCTGGTAGCTAGCTACATGCTTGCATACCGTTTATGTCAGTGATTATATCTAAAAAAAATTAAGATGAGAAAATTTCCAAACGTATTCTATGTTCACTTCCTATTCATATTACATAGGTGACGACAGGAAATTTCTCGGTATATTTTCTTAGGAACACTTTTAAGCTCGTTTTTGTCTTGAATCTGTTGAACATTAGTATTTACAATCAGGACCCGAAGATCGCTCTAAGCTTTGATTTCATCAAAAATGTCCCTTTCCCAACTTCTTTCTTGAAAAATGCGAGCCTCCTTTCAATTGGTGTAAAAAAGTGACCCTTCGAACGAACATTCAATGCCATTTCTCTAGAGGTTGGTTACTTTTTGTAGGGAAACTGGGGGCCGAGGTCTCAACCATTGTATTTCAAAGGAAAATGTCTTAAAGGAGAAAACGGCTGGACAATGTCCCCCGTCCCGTCCCATCTCCGGCACCTGCTTACTTTTTTGAACTTTTTTTTTTCGAACGGCTTTATAGGGGTACCATATGTTATTGCACCTTTTCGTTATTGGTCATCATTTTAGGAGATTTAGCTGTCAAGAATTGAAATGTTCTTAAACAATTGGTTGTTGTTTCGAGTCATACCCCATCCCCCTACTAATCCGGTCCCCCTAGAGTACCATTAGTTGCGGTTACACACACCTTGGGTTTTGGGTCTACCCAAGGCTACGGGTGTGGGGCTGGGTTCGTCTCGGGTTTGAAATTGCCTATGGTACAGCGGTCACACGTACAGACATGCCTTCGGTGATATTTTCTTTTCTTGCAACGTGATTGGCCTAGGCGTCTCGGGGCTGTATTTCCTGAGCTCTTTAGGTCTGGAACTGTCGCGTGAAATTCTTTTGTTCTTTTTGACGTATCCTTGGAAACCTCAACTAGGAGATTTCGGTCTGGGAGCAGCGGTTACACTAAATAATTTTCTCAACGCGGTCGAAATGCCCTTTCCACACGGGAAAAGGCGCTAGTGTAACCGCAACTATTATTTTGACCTCTCCCCTCGGTGATCTGCGTCGGCGAGGACGTAAACATAAACAACAACAAATAGGTTATGAGTTATGTGAAACGCCGCCGAGGACTACTGTTTTGCTCACGTTTCGAGCGTCGGCCTTCACGGGAATTTCTGCAGGAACGCATCGATCCAACTAACTATGATACCCATTTCATCAGGAAATGTTTTTTTGGACATTGTGAAGTATGATATCTACCGATAACTTCGAAATAAAAACATTATGCACCATATCTAGACGGACGGATCAACTTTTGCGCGTTCAGTTGCGCGTTCGAAGGCTACTGTAAAAGGTAAACCAAGATCGTTACTAGACCCATAAATTCTCGATGTTTTCTCTTTTCAAAAATATAACTCTAGTTTGAAGAAGTGACGCTTATATCAATATCAACATTGTTTTGAAACGGACACCCCTTACATAGAATCCTTGTTAGAGTTGGTTTTCACTAGCAAGATGTACGCATAAGCGTAAGTAAGCATAAGGATCAAACTTAGTATTCTCTTTACTAGTACGGTTTTCACTACGACATAAGCGTAACCATAAGGATCAAAGGTTTCCGTTCTTCTTATGCTTATGCTAATTACGTCGCTTATGTCGTAGTGAAGACCAACTCTTAGGCCTAGTACATACGCCGCTCTTATCATGAGCCGTACCAAACTGTTACCATGAAATACTCGAAACTCGCGGCGTTGAAATCGATTCTACATTCCCGGTTTGATTTAGAATAGTTTAGGCTACAAGCTGACGAGAAATGGTAAAAACATTGTTTTATTGAGATTGACATAGCAGATGAAATGTTGGGCATGTCTTTCCAGCTTGTGGATTTGCACTGAGATCGGCTCATGATAAGAGCGGGACTAGGCCTTAATTAGCCGGTCTAGAATACAGAAAATATGTGAAACTATGTTGAAATAGAACGTTACTCGAACAGCTATGAACATTAAAATTAGAAAGGGCTTCATATACTTGGTGGACATATACTTATTGATAGAGAAAGTCGAACATTTAGACTTTTTGGGTGATATTACCGCAAAAAGTTGATCTTAATACCGCGATAAAATTGATCGCGAAATCAAATAATTACTACTTACTAACCGATGGTGAGATCATTACGGGAAATATCAAACCGAAGCTTTGATATTTCCCGTAATGACCGAACGGCAGAGCGCAGAGGTTAGTAAGTTTTTTCAAACTTTTTACGAACCGGATGTCGCCTCGTACATTTTCCCGCCGAAGTAACTCAAAGAAACACGCGCCCGCGTCGACTCGCTCGACAAGAACCATGCCACATTTGCTCAAAAGTGATCAATCTCATGGATGTCAAATACTTCGGAATAGATTCTTTTACAGATATTTTCGCGAACATGCTTCACTTAATCAATTAAACTTAAACTTGTAACGCTTTCAAGAAAAACACCTTTAGTTTCGCAAAAGTGAAAGCTGCAAAACGTGTTCTTCGAAACGCGCATTTTCAGATCTACACTAAACAGGGAGCTACAGGGAGCCAGAACTGGATTCAACAGCATTGATAATAACAGAAAATTGCAATGGTTATTTAGCGGACTGTATATTGAGGAATGGGTTTTTGTGCAAAAGCGGTTATCAAGTAAAAATGAAAATTCTACTCAACGAGATGGAGAAAGAAATCAACGACATCAGTTATCGGTAAGCACAAAGTTTGAACTCGCTTCCAAGTTTCTTGAATTCCTAATAAATTTTGACTTTATATGTAGCTTTTACCTTTTCCCTCTAGTTTTCATTTTCTCCGGATAGACCCGAATTCATAGCTTAGAGAGTAACTTTTTGGCTCTGCTTTGCCTTTTGTAAACAGGTCATTTCTGATATTCAGGCCTTTATTTTCATCTAGTGTCACATGTTTAAGATTTGTATTACAAGAGAGAAATACTGCGTCAAGTATTCTTTGTTGTGAATTTCGCTGAAAACCCCCCTTTTTTTTTTGAAGGAGATTCAATTTTGCGAGTCGTGAACTGCGAGGTCATTACGGGATTTCTGAGAGGTCATGCCGGGATTTACTGACCTCGTAACAGCCAATCAGAGCGCGCGTACTATCGTTGCCATATAATAATCTACTCATTAACACCTCACGCCTGAAGTAATGTGACCCATGCCTCATCCCTAGGCGTCTCTATTTAGTAGAAACAGAGAGAAAAGCCTCTTGAGAGTGTTCTGATAGCGAGCGCGCAATGCATCTTGCTCTCTTGCTCTGTCTCGTCCCTAGGCGTCTCTATTTGTAGAAACAGAGAGAAAGGCCTCTTGTGAGTGTTCTGGTAGCGAGCGTGCAATGCATCTTGCTCTCTTACTCTGTCTCGTCCCTAGGCGTCTCTATTTAGTAGAAACAGAGAGAAAAGCCTCTTGAGAGTGTTCTGATAGCGAGCGTGCAATGCATCTTGCTCTGTTTGCTCTGTCTCGTCCCTAGGCGTCTCTATTTAGTAGAAAGAGAGAGAAAAGCCTCTTGAGAGTGTTCTGGTAGCGAGCGCGCAATGCATCTCGGTAACAGTTCGTTTACGCAATGCATCTTGGGAACGCGCCTGGGTACGAGGCAGATGTGACCCGGTGTCAATGTTTATAGATGTGAATATAATGCAAAATAATGATGCTTTCTAGTTGTGACCACGGGTAAGTATGCGCGATGTTATTGATGCCCTTATATGAATCAGCATATGCAGCCTGAATGAATCCGTTTATAGACAATGAACGGCATTCTGGAAGAGAGGTGTTTTGACGTTCCCAGCAGCATACTTAACTTTTCATCCAATCAAACACCAGACGTCACGCATCAAAGCTTGTGACCTATTCCCGGAAAAAGCTGGACTCGCAAACATCACACATCGATTATCATCGATCACTGATCAACGGCGAGCTTACACACTCGAATACTCTTTCATTCTTGATTATTGTATCTCGTGAAGAACGCTATCAGATAAAGGTAGGTTTGAAGCCCATTGTACTATGATTACATGTTACTATAACTACTGTGGTCAACAAATTGCATGGCTAGTAGGGGAGGGTAACTGCTTGGCGAATCTTTACTTGTCTTATCTGAGGAAATGGTAGCACAGGAAGGATGGGTGTTCCGCCGTGTACTTCCCAGAGGATACCTTTGTGTTCAACTCTCCTTTCATCAAGATTCGTTCTACTAAACAAAGGACTAAAGCTTTTGTGAAAAAAAAAAATCCAGCTTGTGAGCTGTTTCAGGTTCGTAGGAACAACCGGGATGGTTCTAGTCGCAACGGCTGACCATAATTGCAAGAGTAGATTTGTTGCAGTCCTTTCGATTGCTAAATTAACAGTTAACATATTAACAGTTCAAATAAATTGGATTTGGGGAAAAAGTTCAAATTCACTATCAGAACTAAATTTATTAATTTCTTCGCATCCCAGAACTACCCACAATCAAACTTTTTCAAAGTTTTCAAGGCGTGACGGAATCGCTCTCAAATTTGCATAATCAACTTGACACGGATGCCCCGTATTCATGGTAAGGCTTATGTTTGGGAATAAAGGGTGCTCGTCGTATCATTCAGGGCTTAAAATCAAGCCTCTTTTTTCTGTTTTAGGGGGTAAAATTCGAAGCCTTTTCCCAGATAAGAATCCGTCCAGCAAACCAAGCAACAATGGTTTTATTGCGTTTGTTCGACGAACGTTTCCTATTCCTGCTGCCCTCGCTCGATGCTATCTCGATTCACAGCGAAATGTCGTCCAATGAGTTAGCCTCACTTCCTTGTCCAAACCTAAACATCAGAAATCTGTGTAGTGCTGTATTTTCTAGCAAACAAACGCTGAGAATTTCGCCGCTAACCCAGCTCACGTTGCCGGGTCGTTTGTCAACCGATCGATCGAGACTACTCTCCGATGTACGACCTTTCGTCCAGTTATTGTCTACCACGAGAGCAACATCGACTTCGACTTGAAGGCTCCACATTCAGTCCTAAGGCATGCAGTAAATACGTTAGATGCAAATGCGCCAATTACCACACGCTTTACCATTTCAACGCTATGCGGCGACAGACAAACGAACGCACTTACTATTCTTTGTACTACTAGTAATATCATTCTTGTTCTCGACGAGCACCCTCGCCCAAAAGTAGGGTAGCCCCCCCCCCCCCCCCCCCCCCCTCAAATGAATAGGTCAATAAGTTTAGAAAAGAACAAAAAATAATAATAAAATAGTACATAACTATCACGAGGAGTTCCAGACGATTCTATTTACTATGCAACCTTTTATGTGCTTTTAACAGTTGTGATGGCAAGTGCAAGCCAACTGCTGACAGAAAATGAGGAAAAGACAAATTTTATGAAGTTGTCAAGACTTCTGATAGATGGTGGTACCATTTCACTACGTCATGTATTTGACAGCATTCACCCACCAGCAACACTACCAGCATACCTGGCAACCTACAAACATTTCGTGGAGGCACAACTTTATCCAAAGAAGGGCAAACGAATTATATTTAAAGAACAATGGGAGACACTGTACCCCCCTGTTGGACACCCAGTACCCTCATCAAAGAACTTTGACATCTCCCTTTTATTTATACTCCTAAGGAGCGTTTGTTCACTCTCCCCGCCACCCAAAGGATGGGATGCTTTGCCTGATCCAAGTGACGTTTCCCTGGCAGCCAATTTAGCAAGAATCAAGTATTACCGTAATAAAGTGTATGCGCACATTAAAAAGACAGACATAGACCACACAGACTTCGAGAATTGGTGGAATGATATCTCCCAGGCTATTTTGTCGATCGGTGTGATAAAACAACACGAGATTGATTATCTCAAGTCTGCCCCTCTTGGAGAGACGGACTATGCAGAACTACTTGAAAATGGCGCCGTTCAGATCGTGAGATAGCAGATGAAGTGTTGGGCATGTCTTTCCAGCTTGCAGATTTAAATTCAAAGATCGAAACGGTTCTTCGAGCTGTAGAGCCGAAGCATGCAGGTAAATAAACAAGTTACACTCAATTATAGGGCCGGTTATAACTGTTTTCATGCCAATTTCACGAGGGGGAATTTTTTTATCAAGAACAGTTTGGAGGCTCCTTTTTTCTGACGTCAATAGTCGACTCTGGAGGCGTCCTGAGGCTTTTCGAATGGCTTCCCGCTCACACTATGGTCACCGTCAGTTTTCACGAAAACTATACTATGGCATTGGTCTTGGAAAACTTTGCCTAATTCTGATAGACTTGCCAAAATTCTCCTAGCCTGTGTTGTATCCCCTCTCACCGAAAACGTTAGTCTGAGGGTCTACAAACCGCAAAACGGTTTCTAGTTCCGACTTGATGTTTCGCTGTTACAAAAATAATTTTAGCAGAGCTTGTCAATATATAATGTAGAACGTGCAGGTATTTTAGGCTGCAATATCGAGTTGGAATTTAAAACCCTCCTTTTCCTCGATAAGTAGGTCTAGAAAGCATTAACGTTGTTACGGGTGTTAAACGGTCTAGAACGAGTCTAATCGCACGTAGTTTGTTAGTTAACTGCAAAGGATACTTTTTTCACGCTGACAGTTATGTCGGTAAGGATCTTTGGAGACCGATTCTTGTGCCTGTGGGACTCCAGATGGAATGGGCCGCCCTACTCCCTTTCAGGTGGAGCATCCCCATATAGTAGTTGACATAAGGGGGTATCCCTCCTGCCCCCCCCCCCCCCTCCCCCCCCCCCAAAGCCAAGTACAGCCCAGTTTACATTTGCCGAGGCAAGATATTCAGAGGAGGGAACTTCAATATTTTGTTGTTGTTTTGGTAGAATCCCATCCATAGTTTAATTCGCTTACGCGCGCGTTGATTGGTTCAATGCTTGAAAGCTGAAATCTACAAAACAAGGGTTACTTGCCAGGAAATTTCAACGAATCGTTTCACTAATATAATATCAAATTTGCAACTCGTTTGCTTCGATCTGAATGCGAAAAATATTACTTACCCGTTTCTTACTGCTATTTTCACAACTCTGCGAACTCAAACGCTTACAAACAAACCGCGGTTTGGCTTCCGTCAATCAAGGGAGTGAACAGCCGTGGGACGATTTCACGCAGGGATTGGGAGGTTTATTAAACTAAGGGATGAGTGTTTCATTGTCTATGGTTTGGGAGTGGTGAGTCGGTGTCCCGTGCAACTTTACTTTAGTTGTCTGTTAATAATTTTCGGCGGGCCATTAATTTTTCTTTTAAGCAACGTATCCCATGAAGCTGAACCATATCCTTAAAGTCTTACATTCCTGAAGGCTGAGAACCTGTCTAAGTGTTTTCCACTAATACATTTATTTATTTCTCTCTTTTCGACAAATCGTCAAGATATCAGAAGAGGATTCTGCAGCGACAAGGCACATAAGAATCAACAAGAAGCAGAATATTTTTGTGAGGATTGTCAGGTTCCAGTGTGCCAGAAATGCATTATTAAATTTTCAAAGCACCCAGGTCACAAGGTTAGTGAAATCGAAGGTGCGGCCGAGCAAAACAAAAGGAAATGAGAGACAACATTGACAGTATCAACGTCAAGCTACAGGACTTGTTAACAGCAAAGCGAACGATTGAAGGAAACAGAGCGTTCATAGAAGAACAGAGTGAGCACCTCGAAAACGACCTCAATGAACGATTGGACAAGATAAAGGAGTTATTTCAAAACTTCATCAAGGAACACAAAGAGCGTTCGACCAAAGCACTGGCAAGGATGGACAAACAGCTCAAAAGAGTACTAGTGATTGAAGACAAGATCAGAAAATTCATTGAAGATGCGACATGCGCAATTCGTAAAATACATCCAGGGAACTTGGAGCTGGATACGCTTCACCGCCAAAAAAGAATTAACTAGTATTTGTATCCTCCCTGTCAAGACCTCCTACAAGACATATTTCCAATTTTACCAACCGAGTGTCGAGCTGGAGCAGCTGATAACATTAGGGAATCTTGGTCAAGTTTATGAGTGTCCAACACACCTTGAGATGTGTTCGGTTGAGGGATTAGAGAAGCTTGTTCAAGGTATAAGAACCAGCTTTACAGTCAACACGAGGGACAGTCAGGGTGAGCTTGTATACTGTGCGCATGACAAGATTCAAGTGGAAGTCAAGTCACGTGATACCGGTGTCAGAGAGAACTTGTCCGCCGTAAATGACGATAAGACAGGACAGTATGAATTCCAATTCATGCCGTGCCAGGCGAATACATTCGAGATTTCTGTTTTTGTTAATTATAAACACGTTGGTCGCAGCCCGTACTATGTGACGGCTACGGAGCGTCAGTTTAAAGTAGTTAAAGTGTTTGGCAAGCAGGGGAGTTCAGCAGGCGAGCTTAATAAACCCATGGGCCTGTCTGTTGATCAGCACGGCAACATTGCTGTTACTGAATTAGGTAACCACCGTGTTCAAGTATTTAAAAGCAGTGGAGCTTTAGTGACAGCCCCATTTGCATGCACGTGTTGAAGTGGCCATATGGCATAGTCCACCTCCCTTCTACCGACAGAATCTTAGTGTCTGATTGCGGCAAATGCACCATTGAGATGTTCAGCACTGCCGGTCAGCATGTAAAGACAGTCTGTACATCTGGTTCTGCTAATGGAAAGTTAACACCCAATAGGTCTTAGTCTTGATGGTGAGGGAAACATTATCATTTGCGACTGTGGAAATCAGCGCATCCTGGTGATGTCCCCAGAAGGGCAGTTCATACGTGAGTTGATCAGTAAGAAGGAGGGATAATGCCAATATTTTGTATATATGACAATAGTAAATATTATGTTACTTCAGGTGGCAAAACAAGTGTGCATGTGTTTAATAAGGACGGTGCGCGTGTAAAGGAATTCAGAAAAAAAGACGGTAAAGTTCACATACTGGACGAACCGAGGGGACTTGCCATAGACAAAGCTGGACACGTGATCGTGTGCGAGTTTTATGGTCACAGGTTACATGTGTATCGTGATGGTGTCCTGGTCAAAACGATTGGGTCACATGGTATCCAGCCGGGAGAGTTTGACGATCCATATGATGTAAAAATGCTCCCCAACGGACTGTTAGCCGTGAGTGATCGTGGCAATCACAGAATTGTGATTTTGGAGTGAGAGCAATCACGTAAATGTGTAGTGTGCATTGGTAAACTGGAAATCAATTGTACATATGATATCTCTCTTTGAGGACGGACGAGATATATGATTCCAGTATATTCACAATTAAACTTCCCAGATCTGTCGGTAGATTCTGCAGAAACCTGGAAAATGGCACTCGCTGCGCAACTCGTGCGATATCGCGTTTTTCGTGCTATTTTTTTAGCGGAATCTAGCCTCCTTGGCTTTGAATAATACTATAGATTAATCCCATAGGTCAGTTTGCTAAACAAAGCGATACACGTGGGCACATAATTACAATCTCTCTGACCAATCTCATCTTGTTCCTTATATTCCTTTAGTTTATTCTACCGATATACTGACCCCCCCTCCCCCATACAAAATTCACTTAAATACACATTTCTTTGCGTGTATGGTGTTAGGGCAGAGTGTAAACACCAACTTTTATGGTAATATGACGTAACTGTCGCCAAATAAGACTATTCAGTACATTGATGAATTGCCCAAATATGGTCATTGGAACTGCAGTATCGGTCTTTTGGGCATGACATACCCTACGATATTTGTCATGTAAACGAAATTTGATGAGTTGATCTCGTATAAAATATAAAGTAAATATTTTCTGCGATATCTTTGTGCTTTCGATCATGTGCTGGATAATAAAACACTATTGAGAGTTATTCAGCTCGATCTTTGCAGAATATCGTCTGATTTGTCCATCCGAGACTGCTTCTCTCGTCGGCTTAAAAGCAATGTCACACGAGGCAATTTTTCTTGCAATTCGTAACGCAACGATGAATTAAAAAGATTGCGATGCATTCTCTTACCCAGAGCTCCCCGGCTCGTCTCCTCGCGGGGGAGGCTCTGGTGACAGATTTGATACAAAGCCGCTAAGCAAAAGACCTCTATTCAGCGCTTGCTCTAATGCTCAAATCAGCCAATCAGCAACGGCCCTCAAATGGATGTCCCCAAGGCCTCCCCTGCGAGTAGACGAGCTGGGGAGCCCTGGGTACGAGAATACCACGCTCCTTGTGATCAATCTACTGACGCATGCGCGAGTTTTGATCAGAGCCGTTAAGAGATAGATCTTTGAGCGCATGCGCGAGTTTCGATCAGAGCCGTTGAGAGATAGATCTTTGAGTGCTTGCGCCATCGTTCAAAAAAAAAAATACAATCAGCAAAGGTCCTCAAATGGACGCCACGAGAGCGACCCCACGATGTGACGAGCGGGGAGCACTGGGATACGCGCATTGATCAAATGCATCTGCACGTCATATGTGTTTTATTTCAGTTGTTAGCCTGGTTGCTAGCTGCATGCTTGCATACCGTTTATGTCAGTGATTATATCTAAAAAAAAGATGAGAAAGTTTCCAAACGTATTCTATGTTCACTTCCTATTCATATTACATAGGTGACGACAGGAAATTTCTCGGTATATTTTCTTTAGGAACACTTTTAAGCTCGTTTTTTGTCTTGAATCTGTTGAACATTAATATTTACAATCAGGGACCCGAAGATCGCTCTAAGCTTTGATTTCATCAACAATGTCCCTTTCCCAAACTTCTTTCTTGAAAAATGCGAGCCTCCTTTCAATTGGTGTAGAAAAAGTGACCCTTCGAACGAACATTCAATGCCATTTCTCTAGAGGTTAGTTACTTTTTGTAGGGAAACTGGGGGCCGAGGTCTCAACCATTGTAATTCAAAGGAAAATGTCTTAAAGGAGAAAACGGCTGGACAATGTCCCCCGTCCCGTCCCATCTCCGGCACCTCTTTATTTTTTTTTTAACTTTTTTCGAACGGCTTTATGGGGGTACCATATGTTATTGCACGATGGCGCTAGCCTATATACCTTTTCGTTATGGTCATCATTTTAGGAGATTTCGCAGTCAAGAATTGAAATGTTCTTAAACAATTGGTTGTTGTTTCGAGTCATACCCTATCCCCCTACTAATCCGGTCCCCCTAGAGTACGATTGTTTGACCTCTCCCCTCGGTGATCTGCGTCAGCGAGGACGTAAACATAAACAACAACAAATAGAGGTTATGAGTTATGTGAAACGCCGCCGAGGACTACTGTTTTGCTCACGTTTCGAGCGTCGGCCTTCACGGGAATTTCTGCAGGAACGCATCGATCCAACTAACTATGATGCCCATTTCATCAGGAAATCTTTTTTGGACATTGTGAAGTATGATATCTACCGATAACTTCGAAATAAAAACATTATGCACCATATCTAGACGGACGGATCAACTTTTGCGCGTTCAGTTGCGCGTTCGAAGGCTACTGTAAAAGGTAAACCAAGATAGTTACTAGACCCATAAATTATCGATGTTTTCTCTTTTCAAAAATATAACTCTAGTTTGAAGAAGTGACGCTTATATCAATATCAACATCATGTTTTGAAACGGACACCCCTTTTTACATACAATCCTTGTTAGAGTTGGTTTTCACTAGCAAGATGTACGCATAAGCGTAAGTAAGCATAAGGATCAAACTTAGTATTCTCTTTACTAGTACGGTTTTCACTACGACATAAGCGTAACCATAAGGATCAGAGGTTTCCGTTCTTCTTATGCTTATGCTAATTACGTCGCTTATGTCGTAGTGAAGACCAACTCTTAGGCCTAGTACATACGCCGCTCTTATAAATGAGCCGTACCAAACTGTTACCATGAAATACTCGAAACTCGCGGCGTTGAAATCGATTCTACATTCCCGGTTTGATTTAGAATAGTTTAGGCTACAAGCTGACGAGAAATGGTAAAAAAACATTGTTTTATTGATGACAGATGAAATGTTGGCATGTCTTTCCAGCTTGCAGATTTGCATTGGGATTGGCTCATGATAAGAGCGGGACTAGGCCTTAATTAGCCGGTCTAGAATACGGAAATATGTGAAACTATGTTGAAATAGAAACGTTACTCGAACAGCTATGAACATGAAAATTGGAAAGGGCTTCATATACTTGGTGGACATATACTTATTGATAGAGAGTCGAACATTTAGACTTTTGGGTGATATTACCGCGAAAAGTTGATTATAATACCGCGATAAATTGATCGCGAGATCAAATAATTACTACTTACTAACCGATGGTGAGGTCATTACGGGAAATATCAAACCGAAGCTTTGACATTTCCCGTAATGACCGAACGGCAGAGGTTAGTAAGTTGTTTATTATATGGCACTTTGTTCAAACTTTTTACGAACCAGAAGTCGCCTCGTACATTTTCCCGCCGAAGTAACTCAAAGAAACACGCGCCCGCGTCGACTCGCTCGACAAGAACCATGCCACATTTGCTCAAATACTTCGGAATAGATTCTTTTACAGATATTTTCGCGAACATGCTTCACTTAATCAACTAAACTTAAACTTGTAACGCTTTCAAGAAAATTTAATTTAATTTAATTTAATTTAATTTCGCAAAAGTGAAAGCTGCAAAACGTGTTCTTCGAAAACGCATTTTCAGATCTACACTAAACAGGGAGCTACAGGGAGCCAGAACTGGATTCAACATCATTGATAATAACAGAAAATTGCAATGGTTATTTAGCCGACTGTATATTGAGGAATGGGTTTTTCTGCAATGGCGGATATCAAGTAAAAATGAATTCTACTCAACGAGATGGAGAAAGAAATCAACGACATCAGTTATCGGTAAGCACAAAGTTTGAACTCGCTTTCTGTTATTATTTTTAGCTTCCAAGTTTCTTGAATTCCTAATAAATTTTGACTTTATATGTAGCTTTTACCTTTTGCTGCTATTTGGCTCCGTGATTTTGGCTCCCTTTAATTTTCATTTTCTAGTTTTCGAATTCATAGCTTAGAGAGTAACTTTTTGGCTCTGCTTTGCCTTTTGTAAACAGGTCATTTCTGATATTCAGGCCTTTATTTTCCTCTTGTCACATGTTTAAGATTTGTATTACAAGAGAGAAATACTGTGTTAAGTATTCTTTGTTGTGAAGCCTCTTGCGAGTGTTCTGGTAGCGAGTGTTCTGATAGCGAGCGCGCAATGCATCTTGCTCTCTTACTCTGCCTCGTCCCTAGGCGTCTCTATTTGTAGAAACAGAGAGAAAAGCCTCTTGCGAGTGTTCTGGTAGCGAGTGCACAATGCATCTTGCTCTCTTGCTCTGTCTCGTCTCTAGGCGTCTCTATTTAGTAGAAACAGAGAGAAAAGCCTCTTGCGAGTGTTCTGGTAGCGAGTGCGCAATGCCTCTTGCTCTCTTGCCTGCCTCGTCCCTAGGCGTCTCTATTTAGTAGAAACAGAGAGAAAAGCCTCTTGCGAGTGTTCTGATAGCGAGCGTGCAATGCATCTTGCTCTCTTGCTCTGTCTCGTCCTAGGCGTCTCTATTTAGTAGAAACAGAGAGAAAAGCCTCTTGAGAGTGTTCTGATAGCGAGCGCGCAATGCATCTTGGGAACGGTTCGTTTTCGCAATGCATCTTGGGAACGCGCCTGGGTACGAGGCAGATGTGACCCGGTGTCAATGTTTATAGATGTGAATATAATGCAAAATAATGATGCTTTCTAGTTGTGACCCCGGGTAAGTATGCGCGATGTTATTGATTGCCCTTATATGAATCAGCATATGCAGCCTGAATGAATCGGTTTATAGACAATGAACGGCATTCTGGAAGAGAGGTGTTTTGACGTTCCCAGCAGCATACTTAACTTTTCATCCAATCAAACACCAGACGTCACGCATCAAAAGCTTGTGACCTATTCCCGGAAAAAGGCTGGACTCGCAAGCATCACACCTCGATTATCAACGATCACTGATCAACGGCGAGCTTACAGACTCGAAATACTCTTTCATTCTTGATTATTGTATCTCGTGAAGAACGCTATCCGAAAAAGGTAGGTTTGAAATCCATGGTACTATTAATACATGTTACTATAACTACTGTGGTCAACAAATTGCATGGGTTGGGAGGGCAAATGCTTGGCGAATCTTTACTTGTCTTATCTGAGGAAATGGTAGCCCAGGAAGGATGGGTGTTCCGCCGTGTGACGAACCATTCCCAGATCGCCCCGTGTAGGTAATCCAGAATCCGGAATCCGATGTTTTGTTAGCTTTGGAATCCGGAATCCGGAGAATGGAATCCGGAATCCATATAGCTGGAATCCAGAATCCAAAGGCCTTGAGAATCCGGAATCCAAGTGTCATTTCTTTTATTTTTTAAAAGTCGGGCATTTCTTAACACAAGTTGTGAGGAAAAGATATCCTGTCCATTTTGACGAATTCATGAGCTTTCTGATTGCCAGCAAGCCTTGTAAATAGCTCTCGCAATTGGCAGGGGTAGGTTCCCCTGTCAGTAATAACCTCTCCTTCCCGTAACAATCGTAATGTCAATTTATTGTTTGATTCATTTATTTATTTAGTATATGCTATTTTTCGTCATTTGGTATAGTTTTAGCTGAATTCCCTTATGTTTCTTCCTCATGCTATGCATGTTGTTGTTACTGTTCAAGTTGTTATTCGATATGATTGAGAATGTTTTAGGCCCGTTTCAAACATCGTGCTTGTCATGTGCCTAATTGTCCTGAAAATTATTTTGGGATTAGAAATACTTTCAAGTATCAGAGAGGGTAAAAATATAAGATAATATAACCTATAACTAGCGGTTTCAATTAAAAGTAAGGGACGTGTCATTAGCGGGGGATGGGGGGCGACTCCTATTTTTGTGGGGAGGGTCCTATTTTTTTCGCGTGTCTAGAGGGAGGGTCCAAATTGTTTTCACAATGTTTTCAGCAACTTCTCTATCATTTGCATTTTTCTACTTAACTTCAATACATAATAACAATTTCGGGGCGCTTCGCCCGCATAAGGATGTGACACCTAATATACTCTTTCAGATCTCCCGCAACGAAGACACAACCCTCGCGCCGTTGATAAGAACAAGAGTATCTAACGAGTAAAAATAAACTCTCCCAAAAATACCTTGCAGTGATAGGCTGCCGCGGAGTCACTATGTTCGAAAGAAGAACCCTTAAGCGTGAATTCGACGTCACAAGCATAGAAATTCATAGAAATTTGTCATTTGGGCCACCCTTCACGCACATGAATAATAATAATTTCGTCATTTTCGGCGTGCAGCTGCGCGCATGAATAAACCTACAGACTCATAGACGCTTTCATCAGCCTAACCTATGTATTTGAGTTAGCGTACTTCCTGGGCTGCTGAAAGGCTTTGTTTACTATACACGAAAAACGTAATGCTCATCTACCCTTTCTCTGAGGCTTGATGAAATGCGTTTATCAAAAGTTGCGCAAAAAAAGAAAAATGTGCCCCCTCTTTCTGTAAAATGTGTTCTACTAGGTCAAATAGGGGACGTGGGGGAGGTTCCTAATTTTTTTGACCTACGACTGTAGGAGGGTCACAATTGTTTTGTTATGTTCAAGAGGAGGGTCCTCCTAACATTTGTTTTGGAGCCTTGCTCAAAAAAATAGTAGCCCCCCCACCCGCTAAATAATGACCAATGATACGTCCCTAAAATGCTGCGAACATGCGAACGCGATTTTACAATCTTCATGCCGTTGGTATACACTTATTTTTAAACACTTTACATAGCTGTCAACTCACCCACATTAGGCGGGTGTCACTAGATTTTGAAACTGCATTTGCTTATGCGAGCCGATATTTTTGCAAAAGTCCTCCTGTGCGAAAAATCTGCGCGCAAATTTTCTGAAACGTTTGACTTTTTAGACTGCCTATATAAATCCGATTTACGAATTAACTCAGCAACCACTTGTTTCGCGATTGCTTTTGTAAAAATACAAGTTAGAATATAGGCTCGCATAAGCAAATACGGCTCTTAAAAATAAATTCGAACAAATAGTTAACAGCATCAATAGTCGAGGTTTAACATATCCAGAGCTAAAAAATATACGACCATTTTTGACGCGACGCGAGCGAGTTAAGAACATTTTTGAAAAACGCGTTTCATTTTGTTGGAATGAAGCTGTTTTTAATGCGAAGTAAGCTTAATAAACATCACTGGACATAATATGTTCGGCATTGTGTTATGCTTTTGTATAGCAGTTATAATTCAATGATGTGAGAACAATTACGGTCAAAAGTAAACAGCAAAATACCTTTATATAACCGAGATAAATCAGCCAAAATCAGCCTGGCAGTGTTAAAAATTGTTATTTCATGTATTCAAACATTTATTCAGATAAAGAAATGCTGGAATCCGGATTATTTGAGAGTTATGGAATCCGGAATCCACTGGTATGGAATCCGGAATCCAGTAGGTTGGAATCCGGAATCCAAGGGCTGGAATCCGGAATACAAGATCTGCTTGGATTACCTTACATGGGGCGACCCAGAGGACACCTTTGTGTTCAACTCTCTTTCATCATGATTCGTTCTACTAAATAAAGGACTAAAGCTTTTGTGAAAAAAAAAACAATCCAGCTTGTGAGCTGTTTCAGGTTCGTAGGAACAGCCGGGATGGTTGTCTAGTCGCAACAACGGCTGACCAAAATTGCAAGAGTAGATTTGTTGCAGAAAACTTATCCTTTGGAATGCTAAATTTTTGGAAGAACATATTATCAGTTCAAAGAAATTGGGATTTCAGGAAAAAGTTCAACTTCGCTATCCCAGAACTGAATTTATGAATTTGTTAACATTCCAGAAGTATCACAAAAGCTTATAATTGTCAGAGCGTGACGGAATCGCTCTCAAATGTGCATAATCAACTTGACACGGTGCCCCGTATTCATAGCCGAGTTCATATCGTGAGGGACTGGGTATGAATCCCTTAATTTAACAATTCTTGGTTTTCAACCAATCTCTAGAGAATCAAAAGACAATGCACGTAATGCATGACTGCTGGTACCAGAATGGACGCTGATTACATATCTTTTGTTAATCATCCACCAGAACGTATTAGTGACGTCAGTTGCAAACGAAGAATTAGACCACAAGGCCGAATGTGCTATGATCAATAGACCATGAGGCCGAAGGCCGAATGGTCTATTGATATCATAGCACATGAGGACGAGGTCTAATTGTTTTTAGTATAAACCAACTTAATGGTCGGTTTTGGCAAAGAATACCAAATATATTTTTTGTTGAAAAAAATCAACTTTTTCCTGCAAATCATCTTAAAGTTTTCTTGATCATTAATAGACCATTAGTAGCTCAGCCAATCAGAATGCAGAATTTGTAATAGACCATTAGTTGGTTTATACTAAATTACGATAGTCGGTTGGCGCAATATTTATCTAACGAGTTGGAAAGACTCCAAAGTCGCGCTATGCGAATGATTTTTCCAAACACTGATTACGCTGACGCCCTACAGAAAGCGGGCATGCCTACGTTATATTGTAGAAGACAAGAGCTGACAAGGAAGCTTTTTACTGAAATTTGTGACACTAAACGCAGGCTACATCATTTGCGTCCTTAGGAAAATAAGAACTCAAGAACACTAAGATCCATACGCAAGTATAATATGCCGGGGGGGGGGGGGGGGGGGGTACTCCCAAAACTTTTATACGGGGCCAGATTCTGGACCCCTTACCCTTCTTTATACCAATTTCAGAGCAAAAAAGGTACCCCTTTCTTATACCAAAGCTGAAAAAGGTACCCCTTTCTTATACCAAGCCTGAAAAATCGGCTTTGTGCTCTGTTAAAAAAGAAACGGTTTTGCTCTCGCGTTGCGGGTGAAAAAAACGGTGAAATACAGACCCCTTTTATACCAAAATTACAATTTTCCCTACTGTTTTTATACCCAGTCCAGCCTGAAAACCCTACCCCTTTCTTATACCCTGCCTGAAAACCCTACCCCTTTCTTATACCTCCAGCTTGAAAACCCTACCCCTTTCGGGCCGAACATCCCCGTATAGTCCAATATAGGGAGTACCCCCCCCCCCCCCCCCCCCCCCCGGGATAATATGCCTTATGTAAGACGAAGAGATTTCAAACCAGTTTTATCATTGCTAATGCAGTCCGTTTTCATATTATATTTTCTATCTCATTGTATATACATACATACATATCAGTAGTTTTTATACATATTAGTAGTTTTAGTCTTTTAGTAGTTTTAATATTTTTAGATCTTTTTGTAATTTTAACCATAATCCAGCCGTTTGGCTGCCAAGGTTTTAATAAAGTCATCTATCTAGTCAAAACAAGACAGGACTTAAAATCAGAAAGGGGTAAAATCCGAAGCCTTTTCCCAAATAAGAGATCCGTTCTAGCAAACCAAGCAACAATGGTTTTATAATAGCTTTCTTGTCGGTACCTTTTAGGGGTCTAAATTAACTATTAAATGCACGCCATTTTTTGTGCCATTTAACAATTTAAGTTTTCAAGGGCCCCCTTGCCCCAAACATAGAGGGTGCCCCACGCTCCCGGGTACAAATAAATAGGTGAATAAGTTTAATAATTATATTTTTTTATTAATCAACAATAATACATAACTATTATTAGGAGCTCTAGACGATTAAATTTACTATGCAACGCCTTTGGCTTTTAACAGTTGTGATGGCAAGTGCAAGCCAACTGCTGACAGACAATGAGGAAAAGACTAATTTTATGAAGTTGTCAAGACTTCTGATAGATGGTGGTACCATTTCTCTACGTCATGTATTTGACAGCATTCACCCACCAGCAACGCTACCAGCATACCTGACAACCAGCAAACCTATTCTGGAGGCACAACTTTATCCAAAGAAGGGCAAACGGATTCTTTTTAAGGAACAATGGGAGACACTGTACCCCCGTGTTGGACACCCAGTACCCTCGTCCAAGAACTTTGACATCTCCCTTTTATTTATACTCCTAAGGAGCATTTGTTCACTCTCCCCACCCCCCAAAGGATGGGATGCTTCGCCCGATTCAAGTGACGATTCCCTAGAAGCCAATTTAGCAAGAATCAAGTATTACCGTAATAAAGTGTATGCGCACATTAAAAAGACAGACATCGACCAGACAGACTTCGAGAATTGGTGGAATGATATCTCCACCGCCATTCTGTCGATCGGTGCGATAAAACAACATGAGGTTGATGATCTCAAGTCTGCCCCTCTTGGAGAGACGGATTATGTAGAACTTCTTGAAACGTGGCGCCGTTCAGATCGTGACCTAGCAGATGAAATGTTGGGCATGTCTTTCCAGCTTGCAGATGTACATTCAAAGCTAGAAACACTCGTCCGAGCTAGTCAGCGAAAGGATGGCGGTAAGTACAAAACCGTTCAAAACGATAACACACTTCAAAACTGTGTGAGCGACTGCTCTTGTAGGCGACAGCTCCAATTAAGAAGGGAGGCATTAAGAAGGGCATGCTAACGCGGAACTATTTCTAGTTCCGACTTGATATTTCAATGTCTTTCCAAGGTTGGAGACCACCCGAGCGAAAACAGCCATAAATTAGAAAGAAATGATCAAATAAATAATAAACATCACGGCATTGAAACCACCTTTTATTTAAATAATTATTTAAATGGAGCTTGGGGAACCTCTAGTTTATTGAACTAAATGATGAGTGTTCATTGTGTATAGTTTGGGAGGGGTGGAGTCGATGTTCCATTCAACTTTCTTAGTTGTCTGTTAATAATTTTCGGCGGGCCATTATTTTTTTCTTTTAAACAACGTATCTCATGAAGCTGAACCATATCGTTGAGCCACACATTCATGAAGGATGCGAGCATGTCTGTTAAAAGTGTGTTTTCACTAATACATTTCTTTCTTTCTCTCTTTTTGACAAATCGTTAAGATATCAGAAGAGGATTCTGCAGCGACAAGTCACATAAGGATCAACAAGAAGCAGAATATTTTTGTGAGGATTGTCAGGTTCCAGTGTGCCAGAAATGCATTATTATATTATCAAAGCACCCAGGTCACGAAGTTGCTGAAATAGAAGGCAAAGCCGAGCAAAATAAAAAGGAAATGAGAACAAACATTGACAGTTTCAACGTCAAGTTACAGGACTTGTCAACACTAAAGCAGACTATTGAAGGGAACAGAGCGTTCATAGAAGAACAGAGTAAGCTCCTCGAAAACGACGTCAATGAACGATTGGACAAGATAAAGGAGTTATTTCAAAACTTCATCAAGGAACACAAGGAGCGTTCGACCAAAGCACTGGCAGAGATGGACAAACAACTCAAGATCATATCAGTGATTGAAGAAAAGATCAGAAAACCCACTGAAGATGTGACATGCGCAATTCTTAAAATACATCCGGGAAACTTGGAGTTGGATACGCTTCGTCGCCAAAAGGAAGAATTAACTAGCATTTGTAACCTCCCTGTCAAGACCCCCAAGACATATTACCAATTTTACCAACCGAGTGTCGAACTGGAGCAGTTGATAACATTAGGGAATCTTGGTCAAGTTCATGAGTGCCCAACTCACCCTGAGATGTGTTCGGTAGAGGGATTAGAGAAGCTTGTTCAAGGTATAAGAACCAACTTTACAGTCAACACGAGGGACAGTCAGGGTCAGCTGGTACACTGTGCGCATGACAAGATTCAAGTGGAAGTCAAGTCACGTGATAGCGGAGTCAGAGAGAACTTGTTCGCCGTCAATGACGATAAGACAGGACAGTATGAATTCCAATTCATGCCGTACCATGCGAATGCATACGAGATTTCTGTTCTTGTTAATTATAAACACGTTGATCGCAGCCCGTACTATGTGACGGCTACAAAGCGACAGTTTGGTTCAAGTACTGTTTTGCAAGAAGGGGAGTTCAGCAGGCGAGCTTAATGAACCCATCTGCCTGTCTGTCGATCAGCACGGCAACATTGCTGTTACTGAGTTAGGTAACGAACGTGTTCAAGTATTTAACAGTAGTGGAGATTTAGCGAAAGCCCCATTGCCCATTTGGCATGCACGTGTTGAATGGTCCATGTGGCATAGTCCACCTCCATTCTATCGACAGAATCTTATTGTCTGATAACTCTAAATGCACCATTGAGATGTTCAGCACTGCCGGTCAGCATGTTAAGACTCGCCCCGTGTAAGGTAATCCAGAATCCGGAATCCGATGTTTTGTTAGCTTTGGAATCCGGAATCCGGAGAATGGAATCCGGAATCCATATAGCTGGAATCCAGAATCCAAAGGCCTTGAGAATCCGGAATCCAAGTGTCATTTCTTTTATTTTTTAAAAGTCGGGCATTTCTTAACACAAGTTGTGAGGAAAAGATATCCTGTCCATTTTGACGAATTCATGAGCTTTCTGATTGCCAGCAAGCCTTGTAAATAGCTCTCGCAATTGGCAGGGGTAGGTTCCCCTGTCAGTAATAACCTCTCCTTCCCGTAACAATCGTAATGTCAATTTATTGTTTGATTCATTTATTTATTTAGTATATGCTATTTTTCGTCATTTGGTATAGTTTTAGCTGAATTCCCTTATGTTTTCTTCCTCATGCTATGCATGTTGTTGTTACTGTTCAAGTTGTTATTCGATATGATTGAGAATGTTTTAGGCCCGTTTCAAACATCGTGCTTGTCATGTGCCTAATTGTCCTGAAAATTATTTTGGGATTAGAAATACTTTCAAGTATCAGAGAGGGTAAAAATATAAGATAATATAACCTATAACTAGCGGTTTCAATTAAAAGTAAGGGACGTGTCATTAGCGGGGGGATGGGGGGCGACTCCTATTTTTGTGGGGAGGGTCCTATTTTTTTCGCGTGTCTAGAGGGAGGGTCCAAATTGTTTTCACAATGTTTTCAGCAACTTCTCTATCATTTGCATTTTTCTACTTAACTTCAATACATAATAACAATTTCGGGGCGCTTCGCCCGCATAAGGATGTGACACCTAATATACTCTTTCAGATCTCCCGCAACGAAGACACAACCCTCGCGCCGTTGATAAGAACAAGAGTATCTAACGAGTAAAAAATAAACTCTCCCAAAAATACCTTGCAGTGATAGGCTGCCGCGGAGTCACTATGTTCGAAAGAAGAACCCTTAAGCGTGAATTCGACGTCACAAGCATAGAAATTCATAGAAATTTGTCATTTGGGCCACCCTTCACGCACATGAATAATAATAATTTCGTCATTTTCGGCGTGCAGCTGCGCGCATGAATAAACCTACAGACTCATAGACGCTTTCATCAGCCTAACCTATGTATTTGAGTTAGCGTACTTCCTGGGCTGCTGAAAGGCTTTGTTTACTATACACGAAAAACGTAATGCTCATCTACCCTTTCTCTGAGGCTTGATGAAATGCGTTTATCAAAAGTTGCGCAAAAAAAGAAAAATGTGCCCCCTCTTTCTGTAAAATGTGTTCTACTAGGTCAAATAGGGGACGTGGGGGAGGTTCCTAATTTTTTTGACCTACGACTGTAGGAGGGTCACAATTGTTTTGTTATGTTCAAGAGGAGGGTCCTCCTAACATTTGTTTTGGAGCCTTGCTCAAAAAAAATAGTAGCCCCCCCACCCGCTAAATAATGACCAATGATACGTCCCTAAAATGCTGCGAACATGCGAACGCGATTTTACAATCTTCATGCCGTTGGTATACACTTATTTTTAAACACTTTACATAGCTGTCAACTCACCCACATTAGGCGGGTGTCACTAGATTTTGAAACTGCATTTGCTTATGCGAGCCGATATTTTTGCAAAAGTCCTCCTGTGCGAAAAATCTGCGCGCAAATTTTCTGAAACGTTTGACTTTTTAGACTGCCTATATAAATCCGATTTACGAATTAACTCAGCAACCACTTGTTTCGCGATTGCTTTTGTAAAAATACAAGTTAGAATATAGGCTCGCATAAGCAAATACGGCTCTTAAAAATAAATTCGAACAAATAGTTAACAGCATCAATAGTCGAGGTTTAACATATCCAGAGCTAAAAAAATATACGACCATTTTTGACGCGACGCGAGCGAGTTAAGAACATTTTTGAAAAACGCGTTTCATTTTGTTGGAATGAAGCTGTTTTTAATGCGAAGTAAGCTTAATAAACATCACTGGACATAATATGTTCGGCATTGTGTTATGCTTTTGTATAGCAGTTATAATTCAATGATGTGAGAACAATTACGGTCAAAAGTAAACAGCAAAATACCTTTATATAACCGAGATAAATCAGCCAAAATCAGCCTGGCAGTGTTAAAAATTGTTATTTCATGTATTCAAACATTTATTCAGATAAAGAAATGCTGGAATCCGGATTATTTGAGAGTTATGGAATCCGGAATCCACTGGTATGGAATCCGGAATCCAGTAGGTTGGAATCCGGAATCCAAGGGCTGGAATCCGGAATACAAGATCTGCTTGGATTACCTTACATGGGGCGATAAGACAGTCTGTACATCTGGTTCTGCTAATGGAAACGTTAAACACCCAACAGGCCTTAGTCTTGATGGTGAGGGAAACATAATCATCTGTGACTCTGGAAATCAGCGCATCCAGGTGATGTCTCCAGAAGGGCAGTTCATACGTGAGTTGATCAGTAAGAAGGAGGGGATAGAGCAGCTCATACGCGAGTTGTTTAGTAAGAAGGAGGGGATATATCCGGCATTTTGTATATATCACAGCAATGAATACTATGTTAGTTCACGTGGCAAAACAAGTGTGCATGTGTTTAATGAGGTCGGTGCGCGTGTAAAGGAATTCAGAAATAAAGACGGTAAAGTTCACATACTGGACGAACGAGGAGACTTGCCATACACAAAGCTGGACACGTGATCGTGTGCGAGGTGTATGGTCACAGGTTACATGTGTATCGTGATGGTGTCCTGGTCAAAACGATTGGGTCGAGTGGCAGTCAGCCGGGAGAGTTTATTTGTCCATATGATGTAAAAATGCTCCCCAACGGACTGTTAGCCGTGAGTGATCCTGGCAATCACAGAATTGTGATTTTGGAGTGAACAATCACGTAAATGTGTACGTTTGTATTCGCAAATCGCAAATAAGGTTATCCGTGGAATATAGAGAAGCCGTACGTTTTCAGGAGCGGCGGACGCAAGACTCTGTTTATTTATTGTTGTTTGTTGCTCAATCTCGTCCATTAAAACTCCAGAAAAGCAGCAACGGATGGAAACGTGATTATGAAAGGGCAGCACACCTGTTTGGTATAGAATCGTATGATATCTCTTTTTTGTCGAAATGGAGGACGGATGTGTCGAGATGTTACGATCGGTTTTCACCACGATAGTGCGGTTCTTAGCCAATCAGCGCGCGCGATAGAATAGAGGTATGGGAATCGTATGATATCTCTTTTGTGTCGAAATTGAGGACGGACGTGACGAGATGTTACGATCCCCCTAGAGTATCAGTGTTTTGACCTCTCCCCTAGGTGATCTGCGTCGGCGAGGACGTAAACATAAACAATAACAAACAGAGGTTGGGAGTTATGTGAAATGCTGCCATAGCTAGCAACTGTTTTGCTGATGTTTCGAGCGTCGGCCTTCACAGGGGATTTCTGCAGAAACGCATTGATCGAACTAAATATGATGCCCATTTCATTCTTTTTTGGACATTGTGAAGTACGATATCGTAGCGATAACTTCGTAAAAAAAACATTATGCACCATATCTAGACGCACTGATAAAACTGTTGCGCGTTCAGTTGCGCGTTCGAAGGCCACTGTAAAAGGCAAACCAGTTTCGTTACTAGAACCCATAAATCCCGATCTTTTTTTCTTTTCAAAAATAATAAGAATAAACTCTAGTTTGAAGAAGTGACGCTTATATCAATATCAACATTGTTTTGAAACGGACATCCCTTTTTACATACAATCCTTGTTAGAGTTTGTTTTCACTAGCAATAACGCATAGCGTAAGTAATCATCAGTATCAAACTCAGTATTCTCTTCAGTGCGGTTTTCACCACGACAGAAGCGTAAGGATCAAAGGCTTCCGTTCTTCTTGTGCTTACGTCGCTTATGTCGTAGTGAAGACCAACCCTGGCCTTAGGCCTAGTACATACGCCGCTCTGATCATGAACCGTACCAAACTGTTACCGTGAAATACTCGAAACTCGCGGCGTTGAAATCGATTCTACATTCCCGGTTGATTTAGAATAGTCTAGGCTACAAGCAGACGGGAAATGGTAAAAAACATTGCTTTATTGAGATTTTGCATTGGGATCGGCTCATGATAAGAGGGGCGTATGTACTAGGCCTTAAGGTATGAGTATACCTTTGAGGGTCTCGCGGGGAAAAAATTCGTATCGCGTCACAATTTACACCACAAACGTCGTTCACATATCATTTTAAAGCTAAAAGATTGGTCTATCTGATGAATACTTTTGTTTTCATTATATTGTACATGAACATATATTTTGTTAGCTCTAAAGAAAAAACGACCGACTTTCTTAAAAAGTTCCATCTTCTTCCAATTAATTGCACAGCTCCAAATATAAGCAAAATCTATTCTTTAGAAGGCGATCTAAAAAGAGGTGTGCGGGATTTTTGATTTTCCTTTTAAAACATATTTTATGCTAATTTTTGTGTTAGCATTGCCAAAAATATCTGTTTTCGACCTTTTTTACGTGATATTTCCGCAAATATGTGAAATATCAATAATCCCGCACACCTTTTTTCAGATCGCACTCTAAGGAATACATTTTGCAGAAATCTGGAGCTTTAACATTAACTGGAAGTGCCAGGAACTCTTAAAAAGCAAAAATTGGTACTTTTCCTTTGAAGCACAAAATGACGAAAATGATCCATCAGATTACCGTTGCAAAGAAATATACCACTTAGTAAGTAAGGCCATTCCATAATCTTTAAAACGATATATAATTGGCCCTTGTAGTGTAAATAATGACACGACAGTGATTTTTTTTCGCGAAAAAGTGACATCCCTCGTGCAAAGGTATACTCATACCTTAATTAGCTGGTCTAAATTACAGCAAATATGTGAAAACTATGTATAAATAGAACCGTCACTCGAACAGCTATGAACTGATGAACAGTGAAACCGAATTGGAAAGGGCTTGATATGCTTAGTTGACATATACTTATTGATAGAAAAAGTCGAACATTTAGACATTTGGGTGATATTACCGCGAAAAGTTGGTCTTAAAATACCGCGATAAATTGATCGCGAAATCAAAGGAATCCCACGCCTGAAGTCAGGTGACCCGTGTCAATGTTTACATACAAATGCGGGAATATGCAAAATAATGATGCTTTCTAGTTGTGACCACGGGTAAGTATGTGCGATGTTATTTATTGTCCTTATTTGAATCAGCATTTGCAACCTGACATAAATCAGTTTGTAGTCAGTTTATAAACAATGAATGGCATTTTGACGTTCCCGGCAGCATACTTTCACTTTCACCCAATCAAACACCAGACGTCACGCAACAAAATCATGTGACCTATTCCGGAAAAAGCTGAGTGTAGGTTTTGGTCGAGGGTCGAGTGTCGAGGGTAAGACGTCGAGGGTCGAGGGTAAAATGTCGAGGGTCGAGGGTAAAATGTCGAGGGTCGAGGGTAAAATGTCGAGGGTCCATATTTTTCTTGTTCTAAGGGTCGATTTCTTTTTTAAATGCAAATTCTCGGTTTTCCCCGCTTTATTCGCTCACATGCCTGCATG
The DNA here is from genome assembly GCA_033964015.1 of Scolanthus callimorphus. Classification (NCBI taxonomy): domain Eukaryota; kingdom Metazoa; phylum Cnidaria; class Anthozoa; order Actiniaria; family Edwardsiidae; genus Scolanthus; species Scolanthus callimorphus. The sequence continues at coordinate 24,168,959 of CM066920.1, forward strand.
TTGGTGAAAGCGTTCTTGCAGATGTTTCTTCAGACTTGCCGCTACAAGTTTTCTTATCGCAGACATTTGTCAATCAAATCTTTTGCTTCGCTAATTAGACTGCACGTGAAGACAGTGAAGGGGAGTGTAGGTTTTGGTCGAGGGTCGAGTGTCGAGGGTAAGACGTCGAGGGTCGAGGGTAAAATGTCGAGGGTCGAGGGTAAAATGTCGAGGGTCGAGGGTAAAATGTCGAGGGTCTGCTTCTTCAGACTTGCCGCTACAAGTTTTCTTATCGCAGACATTTGTCAATCAAACCTTTTGCTTCGCTAATTAGACTGCACGTGAAGGGAAGCAAAATCTTCTGTTTGGCCGTGGAAATCTCTAAAGTTAAACAGCAAAATTCGAAGCAAACTTGCCGAGTCTGAGTATTTTGGGCAAGAAAAGATATTAATGTTTCCCTTATATGTTTCTGCTTTTATTCAATCTTTCTTCGGGAAAACCAAGATTTCCGCGGCATTTTCACAACCCTTTTTCTAGCGCTCATTTCACTGGAGTCCTTCGTGAAAGATCGCAAATGATATTCGACCTAACTCATTTCGCCTCGTTTTATTGTGCTTCCTATCCCTGAGTCTCCTAAAGTTAGCTGTAGTATAATGAGTAGCATGGAAGCAAAACTAGTAAAGTGCTGGATATAAAATCACGATCGGCGATTGCTTTTTCTGCGCTGGCAGCATATATCGCAATGGGACTACCAACATATACAGTTCATTGCCAGTTGAACAGGTTGAAGAACGCCGTGTTCAAAATCTTCGAAAAACACCAGTTCGATGAACGTAGAGTGGACTTCCTTTGGTTTGATATTATCTCAGACCAAAAGATTTTATTGTTGTTCTCAGTTGTGTTCTCCTGTTTGAGCAAGATCCGCGAGCTTACACGCTCGGTACGCTCTGTCGAGGAAACCTTTCTGAGAACTCCTGGGGAAAAAGCACAACAAATCTGCCACGCACAGTTTTTGGGAATTTGATTTTGAATATGATTGCCCGAAATTTACGCCTGGAGTTTTCGGAAAACCTTTTGGTTTATCCCGCTCCGCGAAGGTCGAAAAAGGTGGGAAAATTCTCAGCACAACTGTGTCGGAGTCTATCCACGTATCAGTCAAAATTTGCATTCTTTAAAAAATATTTCAACATGTATCACGGGAAAAAATTATTTCATTTATTCGCAGAAAAAAATTGGACCCTCGACATTTTACCCTCGACCCTCGACATTTTACCCTCGACCCTCGACATTTTACCCTCGACCCTCGACATTTTACCCTCGACCCTCGACGTCTTACCCTCGACACTCGACCCTCGACCAAAACCTACACTCAGTGAAGGGAAGCAAAATTGCTATGTGAGAGACCTTGCATGCCCATGCTGGCTTTCTTGGCCTTATACATCATACGTGGACTTTTTCAGCTCGATGTGTACAACTTTCTCCCGTCGCTTTGGGCGGCCTCGAACTGGGAGGTTCGAGTCACCCATCCATACAAACGGAAAATCAAACCAGTTCTACTCCAAAGCTAAAATATCGCCGAACGATAACACTTTGATAAATATTCTACGAAATGGTGGCTTTTACGGGCCCTATTCTTGGCCGATGGCAGAGATTTTTGCCGATTTTCAATGACTATAGTGAATTGCCTCAGATATCCGCCGGATAAAATGGATGCGTCTCGGCTTTGCGGGCGCGCAATGCATGATAATGAGGGGGATCCTTTAACCGTGGAAATCTCTAAAGTTAAACAGCAAAATTCGAAGCAAGCTTGCCGAGTCCGAGTATTTTGGGCAAGAAAAGATTTTAATGTTTTGCTTTTATTCAATCTTCGAGAAAACCTATTTCTAGCGCTCACTTGACTAGAGTGCTTCGTGAAAGATGGCAAACATGATATTCGACCTATTTCGCTTCGTTTTATTGTGCTACCTATCCCTGAGTCTCCTAAAGTTAGCTGTAGTATAATGAGTAGCATCAGGGACGTCCCTGGTAGCATGGAAGCAAAACTAGTAAGTGCTGGGTATAAAATCACGTCGGCGATTGCTTTTTCTGCGCTGGCAGCATATCGCAATGGGACTACCATCACTCCAGTTCATTGCCAGTTGAAGAACGCCGTGTTCAAAATCTTCGAAAAACACCAGTTCGATGAACGTAGAGTGGACTTCCTTTGGTTTGATATTATCGCAGACCAAAAGATTTTATTGTTGTTCTCATTTGTGTTCTCCTGTTTGAGCAAGATCCGCGTGCTTACACGCTCGGTACGCTCTGTCGAGGAAACCTTTCTGAGAACTCCTGGCGAAAAAGCACAACAAATCTGCCACAGTTTTAGGGAATTTGATTTTGAAAAAGATTGCCTGGAGTTTTCGGAAAACATTTTGTTTTATCCCGCTCCGCGAAGGTCGAAAAAGGTGGTAAAATTCTCAGCACAACTGTGTCGGAGTCTATCCACGTATCAGTCAGGAAAACCAAAATTTGCATTCTATAAAAAATATTTCAACATCACGGGAAAAAATTATTTCATTTATTTGCAGAAAAAAAATTGGACCCTCGACATTTTACCCTCGACCCTCGACATTTTACCCTCGACCCTCGACATTTTACCCTCGACCCTCGACGTCTTACCCTCGACACTCGACCCTCGACCAAAACCTACACTCAAAAGCTGGACTCGCAAGCATCACACCTCGATTATCCACGATTACTTCGAGATTACTACGGCGAGCTTAAAGACTCGAATTACTCTGATTTCATTCTTGATTATTGTATCTCGTGAAGAACGCTATCAGATAAAGGTAGGTTGAAGCACATTGTACTTTTATTAATACTGTGGTCAACAAATTGCATGGCTTGTATGGGAGGGCATTGCTAAGTGAATATCGTCTGATGTGAGGAAATGGTAGTCCGGGATGGATGGAGTTTTCCGCCGCGTACGTACCATTCCCTAAGGAGGGAACATATTTGTGTTCAGCTCTGCTTTCACCATGATTCGTTCTACTAAACAAAGGAAGCTTTTGTGAAGAAGCATTTGAGTTGTTTCAGGGTATATGCTTCATCGCTGAATGTCACAATAGCCGCCTTATTTGAATATGAATGGTCCTTTTGTTTGATTATGCCTCGTTCTATTAGAAGACGACTATATGGCATTCAGCGATGAAGTAGATACCTGTTTCAGGTTCGTACACGGGAGAACAACCGGGATGGTTGGTCTAGCGCAACGGTTGAACCTTCATCTAATTGTCAAATGCTAATTGCAAGAATATATTTGTTGCAGAAAACCAAATCCTTGGGACGCATGGGGAGAAATACCGAATGGACATGCGCACTTGAGCGTGGCACTTCTAAAATATGGACTCAGATTACCTTCAAATAATTTACTGTAAATGTATGGCAATGAAACTTAAATTCAAGATAACACTGGGCTAAATTCGAAATCGAAAGTTACTTTGCCTCCGATCGAAACAACATGTTGTTCATCTTTCTTTTCGTGGTAATATTGGTGGGCTACAGTATAAAATCGGTTCGGTTTTGTCAAATCTAGGTTACAAACTCAAGAGCTCTGTTTACAAGAGGAAGTCTATGCCACGGCGCTAAAATACACAGAACTAACAGTCAAATTTCGTAACGTTATAAGCTCGTACAAACCTCACTTTACCTCCAGATCAAAAGAACAAGAATTCCTTCGTAAATTCACACAGATTTCACGTCATGTAAATGATTTTTCAGCTCGGTTTTTAAGATCCACTTCCATGTTAAACGAGGCTTCATTGTTTGGCCCTTGAAGTCCGCCTCGAAGCAAAAAAGCTCGAAAAAATGCCGATTTCTTCGCTTCTTTCCGCTCTGAGCGGCCAGTTCTTCGACAGTGTACACCAGGCGTTCCTCTGCTAATAATATGTGTCCAAAAAGACTAGAAACGAGTACCAGAGTGCCTAGCGAACTTAATTTTTAAATATTAGCGCGAACTTGAAGCGAACCGGCGAAGGCAAAGTTCAGTATTGACTCTCGTTATTTATCAACGCATCCTCGATATTTTCCCAAAATTAACAAAAAGCATGATATATTATTTTACTTTGCTTTCAAATTGTTTCTTCTTGGCATGTTATCAGCCGAAAAGGCAAAGTTTTAAGCAATTTATAACAACCCTTCACTCTCTCTTCTGTCTCTCCCGGAAGTCAGGGTTTGTTTTTGCATACTAATTGACCCACCAATCGACAGCGACCAATGAGAGACGCAATAGGACAATCGACTTTATTGACAGCATAATTAGGGTCATGTTTAAACTCCTCCCATTATCATTCGCTATTTCTCGCCATGTTGGGAATCCAAAATTTGGAAGAACATGTAACAGTTCAAAGACATTGGGATTAGGGCAAAGAGTTCTAATGTTCGCTATCCCAAAACTGAATTTATGAATTTATTCACATCCCAGAGGCCAGAACTACCCCGGAACTACCACAATCAAACTTATAATTTTCAGAGCGTGACGGAATCGCTCTCAAATTTGCGTAATCAACTTGACACGGATGCCCCGTATTCATGGTAGAGACCCGGGGGGGGGACTCCCATATTTTTTGACCGGGGATGATCGTCGTATCTTTTAGGGGTTAAAATCACGATGGTTTGGTCTCTTTTAGGGGTGATCGTGATCTTCAATAAATTTCAGGGAGATTGGTATCTTTTAGGGCCGAAACTGTGTCCAAATTGTTTTTTCTTATGATAGTGCTTCTAAAAACCGTGTAAGAAGAGAGATTATTCGATTCGAGAAGACGATAAATTAGAAACAAACACGGAAATTTCTTGATGGGTATTTTTCACCTTTACCTGTGTCCTTCACGCCTACTTGGTACATAAGAACTCATGTTTTAGGGTATCTTTTAGGGTAATAAATTTTTTGAGCCACGCCATGGCCCGCCATGTTTGGTATCTTTTAGGGGTGAAACTGAAAATTTCTGACGATCATCCCCGGTCAAAAAATATGGGAGTCCCCCCCCCGGGGGTAGAGACTTATGTTTGAGAATAACGGGGGCTCGTCGTATCCTTATTTAGGGCTAAAAATCAGGCCTCTTGTACCTTTTAGGGGGTACAATTCGAAGCCTTTTCCCAGATAAGAGATACGTTCTAGCAAACCAAGCAACAATGGGAGGCTGTCACGATACGGGCATCCTCCAGAACTGATCACTGAGCAAACATATTTAGACGATCTTATCAGAAAACTATTAAAGAATATGTAAAACCTAAACATTTGGTCGGATGGGTCGAGAAATAGCGAGATTAAAACATAGTGCTTAAGTGGTTTTCAGCCTTCGCTGGCCATCGTTTCGGAACGATACATTCTATTACCCAGACCTCCCCGGCTCGTCACCTCGCGGTGAGGCTCTGGTGACAGCCACCGACGCATGCGTAAAGGAAAATAGTGGTTTTATGCCTTACAATTACTTTTAGAGCGTTCAGGTCTATAGCATAGGTTGACAAGACGACAAAGGAACGAAGGCCAGTGTTATTTTGACAGATATGTTTCTAGAAAGCGAGATTAAGCTGCTTTTATGTACGCGTGCGCGCCATTTCAGCCAATCAGCGAAGACCTTCAAATGGATGTCACCAGAGCCTCCCCTGCGAGGCGACGAGCCGGGGACCTCTGGATTCGCGAATGAGGACGATACTTCTTTGTTTTGAGATGCGCAGAACAGCTGCGCAGTTGCGTGACAGTTCTCGACGAGCACCCTTGCCCCAAAAGTAGGGGAGTCCCCCCTCCGAAATAAGTAGGTGAATAAGCTTAGAAAAACAAAAAAATAATAAGAAAATAGTACATAACTATCACGAGGAGTTCCAGCGATTCTATTTACTATGCAACCCGTGATGTGCTTTTCACAGTTGTGATGGCAAGTGCAAGCCAACTGCTGACAGAAAATGAGGAAAAGACAAATTTTATGAAGTTGTCAAGACTTCTGATAGATGGCGGTACCATTTCTCTTCATCATGTATTTGACAGCATTCACCCACCAGCAACACTACCAGCCTACCTGACAACCTACAAGCATTTCGTGGAGGCACAACTTTATCCAAAGAAGGGCAAACGAATTCTATTTAAAGAACAATGGGAGACACTGTACCCCCCTGTTGGACACCCAGTACCCTCGTCCAAGAACTTTGACATCTCCCTTTTATTTTTACTCCTAAGGAGCATTTGTTCACTCTCCCCACCCCCCAAAGGATGGGATGCTTTGCCCGATTCAAGTGACGTTTCCGTAGAAGCCAATTTAGCAAGAATCAAGTATTACCGTAATAAAGTGTATGCGCACATTAAAAAGACAGACATAGACCAGACAGACTTCGAGAATTGGTGGAATGATATCTCCCAGGCTATTTTGTCGATCGGTGTGATAAAGCAACACGAGATTGATTATCTCAAGTCTGCCCCTCTTGGAGAGACGGACTAATAGAACTACTAGAAAAATGGCGCCGTTCAGATCGTGACATAGCAGATGAAATGTTGGGCATGTCTTTCCAGCTTGCAGATTTACATTCAAAGATCGAAACGGTTCTTCGAGCTGTAGAGCCGAAGCATGCAGGTAAATAAACAAGTTACACTCAATGATAGGGGCCGGTTATAACTGTTTTCAGGCCAATTTCACGAGGAGGAATGTTTTTATCAAGAACAGTTTGAAAAAGAGGCTCCTTTTTTCTGACGTCAATAGTCGATCTGGAGGCGTCCTGACTCCTGAGGCTTTTCGAATGGCTTCCCGCTCACACTATGATCACCGTCAGTTTTCACGAAAACTATACTATGGCATTGGTCTTGGAAAACTTTGCCTGATTCTGATATACTCGCCAAAATTCCCCTAGCCTGTGTTGTATCCCTTCTCACCGAAAAAGTTGGCCTGAGGGTTTACAAACCGCAAAACGGTTTCTAGTTCCGACTTGATATTTCTCTGTTACAAAAATAATTTAAGCAGAGCTTGTCAATATATAATGTAGAACGTGCAGGGTATTTTAGGCTGCAATATTGAATTTAAAACCCTCCTTTTCCTCGACAACTGGGTCTAGAAAGCATGCACTAACATTGTTACGGGTGGTAACGGGCTAACGAGTCTAATGCCTGAGTTTTGCATGCATCACGTAGTTGATTAGTTATGCAAAGGATACTTTTTTCATGCTGACAGTAAAGTCGATAAGGATCTTTAGAGACCGATTCTTGTGCCTGTGGGACTCCAGATGGAATGGGCCGCCCTACTCCCTTTCAGGTGGAGCATCCCCGTATAGTAGTTGACATAAGGGGGTACACCCCCCCCCCCCCCCTTCCCCCTCCAAAGCCAAGTAAAACCCAGTTTACTTTTGCCGAGGCAAGATATTCGGAGGAGGGAACTGCAACATTTTGTTGTTGCTTTTGTAGAATCCCATCCATAGTTTAATTCTTAAGCGCGCGTTGATTGGTTCAATGCTTGAAAGCTCACTACAAAACAAAGCACTAATATAATATCAAATTTGCAACTCGTTTGCTTCGATCTGAATTCGAAAAATATTACTTTCCCGTTTCTTACTGCTATTTTCATAATTCTGCGAACTCTACGCTTACAAACAAACCGCGGTTTGGCTTCAGTCAATCAAACGAGTGAACAGCCGTGGGGCGATTTCATGCAGGGATTGGGAGGTTTATTGAACTAAGGGATGAGTGTTCATTGTCTATGGTTTGGGAGTGGTGAGGCGGTGTCCCGTGCAACTTTACTTCACTAATTTTTATTTATTTCTCTATTTTCGACAAATCGTCAAGATATCAGAAGAGGATTCTGCAGCGACAAGTCACACAAGAATCAACAAGAAGCAGAATATTTTTGTGAGGATTGTCAGGTTCCAGTGTGCCAGAAATGCATTACATTAGTAAAGCACCCAGGTCACGACTGTGGTGACATAGAAGACAAGGCCGAGCAAAACAAAAAGGAAATGAGAACAAACATTGGCAGTATCAACGTCAAGCTACAGGATTTGTCAACAGCAAAGGAGACGATTGAAGGGAACAGAGCGTCCATAGCAGAACAGAGTGAGCTCCTCGAAAACGACCTCAATGAAAGATTGGACAAGATAAAGGAGTTATTTCAAAACTTTATCAAGGAACACAAGGAGCGTTCGGCCAAAGCATTGACGGAGATGGACAAACAACTCAAGATCATATCAGTGATTGAAGAAAAGATCAGAAAATTCACTGAAGATGTGACATGCGCAATTCTTAAAATACATCCAGGAAACTTGGAGCTGGATACGCTTCGTCGCCAAAAAGAAGAATTAACTACTATTTGTAACACCTCCGTCGAGACCTCCAAGAGACTTTTTCCGTTTTACACACCGAGCGTCGAGCTGGAGCAGCTGATAACATCAGGGAATTTTGGTCAAGTTCATGAGTGCCCAACTCACCCTGAGATGTGTTCGGTAGAGGGATTGGAGAAGCTTGTTCAAGGTATAAGAACCAGCTTTACAGTCAACACGAGGGATAGTCAGGGTGAGTTGGTACACTGTGCGCATGACAAGATTCAAGTTGAAGTCAAGTCACGTGATAGCGGTGTCAGAGAGAACTTGTCCCCCGTAAATGACGATAAGACAGGACAGTATGAATTCCAATTCATGCCGTGCCAGGCGAATACATTCGAGATTTCTGTTCTTGTTAATAATAAACACGTTGGTCGCAGCCCGTATTATGTGACGGCTACAGAGCGACAGTTTAAAGTGGTTAAAGTGTTTGGCAAGGAGGGGAGTTCAGCGGGCGAGCTTAACGATCCCATTGGCCTGTCTGTTGATCAACACGGCAACATTGCTGTTACAGAGTTACATAACCACCGTGTTCAAGTATTTAAGAGGCGTTGTCTGTAAGGATCGAGCAAAGTTGGAAATCGGCCCAAAATCAAAATTTTGAAACTCTGTCCGAATAAACCTTACTATATGCCCCATTCATCAGTATAATTTATTTTTTCTAAATCTCTTTTTTCTCTTGTGGAGGCGCGTTTTCGTTCAGGGTGTAATTTTGGCTGAGAAAAACGAAAAAGAGGAAAATTTCAAAAATCTATAAAATAATGCAGAAAAATTTGAAGCTAACGAAACTTGGTCCAGATGTTAACAGTAGTCTGTAGTTTATGGAGATATATATTTCGTTGAAATTAAAAGTATTTTTCATTTTAAAAAATTCCCTGAAAGATCGCCTATTTTTCTAATACTTGTACTGTCAGTGAGTGTGGGCGATTTGTCAATAGCATATCTCGAGTAGTGGGTTGCTTTGGGGTGATTTATTTATATCAATCAAAAGAGCTTACATTGTGGAAGTTTTTGGTGTATTCGGTTTGGTGGGCCGGGTTTTTCGATTTGACACAAAGTGCCTCAAACATACCCCAAATTCGACTTTTGTGGATCAGATCACTAGAGTCACTGAAGGGAGACTTGGGGCGCGTTACAAAAGATTTCTTATTTTTCACGAAAACATTTTATTTTAACCACAATGAACCAAGATCGAGTTTCAAATACTTATTTTCCCTATGTTTTCAAAATTTACCGGAATTCTTGGTGTTCACATGACGTCATCAAAATTCTAACTTTGAATCTATGAACTCTATGAAACTGTGCTTTTCAGACCAGCTACAGTTCCTCAATTAGGAGTCTTCACACCAAATGTAATCGGATTCCTGTTTTTAACACCGGAGATATCGGTGCTGCAATTTCTGTCACGCAACACCAGTCACGCTACTTTAGGCATTGATTTCTCGCCAATATTTCAGGCAATTCTTCCGTATGGAGCTTTCGATGAAAGGCAACATGCTAAATAAGTGCAACTAAATCACGTTTTCGACAATAATAGCTGACGGGGGGGGGGGGGGGGTACTCCCTTATATTTACTATACGGGTATGTGCCGCTGTGCAGGGTAGGGTTTTCAGCCCTCCCGCTTCAAGAACAGGGTCGCTAAATCACCACTTTCTCTGGATCAGGTTCCCTAAAATCGACATTGTTTAGGGTATGTTCTTCGATTGTCTCTCTAGATCAGCTAGCCTTGCTCTGAAATATTTGATGTCTGGTAAAGATGAATAATATGACGGCAATCTCGCCGACATTGCCACTTGAACATGGTATATATTTTTGTGGATTTTCGCAAATTTCTCTAGGACAGGGTGTCAAAATTTGAAGCTTTCACTCTAAGGGTCAGCTTCTCAGAGAGCCTGCAGCATACCCCTACCCTAAATTTCCGGGAGTGCCCCCCGAGCGACTTTTCAACATGGTTCGCTTATATCTCGCTTGCAATATAATATGGCAGTCTAAAACTTGGCAAAGCAATTGAAGATATAATTTTCTTTTAGAATATTGGCGTTTCGTTCGAAATAATTCGCTAAAATTAAATCAAACGTCAGAGAAAGGTAAAAATGATTCGATAAAGTTGGTTCACTACATGTGACTAGAATTGATATCTCTAATTTATTCTACAGGTTTCCATCAAATCATTGCGTTTAGTGCTATTATTGTTTGAGACTTGTTGGATCGTTGCATATTGCACTGAGAAAATTAAACCGTTAAGTTCCCCGACGATGCTCGTCTGGGCTTCGTGTGGATTGTCATATGCCCTGAATTACGAGCGATTTGGGTAAACGACAACTTCTTTCATACATTTTCTAGATATGATCTCTTTATCACGTTTACTGGCTTAGTAATATGTCTAAACGTTTGTTTCCGAGGTTTTTTAGCCTTCGCTAGTCTTCATTACGGGACGATACGTTTTGGTTTGAGATGCGCAGAACAGCTGCGCAGTTGCGTGACAGGTCCCTTTAACGTATCAAAAAGTATACGGATTCAAACGAAAACGTAAGCGTGGACGGGGCCTAATACTGGCTACGGCTCTGTCGGCGACATATTACTACGCCAGTTAAACGTGATAAAGAGATCATATCTAGAAAATGTACCCAAATCGCTCGTAACTTCAGGGCATATGACAATCCACAGGAAGCCCAGACGAGCATCATCTGGGAACTTACTGTGCGACTACGTCAACCGGGCCATCCCGCAAAACGTTTGTCATTCAGAGATTCAAACCATTTTAAGGAAATTTAATACCTGAACTTTGTTTGGCGATGAGTAATTAAGTGGTTTGAAGTGATTTCTACTCATAATTTTCACAATTATTAGAGAAAAGCGAATGTTTTGATGCCTGAGATCTCAAGAAAGTCGAGGTCCTTTGTTATGCACTCACTTTGTAATGTAATGTAGTTTATTCCATCCTATTGCAGTATAATACTGGATTACAGGAAGAGGTCATGATAAAAATACACACTTAGAGACAAATACAAATAAATATATAACAATATACATTAATTCAATTTCAAATGGTGGCCGTACTTTACGGACACAAAGTTCTTGAATCTGTCCGTGTGGCAAAGTTGCGTTTTTGGGACTGATGCCTGCCTGAGACTGTATTGCTTAGAGGGCAAAATTAGTCTCCCTTTAATTAGACTGTAAAGGGGGTTGGCCTTGTCCAACCTCGCCACAAACTTGGAACAAAGAGCTGACCTGCGATCTTCTAGGCTAATCAGACCTGTTGCCGAGAGGGCGAGCTCGTATGAGACGCCTGGCAAGATTATTCCGAGCGCGCGCTTTTGGACCTTCTCCAAGGCGTCGGAGAGGTAGCGAGGGAGGTTCGCAAATGCAGCGCATGCATACTCGACAACAGATCTGATCAGCGAGCAGTATACAGACACGAGGTCCTTAGTAGGGATACCGCTTCTTTTTAGCGCCCTTAAAGCGTAGAGACGCCTGTTAGCTTTCCTGATGACGGCATCGCAGTGTACAACCCATGTGAGGTCCTCCGATATATGGACGCCAAGCAGCTTAAACGATTTTACACGACTGATGGCTGCGCCTCCGATGTTGATGGGTTGCCACACACAGCTGTCGTACATCAGGAAGCCAACAGACATCTCTTTGCATTTGGCTGGGTTCAGGCGCATATTACAAGCGCACGCGTATGATTGGATTTCGTCAACAACGAATCCTAGAACTGATGGGGAGTTACGTGGTATGACCTCTAAGACAGTTAGGTCATCTACAAATTTGGCCCTTGGGACCCATGTAGAGACTAAATCATTGACCATTACCGAAAATAGAATAGGGCCAAGTTTCGTGCCTTGAGGGATACCGCCGTTTAAGGAACGTAAGGGTGACTCACGGTCGCCGATACACGTTTTTTGCGTACGACCTTCCAAGAAAGCGGCTATCCACCTTAGTAGTGCGCTGTGGATATTAAATTCTGATAACTTTTGGAGGAGGATATTATGATCTATTAGATCGAAGGCCTTCCGAAAATCGGCGAAAAAAAACCTAACGGCGCAGTTACCATGATCTAATGCTTCTAGAGCTATGTGCAGAACGTACACTAAAGCTTGTTCAGTTGACTTCCCCGAAACTGCAAATTGCCTACTGTCCAACTTATTGAGTACGGAGGGTAGGAGTCTCGTCAGGGAGAGCCCTTCCATTACTTTGGTCACATGGCTGGTAAGGGAGATTGGTCTGATGTCTTTGCTGACTGTCTTGGCAGGCTTCTCCTTAGATAATGGGCGTACGGATGTAGACTTTAGGGTTCCCGGTAGGTACCCCTCAATTACTGAAGCGTTATACAGATCACATACAACGGGCGAAAGCTCAAAGGCAAAGGTTTTCAACAAGAAGTTCGGAATGCCATCCGGGCCGGGTGCTTTCCTGACCTTGAGGACATTGAGCGCTTGCTGAACTTCGTACGTAGTGGCTAACAGTTCGACCGGGACTTCATCCACAGGGATCCCAGCAACGTCCTCAGGGGGAGAGGCGTCATGGGCGTCGTGAGATCGGCAAAGTAGGTGTTGATCTCTTCGCACAAAGATAGAATAGGGTCGGGGGAGGTATTGTCGATCATCTGATTGAACCATTGACCGTCGTCTTTGGAAGTCCCAGAGATGGTCTTTATTTCGCTCCACCATCGGCTGATGTTCGAATCTTTTAGGTTTTTCACCTTCCTCTGGTAATACTTCTGTTTGCAGCTACGTAGTTCACGCTGGACCTTGTTTCGCCACATATGGAATGCGCGAGAGTCTTTGCCAAGGGAGGCGAGAGCTCTTTGTCGCTTTGCGATGAGAGACTTCAATTGAGGGGTTATCCAGGGCTTATCAGAGTTATGGGTGCGGTACACCTTGAGGGGCATGAATCGATCGAGGGCGTCCGTCAGAGTAGTGATAAAGAATTCAAACTTCTCCTTGGCTGAGGACAGGGAGTAAAGGGGCTCCCACGAAAACGATGTTAGCCACCTGCCAAGGGCGTTGACTGCGCTTTCCCGTGTGTCTCGCCGTGAAAAGGTGCGTTTTGAGGCTTTCGTGCGCGGGCCCTGCTGCACTAGGACACAGTAATGGTCACTTGACCCGAGTTTTGGGAGCTGTTTGGGCTCGCTGAGCAGCTTCGGCTGGTTCGTGAGGCACCAGTCAAGAATGCCTGTATCTCTGGTGAGCACCTTGACAATCTGGCTTAAGCCACATGACCGCTTGAGGACCGCAGGGGAGAAATTAGTCGACGTGGGGTTGAAATCTCCCGTTATACAAATCAGGGCGTCTGGGTGGTGGAGCATGTACGAGTCAACAGACTGTTGTATATGGTCGTACAATGTCTTATTATCATCTGCGCAGGCAGGTGGGGGATGGTAGATCACTCCCAGAAGTATAGATGACACTGACCTAGGCAAGCGCACGGGACGGAGTTCCAACCACATTGTTTCCGATATGCTTCCACTAAGATCGTAATCGGGTAGATATTTACATTTGATATTGTCCCTCACAAATACAGCAACACCACCGCCGGCTTGTGCGATGCGATCCTTGCGGAACAATGTGAAGTCCTGCAATGTAGGGTCAGGCAAGTTGGTTGAAAGCCAGGTCTCGGTGATGGAAACGACATCGACGCCATTATTGGAAACCACGCACTCGAGCTCGTCCATTTTGGGACCAACCGAGCGAGCGTTGCAAATCAGGAACGATGGGATATTTATTTGCCTTGACGATGGGATATTTATTTGCCTTGTCCCCACCGCAGCCTCTTGATCACGCTGAGATTCCCTTTGCTCGTTGGGTAGTGGGCCGGCTGTGGTGCTTACCACAGGGTTACCACGATTTCCAAGATGGCGGCCTCCTCGTTTCGAACGAAATTTCTTTCGTATACCAAGCTCGTCCAGTTTAGCCCAGAGCTGGTCAGAAACACGTTGTTTTGGCTGGGTCTTGCCGATCGACTTCAAGAGAGAGCTGCTGTAGCTTAATCGTGGTACAGGTGGATAGCTAGAAGATCCAAGATCGCTGGTCGGCCGAGTAAACTCAAGCAGATTTAGCCATCGGCCACAAATAAGCCAACGATGGATGAGAAGAATGGCTGACCACAGCAGTAGCACTGGTTGGTCCTTGTAAAGCAAATTTGGCCACATGATGGATATTTGAAGCGACTAGCCTTCGTAAAATGACGAACAATCACAGACAGAGATATACCTTGGCAGCCATGTTGGCGCCGCTGACCGCTCTGATTGGCTAACTTCTTACAAAATGGCCCGGTTGACGTAGTCGCACAGTAACGGTTTAATTTTGTGCAATAGGCAACGATCCAACAAGTGTTAAACAATAAATAGCACTAAACGCAATGATTTGATGGAAACATGTAGAATAAAGTAGAGATATCAATTCTAGACACATGTAGTAAACCAACTTTATCGAATCATTTTCACCTTTCTCTAAATCTAATTCTTGGTGTTCACTTCCAGAGACGTTTAATTTTAGCGTTTAATTTAGACGTTTAATTTTAGCGAATTATTTCTAAAAGAGAATTTATCTTCAAAATTATCGAATCATTTTCACCTTTCTCTAAATCTAATTCTTGGTGTTCACTTCCAGAGACGTTTAATTTTAGCGTTTAATTTAGACGTTTAATTTTAGCGAATTATTTCTAAAAGAGAATTATATCTTCAATTGCTTTGCCAAGTTTTAGGCTGCTTTCTTATATTGCAAGCGAGACATAAGCGAACGAATGTGCAAATCGTTTAAAGTAAATGTATGGTGCCGCCATGTTGGAGTCCCTCCGAAGGACTCCCACATGGCGGTCAAATTACCAAATGTGCCGTCAGCGCCCACACTATGAGCTGTTATTGTCGAAAATGTGATTTAGTTGCACTTATTTAGCATGTTGCCTTTCATCGAATGCTCCAAACGCAAGACTTGCCTGAAATATGGCGAGAATATACGCGACTGTGGCTGCCACCGCAACTAGTTTTTAAACTTTAAAATATGTACATCGTCCTTAATTCCCTTTTACATTTTCTTATTAACAGGGGGTCGCGCCTCGCATGGGCCTTGAGCCCGTTTGCACGTCCCCTATTGGACATTACATTTCCCTTGTAAATATATATATATATATTTTTTATGTGATATGTAAATTTGTGATTATTTGATTCTGTCCAATAAAGTTAAAAAAAATCAATTAATGCTAAAGTAGCGTGGCTGGTGTTGCGTGACAGAAATTGCAGCACCGATATCTCAGGTGTTTAAAAAAAAACAGGAATCCGATTACATTTGGTGTGAAGACTCCTAATTGAGGAACTGTAGCTGGTCTGAAAAGCACAGTTTCATAGAGTTCATAGATTCAAAGTTAGAATTTTGATGACGTCATGTGAACACCAAGAATTCCGGGAAATTTTGAAAACATAGGGAAAATAGGTATTTAATACTCGATCTTGGTTCATTGTGGTTAAAATAAAATGTTTTCGTGAAAAATAAGAAGTATTTTGTAACGCGCCCCCAGTCTCCCTTCAGTGACTCTAGTGATCTGATCAAGAAAAGTCGAATTTGGGGTATGTTTGAGGCACTTTGTGTCAAATCGAAAACCCGGCCCACCAAAGTGAATACACCAAAAACTTCCACAATGTAAGCACTTTTGATTGATATAAATAAATCACCCCAAAGCAACCCACTACTCGAGGTATGTTTTGACAAATGGCCCATACTCGCTGACAGTACAAGTATTAGGGAAAATAGGCGATTTTTCAGGGAATTTTCCAAGTGAAAAATACATTTAATTTCAACGAAATATATATCTCCATAAACTACAGACTACTGTTAAAATCTGGACAAAGTTTCGCTTCCTTCAAATTTTTCTGCATTATTTTATAGATTTTTGAAATTTCCCTCATTTTCTTTTTTTTTAGCCAAAATGACACCCTTAACAAAAACGCGCCTCCACAAGAGAATAAAGAGATTTAGAAAAAATAAATTATACTGATGAATGGGGCATATAGTAAGGTTTATTCGGACAGAGTTTCATAATTTTGATTTTTGGGCCGATTTCCAACTTTGCTCGATCCTTACAGACAACGCCTCTTAACAGCAGTGGAGATTTAGTAGCAGCCCCATTTGGCATGCACGTGTTGGATCTTCCATTTGGCATAGTCCACCTCCATTCTATCGACAGAATCTTTGTGTCTGATTTCGGTAAATGCACCATTGAGATGTTCAGCACTGCCGGTCAGCATGTAAAGACAGTCTGTACATCTGGTTCTGCTAATAAACAAATTAGAAACCCAACTGGCTTAGTCTTGATAGTGAGGGAAACATTATCATTTGCGACCCTGGAAATCAGCGCATCCAGGTGATGTCTCCAGAAGGGCAGTTCATACGTGAGTTGATCAGTAAGAAGGAGGGGATAGAGCCGGAATTTTGTATATATCACAATAGTAAATATTATGTTACTTCACGTGGCGCAACGAGTGTGCATGTGTTTAATGAGGATGGTGCGCGTGTACAAGACTTCAGTAATAAAGACGGTGATGCGCACATACTGAACGCACCGATGGGACTTGCCATCGACAAATCTGGACACGTGATCGTGTGCGAAAATTTGAGTGACAGGTTACATGTGTACCGTGATGGTGTCCTGGTCAAGACGATTGGGTCACGTGGCAGTCAGACGGGAGAGTTTAAGTTTCCATATGATGTAAAAGTGCTCCCCAATGGACTGATAGCCGTGAGTGATAGTAACAATCACAGAATTGTGATTTTGGAGTGAGCAATCACTATGTCATAATTATCACCCAGTTTATGACAAATGACTGTACAATACATCGCTCGCAAGAAATTTTGTTCTATTAACGCGAGAGTTTTGTTCTGTTACAACAGTTCAGGTCCGTTACAGGACGAAAAAATTATGGGGGCGCCCTAGTCGGTTGAAACAATCTGGGAGGGGGGGGGCTAGGCAAGAAAAATGTACTAAAATAGTGATAATATGAAAAATAGGGTAACTTTGCACAAATCTGGGGGCCCCAGCCACTGGGTCCCTTATTATTTTTTATTCACATTAATGACTTACCTGCCTGCCTAGAATTTGCCGATCCCCAAATGTATGCCGAACTTTACTGTCGCCGGGGATAACGGCCAGGAAAGCGAGTGCAAATCCAACAAAGACCTTGAAAATATAAGCCAATGGCCCCATGCCAACAGATCATTCAGTTTAAAAGCCAGATCTGAATTATTAATTGTTGGATCAGCAAAGTCACTAGGTGTTTGTATTGATGAAACTCTCAATTGGTCAAAGCATGTGGAGGAGACAACTAAGAAACTGTCGAGTGCAATAGGAGCTATGAAAAGGGTGCGGCAGTTCGTCCTCCACCCCCCCCCCCCCCCCCCCACCCCCAACTCTTCAAACAATGTACTGCTCATTCATACAGCCATATTTTGACTATTGCAGTGTTGTATGGGAAGGGCTTGGAGCTGAGTTATCATCAAAATTACAAAAGCTACAACATCGTGCAGCTAGAATCGTAATATTTTCGAACTACGACTCTAGCTCGGAGCCCCTGTTAAATGAGTTGGGTTGGGACAAATTGCCTATTCGTAGGTTAAAGCTGAGACTAGCCACTGAAATGTTCAAAATCAATAATGGCCTAGCCCCCGAATGTATTTTGAACACATTTCCTACAACGCATCCCCTTATGACACTAGAGGACTCTAGATTCCAGTGGCCTCTCCCGAAAACTAACTGTGGGAAAATTGTTTCAAATATAGAGGAGCTCAAATTTGCCCGATTTGCTCGATCAAAGAAATCGAACATGTAGCTCTTTAGCTACATTTAAATCTGAATTGGGTAAGCTACCTCCCAGCTTCTTTGATAGTTCGAATATATCCACTATTCTTTAGATTTTTTATAAAATTTTATTATGTTTTATATACAATTTATAGCATTTTTTAATGTAAATGATAGATCTATTGCGCACGGCCTTTATGAAAACCAGCTATGCTGATGAAACTATACCGTGTTTAAGTAAAACATCTATCATCTAGCTCAGTTTTCAAGAAACGTGGGCTAATGAGCTTCCTGCCCCACAAATAAATGCCCCACAAAAAAAAGTATTTCAAAAAGGCCTCTTTTAATTTGCTTTTGAAGATCAAATATTACTATTCCGAAGAACGCATTTTACGATTTTCACTAAAGGCTCATTTACACGAGAGTGATTTTTTGGCACGGCTCGGATAAAAAGTGGTACGGGTACCAAATTTAATGGCACGGCTCGGGTATATTTGCGCTGTGTAAATGGCTTTACCGTACTACATTTTGTCAGAGCCCGACCGAAATTTCATCCGAGCCGGGACTACGTGGCGAGGTAGTCCAAGAACCATTTTTATCCGAGCCGTGCCAAAAATGTCTGTCGTGTAAATGGGGCTTAAGTTTTGAATGATCCACAAGGTTTTTAAAATCGAGTGGATTGCTGTGTGGCGTTCTGGGCAGGCTTCCTGTGGTAGAAGCGCGACGTCACAGGGAAAGCCCTCCTCTATGAGCCCGCGCACATTCATTCAGCGGTTCGCTGTATTGATATTCAGTGCTGATGGTTTTCTAGTGCCTTCACAATAGACCTCCTCGGCTTGCCCGTTTGTTTTGCCCGCATTTCAGATCATCGTGGCATTCCCATGAGTATTCTCTCTTTCTTTTTCTGCTACGCACCGAAGGATAGATGAATTTATACCACAACGCGCGCGTTTCTCGGATTCTGATTGGCTCTCAGCCGTGGGTACATAAGAGGACATACCATGGAACGCGCCATCATCAGCGTGCGCGCTAAAAAGAACCAACGAAAACACCGTTTGGCTGCGCGCGCGCTGCTTTTGCCTTTTTATTTTTGCCTTTTTGTTGTGGTATAAAACAAATGTCCTCTGATTTTCCGTGGTATGTCCTCTTATATACCACGGAATGACGTAATAAAGTGGTCAAAATGTACTGCGGACCCACTCGGCTGCGCCTCGTGAGTCCACAACATTTTGACCACTTTATTACGTCATTCCGTGGTATATAAGAAGGCATACCACGGAAAATCAGAGGACATTTGTTAAATGGAATCAATCCAAACAAAGAGTGAATAGAGTACTCAAGGGATGACGTCAAAAAACTATTTTTTTTCGATTAAGCAATATTTGCCCCTTGATATAGAAAGGGGATATCATTGAAAGCTTCACACCAAAAATGAGGCAAACCGGTTGAAACACGACCGAGATATGGCCTGCTGAATACATAATTTTCTTTAACAAATCACTCTACTTTTAGTTCAGTTCATAAAGTTTTGAACCGTGTCTAAAGTACAGTGATTTGTTCAAGAAAAGTATGTACTCAGCGGGACATATCTCAATTGTGTTTCAACCTCATTTTTTGCATGTGACGTTCTTTGGATTTGGTCTTTCATTTCCTAACCTGAATTTCGAAATTTTTCAATTTTGTGACGTCACACTTTAGTACTCTATACTCATGGGAATGCCACGTGATCTGAAATGGGAAAACATTACGCTCAAGCCGAGAAGGTAGGTCTTAATCCAGACCCTGCTTATGTAAATGAGTAAACAAACAACCGCCTATAGGTACGGTTTGTATAGGAGGATCCTTGCTGACGTCATTGTTTACATTAACGAAATTTTGAAACGCTGTATCTAGCTTTGAAAATGCAACAGAAAGCTCAAAACAAGTTTATTTTTTATTCTTAAAGAAGTCTTGACCCGTTTCTTTTCTTTCTGTGTCATTTTTGAGCGTTGCACCACGCGCTTAGAATTCGAGATATCAGCTTGAAATTTTCCAATTATGTTTTATTTACTGTACTCTTTTGATATTCAGAACGCATCATTTTATAGCTCTCTCGAACGGTCTGATTCTGAACATTGTTTATGCTAATGAGCTCAAAATGTTAAAAAAGGATCCTCCTATAGGGAATACGTGTAGGGACGGCCTTTGTCGGGAGGAAAGAGAGAAAACAGTGCGTGTGCGGCGGAATACAGCTATTTCAAAAAACATTGTCTGGGGTTGCTCGTCGGAAACTTTCGATTTTACGCCTAAAAGGACCTAAAACGGCGTCGCTTAGTTGATCAAACCTGGAGCAAATGGCAGCGAGTTGAGTTTTGAAGATTTTATTCAGAATGTATGGGATTTGGGTCACGTGACCCAGTTAGTGCAAATCGCCTATTGGTTTAGAAAGACAAAGGGCGCACTTGCCTTTTCTCCGTGAGCGCTGGCTTTGGCATAAAAATGCTGCGAAAATCGATGCTTGGTACCACTAGAAAAAAACTGATTGTACACCAAATGAGATGAACACTATGAATGAACATTTTCTTTTCTTTTTTAACTGCTGTTTTTATTGGCAAGCGAGCTAGTGTAACCGCTCTACAAAGTGTCAATAAAATATGTCTATGTCTAATAAATTTCCAGGAATGTTACTAGAACACGCCTGTATCTTGATCGGAAAGAAACAAACTCCAAACGGCAATGAAGGGAACACATTTATCATAGTATTCTCAGTGAAGGGATTACTATGATGTGGATTTTCCAAATCCCCCCCCCCCCCCTCCTCCCTTGGTAAGAAAATAGCCCAGGTTCGAATTAGTCTTGGGATGCTCACAAGACAAAAGCTTCAAATCGAGGCTTTCTCCAAGGCTAATACATTTACAGTAATTTCAGAAGAAAGCCTCGACTTGAGTTTATTGTAGGCATTGGAGCGTCGTAATGGCTTATTCGCCATCATCTTGAATTTCCGCCAATTTATGCTGTGATGCTGTACTTACTAGTCGATTGGCTCATTTTAGTTTTGCCGGGACATTCTGGAAATAAAACGGCCGGCGCGATGGGCAGCCTCGTACCAGATGCTTTCCGGGTTTTTTTTTAGGACGCGCAAAGATTTGTGGGATAGTGTTAGCAGGGCGCGCAGGGAGTTACACTGTATACATTGCTACGCGACCTCAAAATTCAATGTTGCGATGGGCGATTGGCGATTTTTAGCCGTCAATCAAACCAAAACGCTGGATTTGGCTGCTTTACTGGATCGATATTGATTGCAAAATCAAACAAAATGGTTTTAAGCTATCCTTTGGCTTCCCTTGCCTAGAATGTTTAACTCTCTGTTCAAGAAAATTGATATTAAAATTTTCTTGCGTAAAATCGCCAATCGCAACAGTGAATGTTGAAGGTCGCGTAGCAATGCATACAGTGGTAAGGGATAGTTTTAACAGGGCACGCAGTTTTGGGCTCAGGTATATTAAGGCATGGGTGTTTTTCAAAAAAATGCGAAAAATACTGAAAAAATTCTCTAGGGTAGATAAAATATCATCTGTAGAATGTTTTTCGTTAAGGGTGGTACACCCGGTGAGATGTTTCATTTGATGTACTTGGTTACCATGTGAACGGGTTGCGTGACTTGTAAGAGCGTGACAAAGGCACAATTTTCTTTCAGTCCTCTGCATTCGATGGGGGTCATACCAATGGTTTCTCAATGGGTCTTATTATGACCAGTGTCGGGCGTATATTACCATTCCAACGAGGATGGGTGTAAAAGTTATCCACATTTGAAGAAAAGGAGAGGTATCATATTACATCATCACAAATAAGGCTATCCTAAAAAACATTTCCAGCCATCCTCGTTGGATCAATAATGTACACTATATAACAAACACTATAATGCACTCTGGGTAACTCTGGGGAAAGATTTCGCTTTTCCCCATTGAATGCAGTGGCCATTTTCCTAGAAATTAAATTTAAGGTCAGAGGTCATGCATTTGTTGCCATAGAGACCAACATTGGTGAAAATGATTGAGAATGATCAAAGGTATTCAAATGTAGATTGTTTGGATCCCTCAGAGGCATTGGTTTTGAGATGGACCACCCCCCTCAGTTTTACGTCCGCCATTTTGGATCGGGCTTCCGCCCAGGCCTTAACTTACCTGTTGCGAGCGTCATCCTCGTACCCAGACACTTTCCGGGGTTGTTTAGGTCGCGAAAAGATTTGTCGGATAGTTTTAGGGCGCGCATGGAGTTATGGGATACTTATACTCATTCCCAGTCACGCGACGCCTCCCAAATAATTTTCATGGAGAGAAATCACCGCCAAGAGCGGGAAAAATAACGTCAGGGTACCGAGACTGGTGCGCCGTGGGATACTCATTCCCAGTCCCTACTCCTCCAAAACAAATTTTCATGGAGAAATCACCGCCAGAGATGCAAAAATTAAGGTCTGGGTACAAGACCGATTGATGGTAACAAGATTAAGAAAATACCCAGCCTAGTCTCTGGCGTTCTTGGCGGGCTTCCTGTGGTAGCAGCGCGACGTCACAGGAACGTAACGTCACAGGGAAAGCATTCAGCGGTTTTCCTTATCACATACGAGGAACGCCTGGGAACAGGCTGGAAAATACCCTGATATCACCCAAAGAAAAGCTCTTAGACCCAAGTGAGTCTGTTCCATTTTTCATGTTTTACAACGCGTTTGTCATTCTACAGCTGCTTCAGTTTCTGGACTTTTCAGACAAGACTGGGCAAAAACCTCGGTATAAACAATATTACAATATCAAGACAAGTGACATTTCCCGTATTTTTTATTATTTTATACATATAAATATATACGATCCGTCATCTTCTGGATCCTACTCGGTCTCTGGGAATCAACCTCAGCTCTGAGCCATGCTTTAAAAAGATGTTTCCTATGGACGAAAGAAAACGTATTCATTACAGGGGCAAATAAAACAGTGACATGAGATCACACATTGGGCCATTATTCGAACACCCGCAACAGAAGAAATTTCCAACGAGGAAGGCAGCAAATTTGCCTTTTTTCGAGGGGTCTATAAACCCTAGGGGAATCAAGGAAGACTTTTTCCGAGGGGATCAGAACAGAAAGACAATCTTTAATAATTCCGTGAGTATTTCTGAGGGGGTCAGGACTGAAATGTAGTCTTCCGTAGGTGTTTTAAGGGGGGTGCGCCAGTTGAAATTACCGAAGGGGTTAGAGGCCGTGGTTAAAATAACTTCTTCATTCGGGATGGGGGGGGGTATACAAATGCTACAAACCTGCAGTTTGTGATGGGTTGATGCCGATACCATCTGGAAGCAAAATACACAGGCGAGAGTTAGTGCCGTCGAAACTAGCCAAAGGGTTTGTACGATCGAGGTAACTCTTATTGCACAAATCTTATTGCACATCAAGATCACCCCTAAAAGATACGAAAATCATCCCACAAAAAAAATCAACCCCACTCGTGTTTAAATCTGGCTTATCAGGCTCACTCTCATAGGTATCTACTTCATCGCTGAATGCCATATAGTCGTCTTCTAATAGAACGAGGCATAATCAAACAAAAGGACCATTCATATTCAAATAAGGCGGCTATTGTGACATTCAGCGATGAAGCATATACCCTCTCATACCCTATCACGACGAAAACGAGTAAAGAAGGTTCAATGAAATATGGAGGAGTACACTTAGAATCTGTGTTTAATGGCGACTCAATCACAACGTGCTTCTCACATTACATCACGTGATCTCGTTCCACAGGGAACCCGTACTAATCACAATCAAATCTAACTGTAACAACTTGCAGTACGCTAACTATGAAAGTGTCTCAAATGTCACTTAATGAGAGAGAGTTCAGAGGAATAGTCATGCAAGGAAATGAGTTCAGACATCCTCCGGGGGGGCGCGTAGCCGTTGGGCCCATGCCGCAATACGCCCCCTAGCATTAAAAGCTGCTGCTCGCTGAGACCTCCTGGGTAACCTCACAGGTGGTTCTGGCTGGTTCTGGTTTATCACCTCACCTATACCTTCATCTGCACCTTCCGCTGTAATTTCTAATGGGTAGAGCTTGGTAATAGGACGGTTGGTATGTCCCTTAGCTGTCCTAAGGGTGACTGATCGCACGGCATTGTCAGCGCCTCTTGTCAGTCCTTCGACCACTCCGAGTTTCCATTTGATACGTCTTTTGTCGTCACTGTGGATTTGCACCACGTCGCCTACCCTCACCTTAGTGTCGTTACTGACTCCTGAGGTTCCATGAAATTCCCTGAGGGAGGTCAAATATTCTTGCTTCCAGCGTTGCCAGAAATGCTGGATTAAATGGGAAACACGTGCAGCGTCCTTCCTCAGCTGTGTATAGTTACCATAGGTGGGGTCATTGATCTCATCAGGTTCCACCTCCGGGTGTGGGAGACTTGTGATTCTCCTACCATACAATAAATGGGAAGGGGTGAGTGGGTCTTCATCTTCGATGTCAGGAGAGATATAGGTAAGAGGGCGATCATTGAGGATAGCCTCGATTTCAACCACTATGGTCTGGAGGGTAACTAAGTTGACAGACGAACGTCCAAGCACCTTCTTCAGTGCTGTCTTGGTGAGCCCAATAAGTCGTTCCCAGAACCCTCCGAACCATGGGGCTCTCTTAGGAATAAATCTCCAGTCAACGCCTTGTCTACCGAGAGCTTTCTTGAGATCAGGGGATTCAAACAATGCCTTGAGTTCGGTAGCTGCTGACTGATAGGTCGAAGCATTATCAGACATGATCACTTTGGGAAGAGACTTCCGGCTGGCAAATCTCCGTACTGCAAGGAGAAATGTTCCTACTGTTAAATCGGATACTATTTCAAGGTGTACCGCCCTGGTGGCGGCACAAGTGAATAGGCAGATGTATGCTTTGGACTCGATCTTTCCATCTCGAACATAAAGCTCGCCAGTAAAGTCCACTCCGGTTACAGCAAATGGTTGTGAGTCTTGTAGCCTAAGACTTGGTAAGGGTGGGGTCTCTGGAGCTCTGAAAGGATGACCAATCACCTTTTTGCAGGGGACACATTTGTGCAACACCTTTACTTGGTAACGACCAGCCGGTATCCAGAATTTCTGTCGTAAGGCGGTCAGGGTGGAACTGACACCGGCATGAAGTTGACGTAAGTGTGTGTCGCAGTCACATGGTCATTCTTAGCGAGGAGAAGTGGAAACTTGGCCTTTTCTGAGACAGGTGCATTGTGAATCCTCCCGCCGCAGCGAATAAGGCCATCATCATCCATGAAAAGGCGCAGCTGGTTTACCAAGGGAATCCGAGTCTTTGCATGAGTGGAGAGGTTAGCTAGTTCCTTAGAGTAGACCTTGTGTTGTCGGTCCTGTACCCATGCCTTCTCTGCAGCATTGAGTTCCTTGACTGTAAGGGTTCCCTTTCTAGCACCAGAGGGGTTCTTGAGGTTATGGACAAACCTTTGTATGCAGTGATGCGTAGAAGCTTTCCCAGAGTGCTATACCTTGTGGGGTCCATAATGTTACTTATGAGGTCTTTGGCGACATCATTGGGTTCAGGATGTGCCTCCTCTGCTGGTAGACCACTTGCTCCTTGAGACTCTTCATCCGGGACCTCGACAAGAAGGATGGTGCTGGTTTCCCACACTGGCCAGCGATGTTCCGTTGGTAGCCAGTTGGGTCCACTCAGCCACATGCTTGAGGAATGAAGCTGTGCAGCAGTCAGTCCTCTGGTGAGCAGATCAGCTGGGTTATCGCTTGTAGGACAGTAGCGCCAAGTGGTGGGTGGAAAGGACGGTTGATCTCTTGGACTCGGTTGCGCACAAATTGCTGGAGTTGTTTGTTACTATGGAGCCAGTGGAGAACAATCTGGCTATCCGACCACAGAAACACTTCTAGAGTGGGGAATTTCTCCACCAAAGTCCTCTGTCTGGGAACTGTAATGCTGGTGGATTGTTTGATGTCTTGGGCAATATTGAGCCAGCGATCCTTGATTTCGCCATCCAGCGGCTCATCCCAATCAACATTCATCTGCCAGATGTCTTGCATGAGGATTTTGGCATTGACCGAGACAGGTGTGGTCATACCAAGTGGGTCATATATCTTAGACGATTCTCTCAGGATCTCTCGTTTGGTGACAAGGGTGTCAGATGGCAGTGACACATCTTTCCGGGCTAGCGATAATGTGTCTGCCTGAGTGTTCCAGCGAAGACCTAGAACGTTAGCATTCCTTGGGTCGGCATCAAGAACCTTGTCAGCCACAGCACAATCTTGGAGCAGTTGACTATTGGATGCCCAAGAGCGCAAGTTGAACTGGGCGTCGGCCATGACCTTCCGTGACTCTGCATAGTAATTGAGGGCGTCATCATCCGACTCACATCCGGTTATGATGTTGTCAACGTACAGATTCTCTTTCATGTCACGGGTAGTAGGCGTGTTCTGGTCTTCAAGGTGTGTCTGTAGAACTGCATTAAGCATAAAGGGTGAACTGGCAGACCCAAAGAGCACTGACTTGAAACGGTATACCTGGAACTCACTCTCAGGATCCTCAGGGTCAGACAGCCACAGGAACCGTGTCATGTCCCGACAAACTCTCATTGAGCCTTACATGTAGGAATGCTTTCTCAATATCTGTAGAGATACCTATCGCATGGCTTCGGAAACGGACTAGAATTGAGCCCATGTCTGTCAGGTATGGTGGACCAACTTCGAGACAGTCATTCAGACTTGGGGACGAGGGGGACTGGTGACAACTGCAGTCATAAACAATTCGGATGGGCGTGGTCGAGGAATCTTTTTTTACTGGGTGGTGAGGGATGTAGTGGCCGTGGTCACAGGAGTCCGGGTCACTGACCTTCTCGATGAATCCTCTCGCTTCTTGTTCCTTGATGATGTTGTCATAACACTTCAGTAAGCCTGGAGTCTGATGGAGTCGACGTGCTGTGGATCTGGTCCGTTTCTCGCAAATGGCCATGTTGTCAGGGAGAGGGGGGTATTCGTCCTTCCATGGAAAGCCTGCAACGTATGCTCCATCACTGTCTCGTGTAATGGAGGAAGATTGGTAATTGGCGAGAAAATTACTTTCAGGGGGGCCATCATCAGTCGAGATGCCCAACGACTCAATTGACCAAAATTTCTCAAGATCAAATTCTTCATCATGATGTGCTGCAATATGCAAAATGTTAGTCACATTTACTTGTGCCCCCTTGGACCCAGATGGGCCAGATAACAAGTATCCCAACTTGGACTGGACAGCTGTAGGACCCCCCTTCGCTCGAACAACATGATCTTGTACAATGTCCCAATAGAAGTCAGCACCTATCAATATGTTGATCTCAAAATTTCCGTTGGACACTGGATGTGCTAGCCTCAGACCCCTCACGTGGGGCATAGAGTTGATGTCTGCGTTGTGTTTACATTGTAATGGCGTGGCGATGTGGGGTACGACTAGTACGCGCAAAGGAATTTTGTCCCCATGTTCGGTGACAATGTTCACTATGGTCACATCCAATCTCCTGACAGAATGTTCGGTTGCCCCGAAAGCTGACACTGAAATATTCTCCTTAGCAACCGGTGTTGTACCAAGCTCGTTAGCGAGCTCCCTTGTTATGAATGAACGCTGTGCCCCCTCATCAAACAGAATGTTAGCCTCCCGACTAGTGTCCCCTACCATTACTTGACTGATAGCTGTTTTTAGCAATATTGGATACTCATGACTGGCAGGTGTGAGTGTTGCATGTACTGACTGCACTTCACCGTCTCTTGGGGTTTGGGGTTCATTATTCCTAGGGGGGGCACTCGGTTGACTCTCTCCATCGCAGAGAGTTGTGTGATGTTTACCACCACAATGCCTACAGCGGAATTTGGATGAACATTTGGCACTGCGGTGGGATGATGACAAACAATTATAGCACAGCCCTCCCTTGTAAGCAATGGATTTCCTGATCTTTACATCCGTAACTGTGGTGCATTTATTGGCAGGGTGTTCACCTTTACAGTATGGGCACAGACGGGTCTTCGATCCCCCCTTCCCCTGTGACGGGGAGCCACCCACCCCAGTGAAAAATGATGCTGTTGGTGTAGGAGCCGAAAGAGGGGTGGTTGATGTCTCGAGGACTCTGAGCTCACGTTTTAGGGCCTGTCGTAGGTCCTGGATAGACCAGTCATCTCCCTCCTGACTCCTGGCCAAATTCCGCTTAGTTTCGTCAGGCAACTTCCCCAGGATAACTGGCACAAGAAGGTCCCCAAAGGTGTCCTGGGTTTTACCTAATGCTTCAAGTGCTCTTATATTGGTTTCCATGGAGTCGTAGAAAGGGCGTAAGCTATCAATATGGCTTGAGGGATATGGTAATTCCAAAAGTGCTGCCATGTGGGCATTGACAATTCTATGATTTTGGCCAAAACGTTCCTTTAAAGTTGCTATTGCTCTAGCATAGTTTTCTCCACTGATTGGGTATCCCCCAATTGCCTGCTCTGCCTCCCCAGACACTTGGGCCTTTAAATAATTACATTTGTCGACTTCAGGTAAGCCTTGTTTCTGATGTACAGCCACGTTGAACGAATCCCAAAAAGATAGCCACTTCATTGGGTCCCCACTAAATACTGGTAAACTTAGCTTGGGGAGGCGACTACTGTATGAAATGGTGTTCATAGAAACAGGAGGGGTTTGAACTTGAGATGTATGGGGTTGAAACGGCGCAGCGCTTGTGCTGAGATTCACTGGACCTTGTACGGGTTGTTGAGGTGAACTTGGGCCTGGGGGAGGGGCGACAATGGGATCTGATACAGCAGGACAATTAGCAATAATAACACTTAGCTTAGACATGATTTCTGCTATTTCCCCTTGAATTGTCTCCGCTTCGATGATTTCCGCCTCCAGATCTTCTTCTTTGACGACTTTAGGAGCGATTTGAGTGTCCAGTTCCTCGAGTTTTCCGGCCTTTTTTTGTAGTTGTTCGAGCGTGCACTTTGCGGCTGCACGCACGAGTTCCGACATCCCATCGTTCGCAAAAAACTCCTCTGCTTTCTTTAACAATTTAGTCAAATGGCCCCGGTGACCTCTCCGAGATGCATATAGTTTTTGTAGCTCCTCCATCCTGGTCACGGCACCAAATGTCACGACGAAAACGAGTAAAGAAGGTTCAATGAAATATGGAGGAGTACACTTAGAATCTGTGTTTAATGGCGACTCAATCACAACGTGCTTCTCACATTACATCACGTGATCTCGTTCCACAGGGAACCCGTACTAATCACAATCAAATCTAACTGTAACAACTTGCAGTACGCGAACTATGAAAGTGTCTCAAATGTCACTTAATGAGAGAGAGTTCAGAGGAATAGTCATGCAAGGAAATGAGTTCAGACATACCCAGAGCTGGCTCTAGTGACAGCCACTGACGCATGCGCGAGATGTTATACAGAGCCATTGTGAGAAGATATTTCTGTGCATGTACCAACGTTCAAAACCAGCCAATCAGCAAAGGTCCTTCAAATGGATGTCACCAGAGCCTCCCCTGGTAAGAGAGCTATCAACACCAAATAATCAGTATTCTTCCTTCTTTTGGATGGCAATCAAATTAGCCATTGAAATGTCAGCCTTAGTTTAGGGCCACTTTAAAGGATAGCACATTCAAATGAATGGGTCGGTTCGAGAACGACCTAAGTGACGTTTTGATTGAATCACATCATTCTGAAACAGCTGAGAGAACGAAAAGTGACAAGTACGCTCCTCAAATTTATACTACCAGAAAATTGCCAAGTCCTATTTTCACTTGGAAATAGTGTGCGACATATAAGATATAATTTACATAATCAATTCAGTTGGTTTTGAGATCTCACGCTAGATGCCGCTTTCTGGTTACGCTCCTCAACACGGTCAAGACTTCCTTCAAATCCACCTTCAAGAATAAAAGTCTACTCCTTCTTCGTTTCCATCTCCTCTCCTTTCCCGTAAGCTCGAGTTAAGTATTATTTGGTGTTGTTTTAGCTTGGCTTGTGGTCGCTTGGCTTGGTGCTTTTTCGAAGTTGTGTAATGTGCTTCACTTTATGTTTATTCGGCTATTAGCTTAAAACCGGAATTTGTTCTATTTTGTTTTAAAGGTTTCCAGCGGAACCCATGTGCTTTGCCTGTCGCATTTCACTCGTTCTTAAATCGTCCTGAGTTCGTCGGAGTTTGGCCAGTTATTACGTAAGATTACGACCACACGCGTCTCCCGTCGGTGTTTCGGGGCATTTCCACTCTCACGAGCTCTATTTGTTTCTGGCATCTTTCGTCGTTCATAAAGAAACTCGCCAGAACAGAACTCGGCTACCGCTCCGGGAAAAGTAGAAGTAAACGAGGTATATTTAGTGTGGTAGGTTGTACATTCCCGTGTCACATTTCCTTATCAGCGTCATGAACTTTTATCCGGGGTGCTAGTTAGTTAGTTTACATGTTTGGATTGCAACATCAGTATATCGTTTGCTCTTCCCGCCTATACATGGAAATATAGATGTCTGTTGGTTGCAGATTATAGAGTCTTTTTTGTACGTAACGTTGTCTGCATTTATGTCTTCTGTTTGATCTGTAGTTTGTCGGTTTTGTGGCTCCTGTGTGTTTTCCGCGTTTTGCTGGTAGGCCCGACTCACTGGATTTTATGTTGATTTTTTATTGTCAGTCGCCTGCAGTTAACGTTAGGCTCACTTTATGTGTACGCTGGCTTTTGTATTTCCCTCCCTGCTTTTTGGTTCTTATATACTACAACATTTGTAAACCCTTATCTCTTAAATTTGCTGTCTCCCCCACGTTTGTAAGTGTATTACGTATTCTGGTATTTTGGGGTCTCAAAATTTTGTTACGGCGTACTAGTGGATATAGGGTAAGACAGACCACAGGGAGGGGTACTGGGTGGAGTTATACCGCACGCGGTGCGAGGAGGATACTGCACGTGGTGCGAAGAGGGAGGACAGGGTGGAGATATACTGCACGACGTGCGGTAAATCTCCTCGCACCACGTGCGGTACGTTCCTCCTCTTGTACCCCCCTCCCTGCGGTCTGAAAATTTTGTCCCTGACACAAACGTGCCATATAAATTGCCTCGTACCACGTGCGGTAATTCTCCTCGCATCCTGTGCGGTATCCTCCTTGCACCTGGTGCGAGGAGATTTACCGCACGCGGTGCGAGGAGAATACCGCACGGGGTGCGAAGAGGGAGGGAGAAGGACAGGGTGGAGCTACACCGCACGTGGGTGAGGAGGATACCGCACGTGGTGCGAGGAGGGATATTCCGCATGTGGTGCGGAGGGATATGTACCATATGTAAGGAGGGATAGTGTCGCACGCGGTGCGTGGGGGCATTTACTATATACAGTTGGCGTTAAAGGATGGTGTCGCACGCGGTGCGTAGGGGTCATGTACCGTATAAAAAAAACCTTTAATTCCCTTCGATGACTGGGGGGGGGGGGGGGGCTGAACGCATGGTCTCTGCAGACATAGTCTGCAGGCCTTACATTCTGCAGACCTTACATTCCTGAACGCATGGTCTCTGCAGACATAGTCTGGATCCTGGTCACCGAAGGGTTGGGTTCCCTGTGTTTGGCTTTTGTTTGCTATATTATTCATGTATGCCATATCTCGCCAAGTTTATACAAGTTAGGAGTGGAGTGTTGATTCCTTACACAAGGAGCCCAACCCTTCGTT
This sequence comes from Scolanthus callimorphus, assembly GCA_033964015.1. Classification (NCBI taxonomy): domain Eukaryota; kingdom Metazoa; phylum Cnidaria; class Anthozoa; order Actiniaria; family Edwardsiidae; genus Scolanthus; species Scolanthus callimorphus. Next base: position 24,200,738 of record CM066920.1, read on the forward strand.
GGACCATTGACACTCCCACTCCCTAAAGCTAGTTGTATTGCCAGATTCCCCCGAGAATGTACGACTAGTAGCTACATCGAGCGAGAGAAATCCGCTCCGATAGATGGACGACCTAATAGCGGAGCTCCACGCAGGTATATGACTTGGACGTTACCCTTACATTCCATATGATCTGGGGGTGGCAAACTAGAGGAGCCGGTTTAGGGATCTGTCGTTGTGCAGCTTTCATTATGGGACCCAACCTTTCGTTGGCCCCTGAGTGTCACCGGACAGACATGTATGGGTATGCCAAAGAGTGGTTTTGAGTTATGGGTGTGTTCAGAGAAGCTTTGACTTATGGGTGCGTTCAAGAAGGTTTTGTTGAGTTATGGGTATGTTCTAGAGAGGTTTTGAGTTATGGATGTGTCCAAGAGAAGTTTCGAGTTATGGGTGTGTCCAAGAGAGGTTTTGAGTTAGGGGTATGTCCTAGAGAAGTTTTTAGTTATGGGTATGCCCAAAACCGGTTTTAGTTTTGGGTGTGGTCAAGAGCAGTTTTGAGTTATGGGTGTGGTTACGAGAGGTTTTTGAGTTATGGGTGTGGTCGCAAGAGGTTTTTGAGTTACGGGTGTGGTCGCGAAAGGTTTTTGAGTAATGGGTGTGGTCAAGAGAGGTTTTGGGTTAGGGGTGTGGTCAAGAGATGTTTTGAGTTATGGGAGTGGTCAAGAGAGGCTTTGAGTTATGGGTATAGGGAATAAGGTTGGAGAGGATTTAGGATATTTTGGGTTAGGGGTTGCATTAGGATGGGAAGGTATCTGAACACTGTAAGTGTCAATGGGGCGGAGCCAGGTCTCCTTCCCATAACTTATATGGAGCACAATAGGACCAAGTGAAGATATATAACTATTTTCACTTGGGAATAGTGTGCGACATATAAGATATAATTTACATAATCAATTCAGTTGGTTTTGAGATTGTAGCACCAGGATGGCGACCCTGGTGTAGGTCTGCACATTGGGAATAGTATGTCTGTGGGTAGTAGATTATAGGGCCCTATTGTGCTCATCTAGAGGCCTGGTGGAGCCAGTTTTTGCTTTTGCCCACCCACCCTCCCTCTTTGCCAGTAATTGCCTTTTTGAGCTTCGCCAGGTCTCCTTCCCATAACTTATATGGAGCACAATAGGACCAAGTGAAGATATATAACAAGTTGTTAGCGGACAAAATCGTTTGTTTACAGGAGAATTTGAAAATATGCGTTTTTACGCGTATAACAAGACTGGAAAACATAATTTTTGAACTCCAATTTTTATGGCAAAAAAGTCAGTTAAAAGTCAAAACCCAGCGTTCAAAGTAAAATTCCATCTTATTTCATGTAATTTTATTCGCTTATTCCATCCCAATGCCGCAACGGGCAAAGCAGCAGCCATTTGATTTGGCTTACTAACGCGTTCACATCTTTTCCCGTTTTTCAAGCGCAAAGCATTGTGGGTAAAACTGAAAAAATTACAGCACTTCGCCCATAATCCCCGGTTTAGATAAAAGCTGAGATATTTCCCCCCACTATTGCCTTGCAAAATACCTGAATATCGCAGGGTTGGGGGCATGAAACAAATGATTAGTGCATAATATTGTTACTGTATCTTATATATAATACACGAAGGAACATTTCTGTTCTCCAACCTTTTATGGAAAAACGGCTGAGCTAGAAACCCCCCAAACCACTCCATTTCCACACGATGCTGGAGAGGATTTGGCGAATTTGTTTTTTTTTTCAAAAAAATCAAGTGAACAGAAGTTCTCATTCAAGCATTTTTCTAAGCGAGGAGAACGCATTAGCAAAGGTTCCATGTTGAAGTCTCCCACAGAAAGTAAAAAAGTACTCCGTTCACACAGCCGAAAGCGCCATAGAAATCCAGACCTAAATGGTTCTGTTACAGATTACGTACAGTTATGTATAGGGATAATTTTGATTCGAAAGCTTTGAGATGAGAAAAATTTTCATTGAAGTTTGAACAACGTACCACTGCCTTGGTTCGCAGAGGGCGCGCTAAGTCGAAATGAAAGATTTTCACAACATAAAGCCATGAATAACATTCTCTAAATACTAGCTGATGCCCGTGAAAAATTAACAGAAATTTTAGCCTGCTAGCCGGCTCTCCAGTGTATCTTTTTGGATATTTGATTTTTTGGCACGTGGGATTCTTCTTTCAAACTTTATAAACATGATTTACAAAACTCCCCTCCACATAGAACCTCCTCGCTCCATGCTGAAGAATACATCTTAAAAATCCCACGTGCCAAAAAATTAAATGTGTGTTTCCAGAAATTATCCATACCCCCCCCCATGGAAGGGCATTGGAAATTCCGGAGGGGTGGGAGGCGTCAATCCGGAGGGGTGGGAGGCGTCAATCTACCTGATCATTTCCATACAAATACTGTATTTTTCATCGGAAATTCCAGAGGGGTGGGGGGTCATTTTTCTACACCCTTCCGTGGAGGGGGTATGGATATTTTCTGGAACCACACAAAAAACCCACGAGAGCCAGCTAGCAGGCTAAAATTTCCGTGATTTTTTCACGGGCATCAGCTAGTTTGTAATATTTGAACAAAAAGGTCTAATGAATTACTGTGCGACTATCTCAACCAGGCCATTTTGTACGAAATTAGCCAATCAGAAAGCGAGTACAGAACAAAGGATCTTAACTTTCTTTAGATCTCAGACATTGATGAAATATTTGTTTTTCTCTTAAAATTACGAAAAGTATGAGGAGACATAACATCAGAACACTAAATTACTCATCGTCAGGTGTATTGCAGGTATTGAATTTGCTAAAAATGGTTTGAATCTCTAAATGGCAAACTTTTTACAGGATGACCCGGTTGACGTGGTCGCACAGTAATACTGTCTAATTATTGTCTAAAGCTCAGCTTACCATTTGTTATTATAGCACTAGTAGCAGGAGGAACTTTAAACTGAAAATGAAATTGAATAAGCACAACATTAGCACTTACTACCATCACTATATTAGTAGACTATGCATTCGAGTCAATAGAGAGTTAAGGAGGCTGCCTAAAACGTTTTCTGCCCTCCACCACCAAACTTTGCCTGCTTTTCAAGTACACAAACTTGTACCGGTCTGAGCTTCCACATGGCTACACTGGAGGGTTTGAGGTTTATTGTAATGTGTATTTTGTTGTGACCGGAGCTGCTATAGCAACATAATAACCACACCCTTGTTTATTATTAGGGGCCAGTAGATGCATTGCTCGATCTAAACTTTTAAAATGACACCCCTTGCACTAATCCATGAGTAGCAGACAATAATCTGAGCAAGTCTGGATAAAATTCATTGGGCCAATTTTATGTTATTTGAGAGGGCTTTTTAAAGCTCCAAAATGTCAAAATTATTATGCCACAAAGATTTCCTGTAAAAAAAAGGGCTGATATTTGCATAATTAGAAGACACTTGCCACCCAAATTATCTACAAACCCAATGCAATGTGCCAGCCAAATTTCCCTTCTTAGAATGCTTTCAATTTTGTTTAGCATGCATGTGTTCAAATATCGACAAGTTAACGGCAAAAGTTGAGAAATTTTGGCCAGAATTCTAAATCTTCATTTTGCTCCCCTGACAAAAATCCCAAATGTCAATTCTTTTCTTCACATGTCGACCTGATAGTGGTGCTCGTCGTATTTTTTAGGGGACAAAATCGACTCTAAGGTATTTTTTAGGGAGTATCGGAGAAACATTGTGGCTTTCACTAATATATGGCATTTTTAAGGGGTACGCAAATGAATGAAAGGGTTACAAACCAATAGTCAGTGGGCCAGGAGACGAAACCCTCCCCCCCCCATTTTGCAGACATATATGGTTTTGAAGCTTAGGTCAGGGACATTCCAAATCAGGTTGTTTGCACTTTATAAGTGAAAGCGTTAAGGTGAGGCTGCATTCTTTATATAAGACAAAAAAACACAGGTTACCCGTGTCACAAATTTTCGAAAAATGACTTTTCGACCCTTGAAAAAGGCGCAAAAGCCACACAATAATCGTTCTAGCACTAATTAGGCCAACCAAGACATTACGGGGGAGGGTTTCGTCTCCTGGCCCACGGACTACAAGTAAAACGTTTTCTTTCTTTGTTCATTTATAGCTCTAAAATAAGCTTGTTTTGAGATGCAAAAACAATAAACAATAACAAAAAAGGTTTATTGTTGGTATTTTTTAGGGGTCATTTTGTTTTATAAGGTATTTTTTAGGGGTTGGATTTTTTGTGTCCTGGTATTTTTTTAGTATTTTATAGTGAGTAGCAGAGCCAATCAGGTTGCAGGATTTGTAATAGTATGAGAATGGGTTTCAACTAAATACAGTTTAATAAATTATCAAGTGATTATTATAATTTCTGCATGCTGATTGGTCAAGAGGTTATTTTCATCTCTCTATAATCACCTACAGGTGATTATAACATTGAAAGGATTGGAAGTGCACACAAGAGTGATGGTGATGATGGTGAAAAAATCCCCCCAAAAAGATTTTTGGTTTAAAAACCTTAATCACTTGAGAAATTATACTAAAACAATAAGTCGTCTCAGGCTCCGTGATTATCAATGAATAGTCACCTCGACTTTGCCTCAGTGACTATTGACCGATGACTATTGGCTGATAATGTCACCTTCAGGGACTAATTGTTAAATAATTCCATATTTATTACATATGTATAAGTTGATATGCTTTATTTTTAGCTTTAAAACCTCACAATACTATAGCAGGGTTCAAAATGACTCCATTTCAAGCACTGTAATTACATTCACTCTGTTAAGTATTTATATAATAATAACTCAAATAAGAGCAATGTTAAATAGATATTTTACAAACAAACGTATTAAATAAGTTAGCTACAAAACCCAAAACACACCACACACATGATTACAAAATGTTTCACTGTTGAGTTGTCTAAATCGATCAAAAGACTTACTTCTTCGGCTGCAAATTTTAAAACAGCTGTGAATGGAGTGGCTTCTGGTACACTTAGGCTGTAAAAGAGAACGAATATTATAAGGTTAAGCATGAGTCATGACTAGAAGGCATAATAAATTGACTGACTTACACTTTGAAAGGCAACTTTGGATCTGAAGTCAGGGTGATTTTGAATGTGACTTTGGACCTATAAAGAGATGAATACCACAGTATTATTTCTTCTAGGGTATAGCTGTTTATATATTATAGTAATCATCAATATTTCCAAGAGATCGGCAAGGTTATGGCACTAACATGGCGGATAATGTGAGACCAGCCGGTCGAAGGAAAATCTTCGGAACAGAGATTGAGTGGATGGATGCGCAGGTGTTTGGAATATTGGAAGCCTGGGTTGGAGTTTTGATGTGACGTCACTTCCATTCGCCCTCTTCCCTCGCGCTCGATAAAAACACAGGCTACCGAAGAAAAAAATACATACAGATTTTTAAAAATCCGCCAATAGTCATTTTCACAGTTCCTCGCTTGATTGTGATTCAAATTGGATTTCTAGCCTGAAGTCGAGTCTACCGTTGAACAAACAATGCATTGATTGACATTTATCGGCAGTAGACTCGACTTCAGGATACTGTGAAAACGACTATTACTTGTCAGAAGCTCATAAAAGTAGTACTTATGAGCTTCTGTAGTTGTCCATGAAGCTACAAAATTCCCCGCCCTCCTCTCGTGAGAAAAATGACAAATAAAGCACCGTCAAATAGCCCACTCTGTCGAACAAATAAATAATATTGACGGAAAACAAGAGCTCATTAATTATGAGCTCTTGCGGAAAATAATTAAAACATTATCTGGTTGAAAAAATGAATGGTGTTTAACCAGAAGCTTATGAGCTTCTGTGTTTAACATAACATCGATGTATCAGGCTAGCGCAAGGAAAATTCGCCCTTCCGAATATAGTAAATAATTATGTAAAAAGAACTGAAAAAAAACCCGGAACGCATCACTTTCAGAACAGCAAAATGGGAAGTTTTACTTTGATATAGAGTTTGATTTCCTGGGAATGTCTTTCTTTTTTTTTAGTTGTATAATCTTTTTCAGCTGGCAGTCCGTGCATGAGAGAAGCATGTTTTCGAGGCTTCGAAAAACTCTATATTTTTCTCTATTTTACAAGACTATTCGACCAGCCTTTCGGAAATTGCTGATTTATAATAATAATCTTTTCAAATAATTGTTTTTGATAGGTGATATATTTTTTAAATTATTCAGTTCTTATCACGTGATCTTATCGTTAATTGATAATTCTGCACGCTGATTGGTTGTCCTAAAGAGGTGGCACGTGACCCAAGGAAGGCGTTCGAAAGCAAAAGAGTCAGCGAGGCATGAATAAAGTTTATGTTCATTGGCGAGCATTGCTCCATTGATTCTCATGGATTACCCCTGTGCTAAATGCTAAATCAACCTCCATGTAGTCACTTGTTTTTTTGCATGTTACGATCGTCCATTGTGGGTGATTTCGTTGCAGTTGGGAACAATCGGAGGCGAAAAAGACGAGCCAAAGTGGACGTTGTATTGCCCTTGATTTAGCCAAGGTTGTCGACGGTAGCGAAGCCTGAAACCCCATTTCACCGCCATGGCAAGCTCCGCCAGAAGCTCGAGAACTCCTAGCGTCGACCCGGAGTCGATCAGCATGGAGTTACGCCCGCCATCTGCCATAAAGAAAGAGCGATCTTTCTCTCAAGTTGACACTCGACTCAAAAAAGGATGTATACCTTTGTTCTTCGAGCGCGCTTCGTCGAAATGGTGGAACCCAAGTTTTGACTCCAAGATTTTGGAAGAGGAATTCCAAAGATTCACCTTTATTCACAACAAGCGTCGCCTAATTCGAGCTTTATTCTTCATTTTAGCGGCTGGGGGCGCCTGGGCTATATTTTTCGGAGCGTTTTTCAAGGAAAGGAAACACTACTGGAAAATTCTACTCGGCGATCTTGTCTTTATGATTGTCGTGGTTGGTCTCATTCTATTTACCAAATATAGCCGACTCTACAAGAAATGCGCCGCTTACATTTCGCTGTTCACTTCACTCTGGTTAATAACTGCCGAATTGGCAACATTTAGTTTTGTAGCGGAGTTCTCTGTGACTGCTAGGTTTTCTATGTGCACTTGTTTTATCCTAGTAATATACACAATGCTTCACTCGTTGCGGCTGTACATTTGTATTCTCATAACCGCGGCGTTTTCGATCGTTCACGAAGTCTTGTATGCGGTGCTTTGGAAATCGGAAGACCGCCGATTAAAGGGACAAGGCAACGAAATCGCAAGCATTGTTTTACTACATGCGTGTATTCACTTGATCGGTATCTCGATATTTTTTATGGCCCAAGTGCGTGAACGAAGCACATTTTGGAAAGTCGGTCAAAGCTATGTCGCGAGGCGAGATCTTGAAATTGAGAAGCAGGTGAAAGAGCGAATGATTCGTTCTGTCATGCCAGAAATTGTAGCCGACTCGCTGTTAAACGTCGACGAAAAAGATGAAAACATCAACGGAAACGGCCGCGAAATGGGCAACGGGAAACGAAAACACAAAAAGGCCAAAATGGTATTTCGCCCGTTTCAAATGCACCGCATGGAAAACGTTAGCATTTTATTCGCAGACATTGTCGGTTTCACTAAAATGTCTTCTAACAAATCTGCGGATCAACTTGTTCGGTTACTTAACGATCTGTTTGGCCGATTTGACCATTTAACTGAGAATAATAAATGTGAGAAGATTAGCACATTGGGCGATTGCTACTACTGTGTTGCGGGTTGTCCCAAGCCAACCCCACATCATGCGATTTATTGTGTCGAAATGGGTCTTGATATGTTGGAACAAATCAAGGAATTTGACAATGACACCAATAATGATGTAGATATGAGAGTTGGAGTTCACACTGGCACTGTGCTTTGTGGTATTGTGGGCACAAAGAGATTCAAGTTTGATGTTTGGTCAAATGACGTTACGTTAGCAAACCGTATGGAAACAGCAGGTCTGCCAGGGAGAGTTCACATCACTGAAGCAACTGTCAAGTTCTTAAGAGATCAATACATTGTCGAAGATGGAAACGGGGAGACACGAAATGCAGGATTGAAAGGGATCTCTACTTATTTCATTGTTGGTCGAAAAAATGGCATGAAGAAACCATTAGAACTGCTAAATTCTGATCAATCAAAAACCCCGGTAAAAAAACCGATTCCTCAAGCACCAGTGCAACAATCAAGCCCTGATAAACCCAAGAAGCATGTCAAAATATCTGATGATGTCTCAACTTCAGAGAGGGGATTTAGTTCTGATTCCAATGTGTCAGGACAGGAGGAGTCTGTGTTTGAAAATGGCCCCAGGAAAGGAAATCTCAAAAGTACACGCATGGACACTGCTATAGAGATGGATTTTTTAAGTTCAGATGGAGCCAATTTAAAATCTGATGATGAAGATGATGACGACAATGAGACGATGCTAAAGAAGTTCCGCCGAATCTCGCAACAAGCCATCCTTGCACTTTCTCTTCCTGAAGCACTTATGAGAGAAACACTGCGGACATCAAATGACCAACAGTTAGTACATTTAATGGGAGAGCAGGGCGTCAGACATGAATACTTTCATGCTCGTGTATCCTCCTGTACTTTGCAGTTTAACAGCAAGGAACTGGAGCTGCAGTATCAGAATGAAGGACAAGATGCTACTTTACTAAATCCTTCAGTCACCACCTTTGCCTCCCCTAAAGTTAATTTCTTTACAGATGTTCTGTTATCAAACATTGTTTTCTTTAAAATCTGTGTTCTTTGCTTTCTCCTCTTCCATCCAGTATCATTGATTATGATGATTCTCACACCACTAGCTTTCATTGTGGAGGTAACTCTTTTCTTTTTAAATTTTGCAAGAGCTTTTCCTCGCCGATTTCCTGAGTGGCTCCACCCCATGGTCAAAAGCACTTCCGGCTGGTTTACAAGTCATGTTGTAGGAGCAGTGCTCATGTGTCTGCCAATGGCAACTGTGTTTTCAAATTTCATGGAATGTGAAGATCTATCAGATGATAATGTCAGGAACTTTTATTCTTACATAGTTGCTGTTGCTTTGCTCCATTTTTGCAACTTCACTCAACTCACTTCCTGGATGAAAACAAGTCTAGCTGCTGTATTTACCACTACTTATATTATCTTGCTGCAATTCCATGACTTCTGTGCATTTCTGCCACCTTCAACGCTACAGTCAGGATGGAAAAATGCAACAGTAACCAAGAGAATTGAAGAAGGAGAGCGAATGGCTAAGGAGGTTACAGCTTCCTTGATTTTGCTCTTATGTCTAGTTGCACTTCTAAATCGGCAGCTTGAACTTGGCGTGAGACGGAACTTTAGTGGTGATGCAGAGGCAGCAAAAGTGAAAAAGAAATCACAAGTGCACAAGCAGCAAGCTGACTGGCTACTGCTCAGCTTATTTCCAAAGCATGTCTCAGAAGCATTGAAAGTATCAGACCATTACTCAATGAATTACGACAACGCTGGCGTTATGTTTGCCTCGATTGTGAACTTTTCTGATTTCTACGAGGAGAATTTTGAAGGTGGAAAAGAATGCATTAGAGTTTTAAATGAACTTGTGGGGGACTTTGATGAACTGCTAGACAGTTATGAATATAGAGAGGTTGAAAAAATTAAAACAGTTAATGGTTCAACGTTTATGGCAGGTGCAGGTCTGAATCAAGAGGACTGTGTAGCTCTTCAAGATGGGCATCCTTTTGATCACTTGAAACAACTAGTGGAGTTTGCTCTAGAAATGTTGAACGTTGTTGATCGTTTCAATGAACATATGCTTGGATTTAAGTTCAAGCTTCGCATTGGTTTCAATGCTGGTCCCGTGACAGCCGGTGTCATTGGAACAACAAAGTTGCTTTATGATATCTGGGGGGACACTGTCAATCTGGCAAGCAGAATGGACTCCACTGGCGTTCCTGAGAAGATTCAAGTGAGCGAATCAACAATGGAGATGCTGACAGATTTCTTTGTCTTTGAGTACAGAGGAACCATACCTGTCAAAGGAAAGGGATATGTCACAACATACCTCTATCAAGGCAGAAAGCAGGTTAGTGGGCTTAAGTGTAAGAAATCATATGCATGATTCATATGGCAGGGGTTTCAATAGAAGGCAGCTACGTCTACTTCACTGCTAAACGCCAGCAAATTTATTATTACTTCAATATTAAAGCAATAGAATACATGAAAATCCAATGATATTGCCCCAAAATGCAGGAAAACACTTTTTCTGCTACCGAAATTTCAAAATTTCCAAGGGGGCATGGAGGCAACAATCTCCAGGTTTTGGAGCTTTCGGGGTTAGTGGGTAATGATAACTTGGCAAAAAGTATATATTTTCTTCTGTGATTGAGTCAGGTGCTACTCAGGTTATACTAAAAAATACAATCTGCACCAAAATCAAGTGATACACGCAAGCATGGCACTCGGAAGTCATGACATACATGTAACCCCTACCCTGGTTCAATTTTGGGTTATTTAACTAGCACTGTGTCAAACCCTTGTGCCATCTCATGGTCAAGCAACATTGAGTCAGGGTAGGGGGGTAGGGGTTTGGTTCTTTTATGGAGGGGAATAATTCCATGGCATGACCAAATTTGGCGAGAAAAAGGAAGCACAGCAGATGAGAAGTCATGCAAAGCAGTCACGCAACTATGTTAGTGTAGTTTTTCACTCAGGTTTTTAACATGAAACTTACAAATAAATACATAAAGTAAATAAGGGAGCAATTAATTAAAAATGCTCAATTTTTGGCACACAACAGACCTGTTTTGTTTAATTTAATTTAATTTATTAGCTTCGACTAAATTACAAATGTTGAGACTAAATAATACACTTAAATTCAAATTAATTGAAAATAATAATAATAGTAATGACAAATCAGGGCAGGGTATCCATAACAGCTACTGCCAATTACCATGGACAGGTTGCACCTCTTAGACCTATTGGTGTAGGGTGTGGCCTGGGCTACTACCTTGTAGTTAATTTTGTTCTGCTTATTGACAGGAAAAAATATTTTCAACCCTGCAAAAATATGTTGGACCCCTCCCCCATCCCCCCATCATGTTTTTCCTGAGAACTCCCCTGGTCGTGCCTGCCTGTTTGTTTTTATATTATGTTGCGATATTTTATTTGTATTGTTTGTTGTTATTTATTTATATATTGTTTGTCATCATCCTCACCGGTCAGTCGCTGCTGACCACCCATTGCCGTATTAGCTTGCTAGTGGCAATTATATTATTTAAAGGTTAAAGAGTACATGTACAATAAACATTCAGCAGGTTTCAACACAAACGTCTCACCTCTGGCCCCGGTAGGGTTGCTGGTTTGAGTGCTACAGGGTTATTGAGAGTGAATGTTAGGGTATCTCAGGTTGGGCTCTCCTGGATTTCGCTGGAGACTCCCGGTTTTTACCCTTGGTCTCCCGGGGAAAGAATGTTAACTTTCCATGTATTATTAATTAAGCCTGGTGCACACTAGCGACATAACGACATAAGGACGTTATGTTGCAACGAAAAAAGTACGGGAAAATAATTGAAACAATCAATAATTTCCATGGATCTCCATTAGATTTCACCAAAGCAATCTTATGTTATTTTTTTGACGACTTCAACTTCTTCAAACCACTAAATTTTGTTCGAGTGACATTTTTCTTTTGTCGCAAGTGTGCACCAGGCTTTACTCTACTATGCCTCGGTAGATTCAAGAAAAAGACGACTCATGCTTTAACTAAAGGTCCGTTCACACGGCGCGATTTCAGCTGCGATCTGAAGTGTGATTTATGTGGCGATCTCATGACGATGCCATGATGCGTTCATATGTTTGCTTAGAACGTTTTTTTTTTTTTATATTGTAGTGTGCTTTCCCTTCAGAAATCGTTTTGAACATGTTCGAATCCCACTGCGATGTGTGTGCGATTTCTTCAGATTTACAACAAACTGACAAATATCTCGAAATATCACACAGCCAAATCGACATTCGTTCACACCGCGCGATATGACGTCGACGATCGTGTCGAAGATCGCACCGTGTGAACGGGCCTTTTAAAAGAACATGTGGATAAAATGGATGAATTTACTACTTTTTTGTTTTATACTTAGCCATTTCGGTATATTTTGTATTTATGAAGAAAGTTTACTTATTGTATTGTTGTGCTATAGTTTTGTATGCTTTGCCACACGCAAATACCTTGGACAGTACATTTTTGAAGAAGTTTTTATTTCTATTCCAATTTGCTTACTGTTGTAAGTGAATTGAGTTTATGGAATTGCTCACTACACAGAAGTGTAGAAATTCTAAATCTGTTTTCATTTCCAGTTTATTTCAAGATTCTAAAAATATTTGTCTGAGGCTAAATTTAACCATTAAATTTACTAAATCAATATTTTAACACATGTCTTTCATACCGTACTAATAATAGATTGTTTTTGTATGGTATTGTTTCTTGTTCCAAGGGCTTATTTACCTGCTTCTAGAATTTTGTTTGTGCTGTTCTGGCGTTGTCTAGACTGTAATGCTGCAAATAGCTTTTTAGTTATCAAAGAATACAATTTCCTTTTTGAGCCTTTGTTTTGAATGGACATATCACAAATTGGGTTCAAAACTAGAACGATATTTTTAGTCAGGCAACTGTCCCGTGACAAGCAGTTATTTATGGCGATGTCTGTTGTTCTCTCGAATCTTCTAATTAGCTATTGTAACATTTGTACTCATAAAACTATAATGGCTTAAAGGAGCTGTGTCGCGATCATTTTCAAGAAAATGCATAAATATAAAGACCAGTTGTCTACATAAGCAGCTGAGAATCATATGCTTATGCTTCAACTTAGTCTTAGAAAGAGAAAGGAACTTAAATTTGCATTGAAATGCGCAAGATTTAATAGCTTTCGCTATGAAATTTCCAAGTTTGAAATTTAAACTTGTCAGCTTGGTAAGAAATCGAAAATTCCAATTCGTAATCCAATTCCATCCGTTCGATAATAATAAAAATTGACACTTCTAATTTTTACTTATCTAGTAGATGATTGTTTTTCTCATTTCTTGTGAATTGGTCAGGACCTAAATTAGCCCTAAAATTTTGACACTATCATTCTAAAAGGGGCTATCTCAAGGTTATTTTGAATAGAATTTGCAAACACAGCAATGTAGGTAAGAAGCAATGTAGGTAAGTTCTATCGGCATGACTGCTTATTTTCATGCAAATTGTGATGTAACTTCAAAGCTTGAAAACTGTTCATCCTGTCAAGATTTCAAAAACCCATTATTGCAATCCATTTCCATCCGCTCTGTAATAGGTCCATGAAGCCTACAATTATGATCGCTTTGTAGTAAAAGGGCTATTTAACAAACCTAGACTAGTATTTTAGCTATCCATAAGTTATTTGTATGTTTTTGTACACCACCAAAACTGTGCTAAAATCGTGTCACAGCCCCTTTAAGTTGAACTTTTAATCTGTAATGTAAATACATCCAAAATATATTGAAAGCTTCCAAATGATGATTAACATTGCTGTTTCCGATGTTTTTTATATTTCTATTAGTTTCGGGCTTCATGTTATACAGATGGTACAGTAAAAACCCGCATATAAGAACCTAGAATGCTCAAGGTCAGACTAAACAGCTTCTTATAATTTGCAGGGTAGTTTTTATCCTCATTAATGATAATATTAGAAGGGCTCACGCTGTCACTCGCTCACTCGAACGTTCTGTAAACCCTACCACGGGCAACAGGATAACTGTGACCTAATATTACATCTTCGAAGATACTTAACCTCCCCCTATGTTTCTAATTTATTTCACCTTCCCCTCCCACACCCTGGACATCTTATCCTCCCCTCCCCTCGGGGATAAGCGCGACTTAAACTGAAGGTTGGCTTTTGCTTTCGCCAATGTATATATAGAGGTCTGATTGCTGCTAAATTTCTACTTGTGGGAGCTTTCCTGTCTTTGAAAAAAAACCTGTTTGTTTTAAAGCGCTACATTCTCGAACCCAGAGCTCCCCAGCTCGTTTCCACGCGTGACAGCCACTGACGCATGCGCGAGATTTAATACAGAACCGCAGAGAGAAATACCTTTCAGCGCATGCTCCAACGTTCAAAATTAGCCAATCAGCGAAGGCCCTCAAATGGCCGCCACCAGAGCCTCCCCTGCGAAGTGACGAGCCGGGGAGCTCTGGGTACGAGAATGAAAGCGCTACTTCTTTAGTCGTTTTAAAACCTACACTGTATAAGGACTTCATCATGCGAAGCCAAGACACGGAGCGTGCAAAACCGGGGTAAATGAGTGGTGCGTCACCGATGATATCATCAGCGCCACCGATGACGTCATCAGCGCATGCGTTTCCTTCTGCAAGGGTGATTACTTAATTATATTACACTTTGTTTCTTTGCAGGATTCACTAGGTGAAACGACACTGTGAATACTCCAGAGATTTCATATGACCAGTGGAAGGCTAAGCTCCACTGCTGTGCACATGGTTCGTACGTTAAGAGTACCCGTGACGATCCCTGGGGCATCCCAAACAGGAAAGATGTCAACAAGTGACTTATCGTGTTTCCTATTCCTCGCATCCGAGAGGTAAAATAGGACCTCAAAATACTTGTATAATATTTGTACAGAGAGCCAACAAAGTCTATAGCAATTATTCATCATCAAAATTTTAAAATGTATTGTAGATAACATATAATTATTATCGATTGTCAATACCGATGTTATTAGTTTCAGGTCTGAAGAGGTTTTAGCAATTTTAAATATTAGTTTGATATCTGAGAGCAAACTCAGACAATTTCTGATCCCCCTCATGGGATATGAACCCAGCTCTTTCCATGTAAAATTCTATTCTTTCGAGTTCAAGTTCTATGGTGAATCTTGGGTAACAAGAGCAAGATGGCGGAAATAATTTAGATCGTAGAAGGAAAATGGGATCCGAAAAGCATAATATAACAATACAGTTGGTGTTCGCGGGCGTAAATCTGTTGTGGGCCGGACGCAGGCTCATTTTAGCTCGAGCGCAGCGATGGATAAAATGAGCACTGAGAAGGGCCCAAAACATATTTACGCCCAAGAACATTAAGTACATTACTTTTATTATAACTTTGGAGAGCATTGAGTATAAAAAGAAATAATTTATGGCGACCATCATCAATGTCGATGAATCGCGCGGGTTCCCGCCAAAATGTTTATTAGAGCCTGGATAATACGGATAATATAATACTTGATAAAAAAGTTATTATAATAGTGCGCGCACACTCCTCAAGTGAACATGTGAACGAGTGTATGTGCAGAACTGACAAAAGTATTAACCAAAAGGAATCATCACATGATCTGAATTGGGTCGCAACATAGATGTAAACACCGTTAGCCGATTTCGTCCATTAGAGATTGTTGCCCAAGACGCCGAGAGGATCAATAGACATTTTTCCAAAATGGCCGCCGCAAATTCACATGTCTTGAAATTAAACTGACTGAAAATCAAATACTGGCACTAGAAAGAGTATCCTCACATTAGTACTTCTTTAAATTTCCGTTATGCCAAATGCCATGTTGGCTGAGAAAGCAGAGTCTGAAAATTGAAACTTTTACAGAGATTTGTATGACTTGGGGTATGACGCATACCCCAGTCACACAAACGTCTGTAAATTTTCACATTTTAAACTTTCGTTTTGTCGGAAGATATTGGATATAATACAGCGACATTTTGTAGTTTTACTAAAATGATAATGTGTGTTCTAGTGCTGGTGTTCAATTTTAACAACAATTGATTTGAATTTTCGGCGGCCATTTTGGAAAAAAAGTCTACTATTGTTTTAGTATAAAATCGCGCGAATAGATGGTCATTCACAGAAAATATAATACCTCTGCCATTTTTTCGTCGTCGAAAAAGCAGCAGTAAAATTGTCAATTATCCTAAACAAGGTCTGTCACTATAAAAAGACTACTAGTAGAGTTACCAGTGGACATGTAGGACTAATTAAGAGGGCGAGAGGAATAAAGTCAAATCACTTTATTTAAATAGCCAAAAACGCTTTCTGGTCTAGTCATTTGCAATTTTCGCTACTAGTAGGCTATAACTTATAGCCTACTAATAGCTTAACCAATCAGAACACAGCATTGACAATAGACCATAAGTGTGATTTGACTAATGTGTAGACCTCAAGTTGATTTATACTAAATCTAATATATACTAATACTAATTCAGACTAAAGGGATACCATTTAAGAGTTTCTTTTTCAGCCTTACTTCTGGAATAAATAAAAGGAAATCATGACCGGAATTAAGTGAATGTTTATTCACGGTTTGACAAACGATGGTTGGAATACCAGGATTCGCGACTTTTTGGTTGAGGGGTGGCTATTTAGGAAATATTTTATTTGCTGCTTAGGACAGAATCCGCCAGAAATTCGAGTAAATTGGAAACAAATCTGGTGCCAGAAAGATATAGAGCGTAGGTCCTACAATTTGGTAGTGAAAAGCATGTATGTAAGTAATCATCTCCGGAGACGTCATTAATTTTGAAGGAAACCTGGGAAAAAAAACATTTTTCAAGTTCCAAGAAAAAGTGCATTTTTAGGATGTAAAATATTATCAATTTCAGTCCTATAGACATATCTTTATAATTTTACGAATTTTAATAAACGTTTCTCTCCTCGGTGTCAGCTAAAATAGAATTAGTATTAAAAAAATTATGAAACCAAGAGCGCATTCAAATACATAGAACATAAAAATAAGACATCAATGGTTTTGGCACCAGATTATTTCCTGACGTTACTCGATTTTATAGTGGATCCTCTCTTAAAATGTTTGCTGGAATTCGGGTTTTAGACATTGGCTTTTTGAAACATTGACTTGAGACATTTGAGACATTGGCTTTTTTGAACAGCTGCGCAACTGCGCAGCTGTTCTGTGCATCTCTCAAATGAAAGAACTATCGTCCCTTAACGATGATCAGCGAAGGTTAAAAACCTCGAAAACAAATCTCGCTACTTCTCAATCCATCCGAGCAGGCTTTTCAGCTTTACATATTCTTAAATAGTTATCTGATAAGATGGTCTTATTAGTTTTGCTGATAATTCAGTGATCGCTCCTGGAGCATGCACGTATCACGACAGGCTCCCTTTAAGCGGTATTTTTTTTTTCTGGCCAATAGAATATCCAGATTTGCTTTTAGCTCATGTTCAACGAATCAACAACGATACGATGTTGTGAAAAGAGGCTGTGAGGATTATTTTAATGATATGCTTTTCAAAGAAGTAATATATCAAATACTAGAGAGCGTGTTTGATCAGGATTTCCAAACAATGAGAAGTGGGTTGAAAAAAGGCAAAGCTGAGTTTTTTCAACCGACCTCGAGGTTTTTGAAATCCCCATCAAAAAATCTATCTAGTGTTTGATATAGCTTCTCAAACCAATGATTTAATGTCTAGAAAAAGAAGGAATAAAATCTCAAAATTCTATGCAAATTAAGATCAGGTATCAAACCCTCTTCCACGGTTGTGATTTTCTTTGTTCAAACATGATGAATTATTAATGAGTTTAAGAACGAAAAAAGAATTCAGTACAGTAGTAATTTTTAATTCATGGGTATATGAAGTGAAAAAAGGTTATTTTATATATTTCAGAAATCTTGCATAAACCAGCTGAAAACAAAGACTGCGACTCGGCTTTACTCTCACTGAAAAATAGGTGATTTCTCCAACTTTCTCTGGTCAAATATATTGGCCATGATTGTTTTTTAAAGAAAGACTTTAGTTTGGTTTAAGGAGCATTGCTTTGTTTTTGTTTACATGTGAGATTGCATCAGAAACTTTGACTTCATGCAAAGGACTTCTACTTACGAGTTTTTTCTCGCGTTTTTACGGGCAAATTGCACTAAACTGATAAAGAAATAAAGCATTTTTGTCGAGTCTCTGAATTTTGATGGCATTGACAATGGCGGCGAAGCAAAACATTTAAGAGTTGGACCTTAGGTTTGGCAAGTGTTGGACAAATTTCATATGCGAGCTGCCGCAATCCACCCAGTTTTGAGACAAAACAAACAACAAACCACGGAGTTAACAAATTTTCGTGATCAAATCAGCATATATAACGCTTTGATTTCAGATTCTTTTTGCAAAATTTCTACGAGATTTGCACTTCAAATATCCCATGTTAGGGGTTTAAGAAAAGCTTTCTCAAGTTGAATTTACCCAACAATGTATTATAGTCTGTCTAGGAATGTCTTATTTTAATTACAGCTAAAATCGTTGCATTGCGACCCGGCGCATTTTCAAAAACATCAAAATTATGTTTTCGTTGTTGACTTTGCTGTTCCGTCAATCGAACTAAATGAAACTATTGCCCTGTTTCGCCTATTGTAGTCGACTGGCTTCCCTCTAAATTAAAACCAGACACTGGCTTCCCTCTGAACTAAAACCAGACAACGTCGCGCGAAAAACAGGCGACTGTACTAGGCGAAACAGGGCAAGGATCTGATTGGCTCATAAGATTTGACTGGCGGAACAGAAAAGCCAAAAACAAAACGATGTTTTGAAAACGCGGGTTGCGATGCAACAATGTTAGCTGTAACAGGTTATGAAAATAACCAATAACGTTTATGAACAGCTAATTCCATAAAATGTCTGTACAACTACCAAGAGTGGCAATTCGGAAATCTCAAAGGACGGGAGGGTGGTTAGGGGGTCTACGCTTAGAGGGCGAATTTCGATTAAGAGGGGGGAGGGTAGGTTAAAATGCGTTGTCGATCCAATGCATTTTACTTATCATTAGTTTTGATTACGTAGGTTAGGGGAGAAAGATGCTCAGCTCCAATAAAATCAGGAGCCCATTACCTAGGAAGGTGTAACTGTGAATTGGAAATTGAAGCGGGTCTGAAGTTATTTTTAGAACAAGAGATTTACCGCTTGAATGAACGTCTCTGAACAAAGTTCAGTTCAGTTCAGCTTATTCCAATTTAAAATGCTCTTTACAAATAGTACTCTACCTGCATTCTAATATTGGCTGAGCGGATGTGTGATGAAGCTTTGCATGGAAATTTGAAACAAAGAATATCTTCATGGAGGCCTCATTTTCTAATACGCTGTTACACTTTGAAAACCTAGGAGATGAACGTTTCTAGGTCCTGGGTTCCGATCAAATCTAGAGGGGAGGGATGCTAGCTCGACTGAGGGTACACACATTTACTGGAACTGCCTAGTAGAGCATGTTTCTTGTAAATGTTGCTCTTAAGAATTTATGAAAAATCTAGGAAACCTTTTAAACTACAATACATTTCCTAGATTGTTCATTTACATATTTATCAAATCGAGACTAAAAAAGGAAAATGAGTGTTAAATAAAAAATCGAAGAAAAGAGTAGTTTATTAGTACAAAGGAAATAGATATACTGTAACATATTCTTGAATTGCATGAAAGTAAAATAAAAGTGAATGTCTGATCTTATGTAAAATTTATTCGAGAGAAATTAAGGAGTGCGCCATTTGAATTTTGAGGTTCGAAAAAATTCCTGCAGAGCAAATTCGTTATATAATAGACCGATCCCGTATTCGTTTGATTCCAAACAATGTGCAGTTTTCCCTATGGAATTCAACATGTTTTTTAATGAATTCTTCAGCTTTTCGTGACGAAAATATAAAACCCATATACTATGAGCAAACTTCTAACACTTTACGGTGTATTTTCCATACTCTATGGAAAACTCTATTATAATTTTGGCTTGTCCGACGTAGCAACAGTAACTGGGGAGAAGAACATGCCAATGAATGCGGGATTGGTCAATTATCCGTTTTTACGAAATAAATGTCAAACACTATCGTGGAGAACGAAAACAAATCTCGCGCCGACAGAATCCCCCCCCCCCCCCTAAAAGTCAAATGGTCTATCTACCCTTATTTACTTTTTTACAGCGACATCATATACTTGTGTTACCCCTGACATAACACATAAGTACTCAAGGCTAAACTTCGAGGATGTCACGGCAATAACATCGCAGCATTGTGTGGTTCCAGAAATTATCCATACCCCCCCCCCCCCCCCCCTCCCTACGGAAGGGCAATGGAAATTCCGGAGGGTTGGGGGGTCAATTTACCTGATCATTTCCATACAAATACTCTATTTTTCCTTGGAAATTCCAGAGGGGTGGGGGGGTCACTTTTCAACACCCTTCCGTGGAGGGGTATGGATATTTTCGGGAACCACACATTTTACCGAAATTATTTCATACTTGCAGTGCTTACTCCTCTTAATTAAATTAAAAGCAACGGTGTGTTGAATAATGTAAAAAACTAATTTCGTTTCATATGCACTTTAAGTTGCTCGAGCTTAGAAAATGTTTTAGAACTAGTATAAAAAAATCGTGCGGGCTGCGCTTTCGTGTCTATATATGATCTCCCGATAAAGCACTCGTGCTCGTTTTTTTTTTACATTACTTTAAAATTGCGGCGGCTTGATATAGGGCTTATACGCGGGCCAAAGAGCTGAGACAGTACGGGTTGCCATGGCAACTAACTTAAGGGGGCTCGATGCTAATTCTGCTTTTTGATAATAGGGAACATTTAACAGGGTTTGTACGCATCCTGGAAATCCCTGAATATCCCGGATTTTCATTTCCTGGAAAGTCCTGGAATTTTAAGAAAACTCCTGGAAAAATGTTTCAACTAAAATGTGGTTGAACAGTCAGTTTTGGGGCTGCAAACTATGACAGCCTCCAGACTTATATGTTTTTGGGGGGTAGGGGGCATTTCTACCCAATAAAACACTCCTGGAAAAAAAACTAAGCAGTTACTGGAAAATCCTGGATTTTTGTCCCCCAGAAAGCGTACGAACCCTGCATGATTTAATGAGAATGTGTTGCCACGAGTTACTCACATACAGTAAAAACCCGCATAAAAGAACAGGTGTTATGGGGATTCAGGCTGATTTTGTTCTTATACATTGGGTGTTTTCTGCAAAATCAGCCTGAAAATGTTCTTAAGGTGTTCTTAAAATGTGTCTCTGAATATTAGATAATAGCTTACTGCATACACTACCAACAGTCAAAATAAAGAATGTGATTGGCAGAAGGTGACAGTAATTTAGTAGTCTAAAACAATTGCTAAATGTACCCTGGAATTCCCCATGCAGTACATGCTGAGATTCTGTGTGCAATAGTCTAGCGCATTATATTGATCTGGATGTACCACACTAGATTACTGTCCGATCGACACTTTTTATATAAGAACAATTTTCATTTTTCAGGCTCTATGTGTTCTTATGTATAAGGTACCTTTTTGACCAAATTACAGCCTGAGTGTTCTTAATCCACTTGTTCTTTTAAGCGGGTTTTTACTGTATCTGTAATCAGAACATCGGGTCCAACATCGTGTCTAAGGTTGCCATAGAAACAAACGTTACCTGCACAGTTATATTTAAAGGTAACCTGCCTTAAAGGGACGCTTGCTGACAAGAAAATACCTCAAATCGCAATCCATTTCCATCGTCTTGATAACAGGTCAAAACAATTGCATTTGTCTAGAAAGGTTTTTCTATCAATCTGGAGTTTTATTTTTGATTACTACGGGAAAATGTACATGGGTTTCCACGGTTTCAATTTTACTTGTTTCGTGTCCACGACGGTGGACGAATATAAAGCGTGCTGCAAGTGCCCCTTTAAAAGTAAATATGAGGCACAACGTACGTAACCAATGAGAATACAGGTAAATTAGGTGCTCTAGTGTTCCCCCATTTAGTCACTTGAATTCGAAAATTACAAAAATAACATTTTCCCCCTTGGTTGCCACGGCAACAAATACTGTCAATCCATACGCGTATTAGCCTCTCTCCGTGCTTGACTGCCGTCAAGTTTTATCTGACTATACCTGAGGTCAAAACTGTTACCGAAGTGTGTCTAAGCCGACTTGCTAAAAGTTTGAACTTTTCGTTAGCTACATTGAGAAAACAAATGCCCGTAAATATTTAGTCACTTGAATACGAAAATTACAAAACTAGTATTCCCCCCCCCCCTTCATGGTTGCCACGGCAACAAATACTGTCAATCTATACGCGTATAAGCCTCTCTCCGTGCTGACTGCCGTCAAGTTTTATCTGACTCATACCTGAGGTCAAAACTGTTACCGAAGTGTGGCTAAGCCGACTTGCTAAAAGTTTAACTTTTCGTTAGCTACATCGAGAAAACAAATGCCCGCGTAGGCCGGCCGTCCGAGCTTCTCACATGTGGCTCTACACTGCCCTCTCTGCTTTGAGGCAAATTCCCAGTTGGCCCGGCTACAGATGCGCTTCTTCTCTGGTCTCCATGGCTACTGGCGAGATCTCTGCCTTCACTCGAGCAAGATTGGGCTTCCTGTGTTAAATCTGGATCAGTCGCCGTCGGTGTTGTTGCTTCCTCGTAAGATGGTGGACACTCCTGCCCTGTGGTTGACCCTTCAGGAGCCCCACCGTCCGCAACGGGAGGGCCTTCTGGATCACGTGCCTCGTCGTAAGACGGAGGGGGTCCCGATGCGGGATCGCGTGAAAGCGGCTGCATCTCTATCGCCCTTCCCTGATAGTCCCCGGAGTCATACGCAGGGGGAGGCCCCCTAATAGACCTCAGACGGTAGAGAGGAGAAGGAATGGTGGAGCCATTCTCTCGGGTGTTTTTTCGTCGGAATTTGAGGCAGCAAATTGCGATGACGGGGGCGATGACGAGTGCCGTGATGATGACGCCGATGATGGCGATGACGACAGGTGGAACCCTGATGCCGTCTGGAGGGAACAACAACAACAACTTGATTTCGCATTTCCAAAGTGATTTAGTTATATATGTATAGAGCGGATTTCAGATGACCGTCGTGTTTGCAATTGGTTTGCTTTCTCATTGGCTGCTTATTTCTGTCAACCAATCAAATGGCGAACTAATTACAAGCAAGGAATTACTAGCCAATTGGTCGGCGCTCCTGATTGGCTGGGCTGGAAACCATTCAGCAGTAAGTTGTAATTACTCTTGTTTCTGATTGGCTAGTGATTGCACAATTGCGTTTACTTTCACGATGGTCATCTGAAATCTGCTCTATATCTCTTGTTAGACATTTTAATGTACAATATCGCTGGATATTTTTTCGAGTCTGGAGTATATTGTCGAGCCCGTCTTATTATTATTTCCTGCACAGCAAAATGGTGACTAAAACCCTTCTTTTTTATTGGAAAAAAGTTCTCACCGCTTAACAGAGGTAGTAAAAAAATCTTGCACCGACAAAAAAGCCCCCCCCCCCCCCCCTCAAAAGTTAAATGGTCGGCCCCTTAGTGAAAATAGTTTGGAAGTGTACAATATCGCGGGATGTTTGTACTCGCCCCAGTCTCACTCCTGCGATATTTGTTCTCCTCTCGTTGCAGTTGGATAATAAATAAATATATTAGTAACTTCTATATATTTTTTGCTTAGTTGTTTTTCAATTTTGTTTAAATTCAAAAAAGAAAACAAAGAAAAATGGAATATGAATATGACCCAACATCAGGAGTCTCCAACTCGTTTATAAAACTGAGGCACCGTTTTTCCTGACCTATCTATTTTTAGAATAGAGTTGCTAGGTCAATTCTTTGTTTGCTGGTTACGCTAGAGAGTATACATAGATTACGATGGAATGTGTAAAATGGGAGGTATTCATATGTAAATTGTAATTGTGCCATGAAGTGTTCTTAAAATAGATCGATCTGTAAAAAACGCTGCCTCATGGACCCTATATGGGAGACGCAAGCTCTAGTCATGGACTCCTGCCAACATTGAAAATCAGCCAATCAGCGAGTGCTCTCAAATGACTATCACCAGAGCCACAAGATGTAACCATGACAACCAATTCTCGCGGGATACTACAATCTAAAAATAGATTCATCTACTCCTGTGCTTTGGTCGCCCACCAATAGGTGATGGAGACTCCTGGTGATGGGCTCCCTGTGCTTCGGTCGCCCACCAAGTGATGGGCTCCCTGTGGTTTGGGCGCCCAACAATAGATGATGGAGACTCCTGTTGATCGGCTCGAGGCAAGAAGTATCAAATTGATATATACCTGATGGTACCGGAGTTGTGGTTATAATTGGCTTCGTGGTCGTCGTCGTATATAACGAGCTGATAGGCATTGTGCCATAAGAAGCGGTGAACCCTTTCCCTCTGCACGTGTCTCTGGAAACATGAGTATTGAATCGCACAACGAGATCGCCCTCCTGTCTCATTCCATAGTACGCATGGCCAGGTTTAGGACGGAGCCCGTTACAAAAATACCCCAGGATTCTACCACTTCGTGACATGAACATCTTCAGGCTGTCATATTCGTCGCATTTTGGTCTCTGTTCATAAAGGTAACAGAGCCACAGTTCGAAAGACGTTATGACGACGTAGCTGATACGTTTCTTGTCCGCTGGAGTGGGAATAATCCAGTCCATTGTTAGGTTGACAGGGTACGGGGAAACGCGATTGCCATAGTTTGGACTTTCGAAGGACCCGCTGCTTTCCCATAGTGTTATTTCTAAAAGCAAATATATAATTAATCATTATGTTTGGAAAACAAGTGAAGATGGTCAAACGACCATATCAAGAACGTTTCGCCAAAAAACTGTTGATTTGGTGTCATCATAAGATATTGACGAAAAATAGCAGGAAAACTCACCAGAACTTGCAGATTATCAATGGTACAAACCTCGAGCCTGCCACTCCCCCCCTCCCCCTCTCCCCCACTTAATTCCCTGAATATCTAATGGTCCTCCTTATCAGAGGATATACGGTGCCCCGTTACGTCCGATCGCGAAGTGATATAATTATCCGAACATGATTTAGTCACCTTTCCATACGGCACCAACTTGCAATGCGCTGCTCAAGAGTAGTGCGGCGATCGCTGAAAGTGAGAAAAATAATTTAGAACAGGGGTCCAATATACTGCGCTCTTTTGACGTTGCTTATATTACGTGTTTTTAAAGTTTGGAGTACTAAATGCATACTCAGAGCAAGAGGCTGCAAGAGTCAGTTTACTAAGAGTGTTGACCTCCTCTGCGTTACCGCTCGTGTCTGTGCAACTTTTATAATGATCGATGATGACGATTATAGAGTCTCGTTTACTTATGTAGAATTACAGCAAGCAGTAGCAGCAGCAGCAACAGCAGCAGCAGCAGCAGCAGCAGCAGCAGCAGCAGCAGCAGCAGTAGAGCTGCTGTAGCAGTAGCACTAACACTAGCAGCAATAGCAGTAGAGGTAGCACTAGCAGTAGATGTAGCAGTAGCAGCAGCAGTTGCACTAGAGGTAGCAACAGCAACAGCAACAGCAGTAGCAGAGTAGCAGCAGCAGCAGTAGCAGCATCAGCAGCAGCAGTAGAGCTGCTGTAGCAGTAGCACTAACACTAGCAGCAATAGCAGTAGAGGTAGCACTAGCAGTAGATGTAGCAGTAGCAGCAGCAGTTGCACTAGAGGTAGCAACAGCAACAGCAACAGCAACAGCAGTAGCAGAGTAGCAGCAGCAGCAGCACAGCAGCAGAAGCAGAGTAGCAGTAGCAGCAGCACAGCAGCAGTAGAAGCGAGCAGTAGCAGTAGCAGTAGCAGTAGCAGTAGCGGCAGCGGCAGCGGCAGCAAGCAGTAGCAGCAGTAGTAGCAGCAGCAGTAGCAGTAGCAGTAGCAGTAGCAGTAGCAGTAGCAGTAGCAGTAGCAGTAGCAGTAGCAGTAGCAGTAGCAGTAGCAGTAGCAGTAGCAGTAGCAGTAGCAGTAGCAGTAGCGGAAGCGGCAGCGGCAGCAAGCAGTAGCAGCAGTAGTAGCAGCAGTAGTAGCAGCAGCAGCAGTAGCAGTAGCAGTAGCGGAAGCGGCAGCGGCAGCGGCAGCAAGCAGTAGCAGCAGTAGTAGCAGCAGCAGCAGTAGCAGCAGCAGCAGTAGCAGTAGAGGTAGCTGTATCAGTAGCAGTAGCACTAACACTAACACTAGCAGCAGCAGCAGCAGCAACAGCAGTAGAGGTAGCAGTAGCAGTTGCACTACATGTAGCAGTAGCAGTTGCACTAGAGGCAGCAGTATATAGCAGCAGCAGTAGTTGCAGTACATGTAGCATTAGCAGCAGCAGTTGCACTAGAGGCAGCAGCAGTAGCAGAAGCAGTAGCATCCAACTGATCAGAAAAATATTGAGGTGGTACACAGTTGAATGGGAAAGGACACTTTCGTAGAACCAAATGCGAATAACTACGCCAATTCTGAATAGAAGAGCAGTTTTCCGATGATTATCGAAAACGCAATGCAAATACAAAACCACTATCCAACCAGGAGTGGAAGCCATTCAACAGCACACCAATCAGGTGGCGAAGTTAGGTCAGACCGCGATTAGTCATCACATGAGCGTTGACGCGTTTTGATTAGTTGCTCGCAATTTGATTGGCTAAAACACGAAAGACTTTGCTCTCGGCCAATAGAAACGCTGACTAAACGCAGGTCTGGCTTACCTTTGACGGTCATCTGAAATCCGCTCTTTTATACTCTGTAATTTTATATTCAAAGTTGGTACCAGGCGTCGTTACGCCAGCTCTACTGGAAACATACTTTTGGGGCTGATCACACAGCGTAAAATAAAAAGAAACTATATTGTAAGCAATTAACGGTATGCAAATACAAGGTACACTCACAGTCAACTGAAAAACAATCGACCAACATGTTATTCATTTGTGGATGAATAAGTTTCAAAACCGGCCGAAAACTCGGTATTTGCTTGTTTATCGTTTTCTAAATCACTGAAAACCAAACTTCGGAAAAAAATGGATTGTGGGGAATCAAGTTGAATACAGTGTTGAATCATGTTCAATGATGTTGTACCGTTTAACATTTTTAAAAAAGATCCGTAGAAATCAAGGTTATCGTCGCGCAAACAAGTCAAAATCAAGTCAAATGCTATCTTCGTGCCATTACCTTCAAATGATTTGAAAATTACGGAGTATCTACCAAGCATCGCTGAAATTGTTGCGCTTAGAAAAACAATAGAGAAGTTGAACTGGCTGCCCTAATCCTTCTTTGCAAAGTTTGTATCAGCCAGTGACTTCATTTTTTTAAACAGTGCAGTTAATTCCAAATAAAATGCTTTCGTACAGGATATACAAATAGACTTGCAGAAAGTAGAATATCTGTATTATGCTGGTGTTTCTGTCCGAGATTCAGGTCTGCTAGTGAAAAACGTTTTAATAGGTATCTGTTGTCATAGAAATACCCCGAGAAAGACATCCAAGAAACAAGTAGTCGTCGTAGTCGTGTAAAAATCTGACAACTTTCTGAAAAATTGGACAAACAAATTGAGACGTTTGTAAACTCACTAATAATACGACAGTCTCCGTTCATAAACAAACAGGTATGCTATCGTAGACAGCGAACTGTTACAGATTTTCCAAGCACTTTTTGCACACCAACCCTGCCTCACAACATTGCAATCGAATGATTGCAATGTCGAATGATTCGAATGATTGATTCAGGTCTGCTAGTGAAAAACGTTTTAATAGGTATCTGTTGTCATAGAAATACCCCGAGAAAGACATCCAAGAAACAAGTAGTCGTCGTAGTCGTGTAAAAATCTGACAACTTTCTGAAAAATTGGACAAACAAATGAGACGTTTGTAAACTCACTAATAATACGACGTCTTCGTTCATAAACAAACAGGTATGCTATCGTAGACAGCGAACTGTTACAGATTTTCCTTTTTGCACACCAACCCTGACTCACAACATTGCAATCGAATGATTGCAATGTCGAATGATTCGAATGATTGATTCAGGTCTGCTAGTGAAAAACGTTTTAATAGGTATCTGTTGTCATAGAAATACCTCCAGAAAGACATCCAAGAAACAAGTAGTCGTCGTAGTCGTGTAAAAATCTGACAACTTTCTGAAAAATTGGACAAACAAATTGAGACGTTTGTAAACTCACTAATAATACGACGTCTTCGTTCATTAACAAACAGGTATTCTATCGTAGACAGCGGACTGTTACAGATTTTCCAAGCACTTTTTGCACACCAACCCTGCCTCACAGCAATGCAATCGAATGGCTCTAAATGTTTTGCTAACTTACCGATATTTCGGCCATAAAGTGATGTGAACATATCGTGGTGAAAGATGCTAATTTTCATCGCTCAGCATTGTCGACTCAGATGAATGAGTTCTGTACTGTTACAGCATCGCCAGATTTTGCCACAATTTCTCAGATTAATACGCTCTAGAAACATCAACATGAAATAGTAATGGTGATTTAGGAAACGCTCAGGCTGTGTGGAGTTAGCCCATATTCGAGAAAACGCAATGATGTGGCTCTATCAGAAAAGTCACAACTGAACTCTGGATTAAGGTTCCAATACAAAACATGACGTCACGTAATATTATGTACATATAACGGTTTGTATAGCGCATAAATTAAGTCTTCGCTTTGTTCTTGTCACGCAAGGGATGTTCGAATTGTTTGCTAGAGAATCGAAAGGAACAGTGCCAACCAACTCTCCGCTGGAGTTTCGATTGCTATATTGCTTTGTTTCTGTTTACATTACTAATTGCATCAAAACCAATACGGAAACTCTTTGGTATCAAAAATGCGGGCGAAGCAGTGCATTATGGAAGGGTGAGTTGTCCCTTTTAAGGGCCCGACCATTTAACTCTTGAGGGGGGGGGGGGGGGGGGGTTGCAAAAATTTCCTGGCCGAAAAAAATTTTCTGCACAGCAAAATGGTGACTAAAACCCTCCTTTCCTATAGGAAAAACAATTCTCACCGCATAACAGAGTATAAAAAAAAAAAAATCTTGCACTGACAAAAAAGCCCCCCCCCTCAAAAGTTAGATGGTCGGCCCCTAACTTGATCCCGCCTAATAGGCCCTCCTATAGGCCAGGTTCGAATTACGCTCCAATGCTCACAAGACAAGAGCTTCAAATCGCGGCTTTCTCCAAGTTCTAATACATTTACAGTAATTTCAGAAGAAAGCCTCGACTTGAGGTTATTGTTAGTAGGCATTGGAGCGTAATTCGAACATGGCCTATTGAGTGATTGTTTTTAGATCCGAAATAAACAAGGCCACGGCAATGGAGTGAACCATTAGAAATAGGCCATGTTCGAATTACGCTCCAATGCCTACTAACAATAACCTCAAGTCGAGGCTCTCTTCTGAAATTACTGTAAATGTATTAGAACTTGGAGAAAGCCTCGATTTGAAGCTTTTGTCTTGTGAGCATTGGAGCGTAATTCGAACCTGGGCTATTGGGGATGGCATTTTTTTGCGCGTACTTTTTTTTTTTGCCCGGATCGATTTTTGTGGTTGTTTCACAGGGTTCACAGAAGTACGGTGGTTTCTAAGGGCCATCAACATTTTTTAGATCGACAGAGTAACTGGCGATCGGCATTTATTAACTGGCGATCGACACTTATTAACTGGCGATCGACACTTATTAACTGGCGATCGACACTTATTAACTGGCGATCGACAGTTAGTAACTGGCGCTATCGACACTTATTAACTGGCGATCGACAGTTAGTAACTGGCGCTATCGACAGTTAGTAACTGGCGATCAGAACAGAACAGAAGCCTTTATTTAATCGACAGTTAGTAACGACAATTGACACTTATTAACTGGCGATCGACAGTTAGTAACTGGCGATCGGCATGGCAAATGAAGTCACGTGGTGCGTTCGATCGTAGGGGGGGGGGGGGGGGAGGGACTTGACTTATAGGCGGGTAGGAGCTCGCAAAACGTGACCCACTAAAACCGCTAATTTTTGTACCCCGTTTATGACAAAAAGCTCGAAATATCGGAAAATGAATGCCCTTGTTGTTTATTACCACAGACTTTAGACAGACTTTAGACTTCTCCAGGTTCGATCTCCATTCGTGCTTTTGTGACGTATGTAATCTGACACACTATTGACATCACGTGTCACGAGATATAGGGGGCGACAGCCCCTACGAGCTCCTACCCATATATCGGTCAAGTGTCATCGCCAGTTACTAAGTGTCGATTGCCAATTAATAAAGTGTCGATCGCCAATTAATAAAGTGTCGATCACCAGTTAATAAGTGTCGATCGCCAGTTAATAAGTGTCGATCGCCAGTTACTAAGTGTCGATCGCCAGTTAATAAGTGTCGATCGCCAGTTAATAAGTGTCGATCGCCAGTTAATAAGTGTCGATCGCCAGTTAATAAGTGTCGCCAGTTAATAAATGCCGATCGCCAGTTACTAACTGTCGATCTCAAAAATGTTGATGGCCCTTAGAAGCCACCGAACTAGAAGCGTGTAGTATCATAGAAAGTTTACTTAAAATATTCCCGGCCCCCCTCTAGCTCCCTTTCCCCAGATTTCTTGTAACTGTATATTTTTATTCTCTCTTTTTTGGATGACGACAGAAACTAATTTCTACGGCAAGAGCTCATAATTATGCCGATTTTGAAACCATAGATATGATGATTTAGTGCGTCCTTTTTGGCTGGCGATGGAATAAATCTACTAGTATTAAAGGAGCTCTGTCACGATTTTAGCACACTTTTGGTGATGTAAAAAACATACAAATAACTTATGGATAGCCACAATACTAGTCTAGGTTTATCAATCATGATTGTAGGCTTCATGGACCTATTACAGAGCGGATGGAAATGGATTGCAACAATGTGTTTTTAAAATCTTTCAGGATAAGTTTTCAAAGTTTGAATTTACATCAAAATGTCCTTGTAAACCGGCAGTATTGTCGCTAAAACTTACCTACATTGCATATAAGGCTAATACCAAAGTGATATCAGTGATTTGGGGATGATTACATACAAATTTAGAGCTGAATTTACACATTTTATTCAAATGACCGTGACACAGCCCCTTTAAGTATAAATCTCATGGGACCCGATCGAGTCCACGGCCAATCTCCATGATACTGGTAGATGTATAGAAGTTGATACAATTCTTAATCGCAAATGCTAATCTTCGTTACAATCGTATATTGTTGTTTTCAGGGATTATGTTCCAAGCTGGTCGGAAACACCATTTGGCTGCACAGTGCTCAATTTTCGTGAACTTTGAACACATGTCAACGACATCTACGTGAAATGCTACAGAACTGGGTAGCACGCTAAGTATGTTAGGCTATTTACTAGTGCCCTTTCATCCTGCGAAGGACTTGCTAACAAAACTAAATAACATTTTAATCTCATAACTTTCAGTTCCAAAGATTCTCCTTGCCCAGACTCCCTCATACATGATATACGGGTATGTGCCGCCCTATAGAGTATGTTTTTTAGGCTCCTGAGGTCTGGGACACGATATCGTTTTTCGCTTGTTTGGTCTCTGATAGGGTATGTATTTCAATGCGGCTACCCTAAACAATTTTCAATCAAAGTTGTGCCGTATTTAGTGATAAAGACAGCTCATTTCAGCTCCTTTACATGATCAACACAATTATGCTTTGATCTCAACCAACTGCACAATCCTGGTGACTATTTTTAGGTCTACGGTAGGGTATACATTTTAACTGTAGCTCTATGGTAGGGTACAAAAAACGAGATTGTTTTGTCTCTGATAGGGTCAGGTTTTGGAGACATCGGCGGCACAGCCTACCCAAAAATCAGCGGGGTCCGTTCCCCTGGGTCTCCTTGTTGCTAGTGCCCAGAAAGTGGGTTAAAAATCGAGCTAGATACAGTAAAACCCGCATAAAAGAACAGGTGTTTTGGGGATTCAGGCTGATTTGTTCTTGTACATTGGATGTTTTCTGTAAAATCATCCTGAAAATGTTCTAAGGTGTTCTTAAAATTGTTTCTTAACATCAAATACTGCATACACTATCAACAGTCACAATAAAGAATGTGAAGGTAACAGTCATTTGGTAACAACAATTTGTCAAGTCTAAAAGCATTATTGCTAAATGTACCCTGGAATTCCCCATACAGTAACCTGCTGTAGAATTCTGTGTGCAATGGTCTAGCACATTATATTGATCTACTCAGTACTCTATCACACTGGGTTACTGCACTCCAATCTAACTATTTTTTCTTATACAAGAACAATTTTAATTTTTCAGGCTGCATGTGTTCTTATGTCTAAGGTACCTTTTTGACCAAATTTCAGCCTGAGTGTTCTTAATCCACTTGTTCTTTTATGCGGGTTTTTACTTTAGTTTACTTGTGGGAACGTGAATCAAATTTAGCTATGCGCAACGTAACTGTTTCTTTTTTACGTCGTTGAGGATAAGGTCTTGAGGACAAGGAATACGGGACGTGGCAGTTGGGGCAACACCAAGCTTGCGTTGCTTTTGTTGAGGCTCCATAATCTTCTTCTTTCTCATGAGTTTTCGAGAACAGTAATTTGCAAAGTCTGAGATGATACTCAACACTTACTAGACTTTGCATGAGATAGGTGTACTCGCAGTTCTTCTTTTGCTACAAAGAAAAAACAAATGCCGGTGTAGACCGGTCACCCGTGCTTCGTACGTTTTGTACTTCATTTTCCCCTCTATCAGCCAACCTTCTTGCATCTGGCGTAGACACATTTCTCGTGTCTCCAGTCCTGCGTGTTCCTGAATCACTACCGTTACCATGGCAGCTGGAGGACCTGGGGGGCTCCGTACCTTGCCTACTAGCGCGAGATCGGGCTACCTGTGTTGAATTATCAGCAGGCGCCGTCAAGGATGTTGCCTCCGCATAAGTGGGCGGACACTCACGGTCCAAAGTACCCCCAGTTTCTGTATCAGTAGGGCCCCCTCCTGAGGTACCATAGGTATCATCGTAAGACGGAGGGGGTCCCAATGCGGTATTATGCGAAAGGGGTTGCATTTCTACTGCCTCCCCGCGATAATTCCCACTATCATAAGCAGGCGGAGGTCCTCTGAAGGATCTCAGGCGTCGAATGGAGGGCGGCGGAATCGCGGAGCCATTTTCTTCGTTGTTTCTGCGCCGGTATTTAACCCAACAAATGACGATGAACGGGGCGATGACGAGAGTAGTGGCGATGACGCCGATGATGGCGATGACGGCAGGCGGGATTCTGATGCCATTATTGACGCCACCTTGATAAACTAGAAAAGTAGGCAAAGCAAAAAGTAGTGTATGCAATATTTGTACTGAAACACCCATAAGGTACATGCATTATAAGCAATTTTAGTAGAAACCCACTCGCATACTATCACGAATCCTGCAATCTGATTGGCTCCGCTTTTCACTATCTGTCACGTAATAGATAGTGAGTAGCGAAAACGGCAGCGCAAAACTTTCTAAAACCATGAAAATAAATACGTTTTGGCAACAACTCGAAGGTGTCCGCTAGTGGGTTTCTACTAAAACAATTAAACTACTCATTATCGTTTTCTATGAGTCAAATAGTCAACTCGGCGCTACGCGCCTCGTTAACTATCTATTGACTCATAGAAAACTCGAACTCGTAGTCTAATTGTTAAGTAGTATGTGATATCTGGAATAATCAATGTCGAGACAAAGGCCGAGTCTGATTCCACTTGGCGAGAGATTGATTATTCTGGATATCACAAAAGCCGAGTTAACCGAAGGTCGTGGCGACTTTTGGTCACTTGTAGTATCACATTCAATGTGAGCAGAAACTTTAGCCTCTGATTTAGTCTATCATTGCCATTGTCATATCATTGTAGTTGTCATTGCCATATAATTGTCATTGTTACTGTCATGCCATTGTCCTTGTCATTGTAACTAGTATGTCATTGTCATTGCCATTGCTATTGCCAATGTCATTGTCAGTCATTGTCATTACATTACCATTGCCATTGCCAGTCATTTTCATTGCCATTGCCATTGCCATTTGCTATTGTCATGGTCATTGTTATTATCATGTCATTGTGCTTGTCATTATAACTAGTATGTCATTGTCATTGCCATTGCTATTGCCAATGCCATTTGCTATTGTCATCGTCATTGTTATTGTCATGCCATTGTCCTTGTCAAATACTGTCATTGCCATTGCCATTTGCTATTGTCATGGTCATTGTTATTGTCATGTCATTGTCCTTGTCATTATAACTAGTATGTCATTGTCATTGCTATTGCCAATGCCATTTGCTATTGTCATGGTCATTGTTATTGTCATGTCATTGTCCTTGTCATTATAACTAGTATGTCATTGTCATTGCCATTGCTATTGCCAATGCCATTTGCTATTGTCATGGTCATTGTTATTGTCATGCCATTGTCCTTGTCAAACACTGTCATTGTCATTGCCATTTGCTATCGTCATGGTCATTGTTATTGTCATGCCATTGTCCTTGTCAAACACTGTCATTGCCATTGCCATTTGCTATTGTCATGGTCATTGTTATTGTCATGTCATTGTCCTTGTCAAACACTGTCATTGCCAATGCCATTTGCTATTGTCATGGTCATTGTTATTGTCATGCCATTGTCCTTGTCAAATACTGTCATTGCCATTGCCATTTGCTATTGTCATGGTCATTGTTATTGTCATGCCATTGTCCTTGTCAAACACTGGCATTGCCATTGCCAGTCATTGCCATTGCCATTTGCTATTGTCATGGTCATTGTTATTGTCATGCCATTGTCCTTGTCAGACATTGTCATTACCATTGTAACTGTGTCATTGTCATTGCCACTGCAATTGCCATTGCTATTATCATTGTTATTGAAATTGTCACTCTGTCATTGTGATTTCCATTGCTATTGCCATTGTCATTGCTATAGCAATTGCAATTGTCATTACGCCATTGTCATTGTCGGCATTGTCATTGACAGCCATTGTCATTATCATTATCATTGTCATTGTCAATGCACTATAGCCGTTGCCATTGGAGTGTCATTGTAACTAGTCTGTCGCCTACCTGTTGTCCGCGGTAGGTTCGTTACAATAGGTGATCCCTCGCTTGGTTTAGCCGGCTTGTCGTGAAGAGACATAGTTCCGTATTTCGCCGTGAACCCCGTACCCCGGCAAGACTCTTTAGTAACAAGAGTATTGAGTCGCACTAGTATGTCCCCTTGGTGTGGTCTCATACCACGGAATGTCCGATTCGGACTTGGGTGGCGCTCGTTGCAGAAATACCCTAGAGTCATCCGACTTTGGGACATGAAGATTTTCAGGCTGTCGTAATTCTCACATGTTAAGTTGGAGTGGGTATCATAGCACGTCCACAGCTGGAATGACGTTATAACAACGTAGCTGAGAAGGGCGGGATCGGAAGGTGTCGGGACTAGCCAGTCCATAGTCAGATTGGCGGGATAAGGAGTGTAAAGGTCGCCATGGTTTGGACTTTCAAATGTCCCGCTACTTCCAGCAAGTCTTACACCTAGAAATATCCAATGGTATTGAGGGCCTTAATCACGCGGCAGCCATCTTGGATAAATCTTTTGTTCTTGCATGTGCAGCCTCATCATGATTACGAGTTTCCACGGGGAAAACAGAAAATTTTATCCAATGCATGCCGTGTGATAAACGCCCATTGCACGTCTAGGCCCAATTCATCACGTCAGGAAATGTTCGAGCAACAAATACAAACTCTAAGATTCTTCAGCTTTTCCTGATGAAAACTATATTATGTTATCTCAAACATATTCCTGCAATTGGCGTCTTCCTTCCATGCTCTATTTCAAACATTTTGGCTTGTCCGACGTAGCAACAGTAAATAGGGAGATATAAAACAGTGAATGTGAGGCTTCTTCTGCAGGGAAGACAATAGCTGCGTCTATTTTCATGGTATTTGTGAATGGTATTATAGTATCTTTTAGGGATTGAGACTTAATGCCCAGTCTAGTTTGGCAACTTTCAGTGACCAAATTATTTTAATTTTGTCAGACGAGTATCCCCGAGTACCCCTCCAAGGGGTCTACGCACGCTTATCAACATGCATCAAGCTCTGAACAGTGATGTTAATTTTTGAAGTACGAGAAGTAATATTTGCAAGCAATAAAACGGGAATTACATATCTGTACCTTTCCATTTCCAAACGGCAGTCACTTGTGAAATGCTGGCCACGAGTAGAAGTAGAATCGCTGAAAATATAATTGATAGCTTTAACGCTTGGTCTATTCGCCGTTGTGTACACCGACTGTGTGATGTGGGTGCGACATCTTTCAGTGTTGTCTTTTAAAAAATGCTAGTGATACTAGTAGTATCTATTTCGATAGTGGAGTGCTCGAGCGAAGGAAGAGCTACTTTCTGTAGAAAGTGTTTCTTTTATCCTTGTGTATAAAAACAGTGCATCTGAATATATTGTAAACATTGCAAGAAATGTACATGTAAGGAGAGGGTGGTAACACACGAAACAAGTTTGTTTTAATCTTATGATCATTGAAGTTGAGTGATTTCGTTCCTTGGATTATCCTGCTCCAACACTATAGAACACTTTTTTATTGGATTCACCAGTGAATCTTTAACTTGGAAATAAATGTTTAAATATATTTATTTTTAATATTATTGATCAGTGTTATGATATAGTCTTATCTGAAGGTAGCGATAACAGGTATGTTTCTCGGTGGAGTTCCCACAAACAGTTCAGAAATTAGTCCTCTTGTTACAAATAAACATTTGGCTGCTCTGTTAAACAAAGTACTCATTATCATGGAATTTTCCATTGCAGTAGCTTGGTTTCTTGTTTTGGTTCAATATTCTAGCTTTGCAGCTATTTTCTTGATTCAGTTTGGAATCCAGTTAAAATATTAATAAAAGCATTTCCATGCATTTTCAATCATTCTTGTTCTTGAGATATGTAATTATTCCCATCTAATAACAGGCACTTGATGTCTATGCTTGGTATCTTTGACACTCTGTAAAAGCTTCCATATCATCTGTTGATCATTGTCTTGATTAATAACTTGGTCCTTTGCTCAATAATTTCACAACTCCTTGTACATATCCATTTTTTAAACGATTGGATGGCAATTGGTGATATTTAATTTTTGGTTCCTGTGACTGTTTTTTTTTCTGAGATGATAATAAACAGACTTGTCAAGGCTCCTTTGTAGATACATGTTCAATCTTGATTATACCATTATGAAATCAGAGGGGATGGCAACTTGTGACCACTGGCTGACCACTGAAGAGAATGTTGAGCTGTTTGCTTAGAGAGGTTATTCATTATGTCACTAGCAAGGCTGGATCTACAAAAAGGAAATAAAAACATTTAATAATGAGGACCTACTTTAATTACTAAACTATTACAGTACATGCCATACTAAACCACAGTCTGGGGGTCTTAAAGTTGTGCTCAATACACCGCTGTTAGGACTTCTTCTTTGCGAAATTTCTTTACACAAAAACATAAGCTTATAACTGAAGAAAGACTTGGTTGCATTATTTTTTCTCTTGAAATCTAGATGGCCCTTTTGTTTTGTAAACAGTCAACAAAACTACCGTGGTTCCACTGGTAGTGTCAGCCAGCAATGCTGTGTAAAGATCAATTTGTACTTCAGTATATTATGACTGGTATGCCCCCATGTCGGGTTTAATTATCATTGTGCGAAGTTAGGCTACCCACAATAGATGTGGACAAAACCAAACCGAAACGTGTTGTGTTCGTAACTCAATCGTCGTATTAGTCGCTGTGAAAATGATCTCATACCAATGAATATCATGCTTTCAAAGCTGTGATAGCTTTCAAGAATAGAACTTGAGTGATTCACAACGTTATACTTACCGATAAAATTCTCTGAAAGAGCACGATTCGTCGAATTCGACGAGAAACGAACATGGATGGTTCTTTACCGAACTGCGTAGCCGACAGTGGAAGTAATCAAATCGGGTACCCTGTGGCATGTTGCCGCC
This sequence comes from Scolanthus callimorphus, assembly GCA_033964015.1. Taxonomy (NCBI): domain Eukaryota; kingdom Metazoa; phylum Cnidaria; class Anthozoa; order Actiniaria; family Edwardsiidae; genus Scolanthus; species Scolanthus callimorphus. The sequence goes on from CM066920.1 coordinate 24,238,467, forward strand.
AGTCCGCCGAAAAATATTTCCCCTCACGTTCTATAATCGTACTGCGCATGCGCGAGAATCAAAGAGTGATACTGGCGAGCTCGTGAGTATGGTACATTGAGCTCGTGAGTATGGTAAATTTGCAAACTGTGGTACAAAATTAGAGTTGCTCTCGCTCGCTGCGCTCGCTCGAGCAATTAATGCCTCCTCTACTATGGGCTGGCAAAGAGCCATCAAGACCAGAGAAATGTCAAGACACACTTTAAGATTTCGAAGGAATTTTCAGTATTTTCATGTGCGCGATTTTCTCAAAGAACTTCGAACTTTAATGCAATCGAAATTGCAATCGGAACAGACATGACAAAATCGGTCTCAACTCTTGAAATGCAAGAGTTGAAGTTCTTTCTGGCGTCTCGTAAAAAAATTGACTGCAAAATGGAAAGGATAACCCAAGGTGTTTTGCTAACTTACCGATATTGCGACTATAATAGGCATAATAATGAACCATCCGCATGTTGTAGATAACCATGATACTAGCTTTCACGCTCCATTGTCGGTACAGATGAATGAATTCTTGCACTGTGTGCTATGCGATCCGATTTCATTGTATATTTTCAGAAGTACGCTTCCCAATAGCGACAAAACATTGATAATGAAACAAAGGCATCTTCTGGTAATCTTCTGAGAGTATTTTGACCAGAAGTACAAGAATTGTGGGTTGTTGCGGTTTTTTAGTCAGCATTGCATGATTATTATGTTGTTGCTCTTCTACTCGATCTCGAATCACTTAATATCATGACGACACCGAACACGTGTCACGGTCACGCAGTGTCTTGCTCACGATCACGCAACGAAAGGCTGATATAAACACATAAAAGGCTTTTTGAACAGGGGCGGCGGAGCACCCTAAAAAGCGGGAATGCCCGCCCCCCCTCCCCCACCCACCCACCCCACCCACCCCCTCCGTTGCCTATGTTCAATAAAGGTTGCTGGTCTAGCGGTCAAACATATCCAAGAAAATGATCATTTTTGTGCTGATTTTAATCTTAAAGTATCTCCTCTGTGTCACGGTCATTTGAATAAATTCGCAAATACATAGAGGATATTACACGGTGGCGCGAAGATATGAGTTTTATTTTCGAGTGGCAAGAACAATATTTTACGAATGAGCGCAGCGAATGAGTAAAATATTGTTTTTGACACGAGAAAATAAAACTCATATGTTCAAGCCACCGTGTAATTTTCTTTTTATTATATGGGCAAAACAGAAAAAAATACTCAAAATTGATTTTCAAGAACTTTTGTTTTGACCGATATCCTCACTAGTGAGGATATGGAAAATATGTCACTCAGGTCCCGAATGTAGCTTTATATGAGATCTACGAGTGGCGTATTTCCCAGTAAAACACTTGGTGTCCATATAATAAATCTCTAAATTTGTATGTACTCATCCCCAAATCACTTATATTACTATTGATATTAGACTAATAAGCAATGTAGGTAAGTAAAGTCATATCGGCAAAACTGCCTATTTTTATGTAACTTCAAACTTTGAAAATTGTTCATCCCAACACTGCGATTGCAAAAACGCAGTTGCAATCCGTCTCCATCCGCTGTATAGGTCCATGAAGCCTACAATAGTTACAATCATAAATAGCTTTGTAGTTCAAGACCTACTGAACAAACCTAGACCCGTATTTTTGCTATCCATCCATCACTTATTTGGATGTTGTTTTACATCACCAAAAAGGCATTTAAAATACCTTATACCATTATCGTCCATATTTCATCAAAGTCTTCAAGTTCATTCACGTAAGCCAACGAAAAACCATCACTAATACCAATGTAAAGTACTATCTAGAGTTCAGGGGCGTAGCCAGGGTTTTTTAATTCGTAAGATATTTTGTGCTGAATAACTGTCTCGTACATTTTCTGTATTTTTTGCTGCTAAAAGAGGGGGGGGGGGGGGGTCCCCCTGGGCCCCTCCCCTTGCTACGCCCCTGGAAGTTGTCTGGCAAGGGCATGCGAAAACGCCGATTTAAAAAAGATGATATGTTTAAAAAATATCTAAAATCTATCTATGATGTGTGGTTCCAGAAAATATCCCCCTTCCCCCACTTTTCAAGGGGGGGGAGGATATGCATCTCTTCTGGAACCAAACAATCTATCTAAAATCTATCGACACCATTGAAAAGAGCGCATAAAAATCAGTCAAATTGCCAAGGGTTGTTCAGCTTCCGAGCTGCAAGTCTAAATCTTCGCGCGTGTCAGTAAACGAGGGAAGCTTGGGAGACTACGGTGCCCAGGGTAAGCTTAGCTCTAATGCTTTTCAAATAACTTATTATAAACGGCCTATACTATATTTGTATGTAAATCAAGGTAAAATAACTCTCCTACACATATAATTAACAACTATCCCCCGAAGAGGAGGTGAATAGTGGTGAATATACACCGAGACGCGAAGCATCGAGGTTTATATCCACCGCTAGGCACCGACCCTGAGGTGGACGTTGTTTTAAAGAGCCTGTGTCAGCCGCCATTTTGACAGCATAGCAACATACCAAGTCAGAGAAAGCATCCATTTCCATCGGCTAATTTAGAGAATATAGACCAATTTTCTCGATTGAATTTGGTAAATCAAATCCGAAGGTTTGTTTATTAGAAGTCGTCTTCTAATATCGAACGAAGGAGTGGCTGATACGGACTCTTTAATATACCAAATCAGTACAAAATCAGTAGGATAAAAAGATTCAACACAGTATCGCTTCCGATACTGTCGCGAAACGAGCCGCCATTTTGAGAGTTTTCTCAAAACAGTAAATGAAAAAAAAGTGTTGAATATCTACTATTTCAGAAACCAATCAGAGCGCGCGAAAATGGATATTTACTGATTTGGTATATACAAATGATATATATTATTTATATTATTATACATTGTACTCACTATCTCGATTCTGATTGGTTAAGAGCGCGCGCTTTACTTTGTGAATCACACTTTGAGAGTTTTCAGTTTGCTGATTCTTCAAGAATCAGCTAGCCGATTCTTGATTCTACGCATGCAATACATCATGGGACTAAGCATCATGGGACTATTTCACAAGGCGCTTGTGTGAAAGAAACTGCTTGACAGAAAAACAAACTTTGTTCATCGCAAAAGTATTGTTACTGAATCAATGTATAATAAAACAATTATTGAATTCGGTTTTTGTGATATCTGGAATAAACAAGGTTTCGCCAAGTGCGGGAATCATTCCACTTGGCGAGAAATTGATTATTCTGGATATCACAAAAACGTCATCCAATAATTGCTTATTGTAAAGTGGTTTTGATAACTTCATTGTGGGTTCCCATTATAGTGTTCCTTCCTCTCCTTGGGCAAGGCGCTTCCTCAACCTCCAGATGTCCTAGAAAAGAAACACATTTTCGCTTGCTAATTGTCTTGCTTGAAGGCGGTACTTGTAGATCGTGTTTTATCGCGATAAATCCCGGGGCACGTGTTCAAAATTCAAAGTAGGGAGAGGGGGAGAGGTGATCCAAGATGGCTGGGACGATCGCTAACTTTCGGGTTCTTGCAAAATGTGTAGTTCAATGCATGAAGAGAAGACAAAATGAAATTCCATATAAATTGTTATGCCAAGCCCAAGATCCAAAAAGTTTAAATCACTTTTTTCGATTTCTTAGACTCAACTGCTCAGTCCCTTTTTTGGCTATCGAGAGTAAGTCCTAAGTCCTAGAGGACATTTGCACGATGACGTCATTTGACTAGAACTACTAGAATCCTTTTCAGTTTATTTTTCTTATTCAGATGAACAATTAAATTCCTTCATGAATAAGAGCACAATAGCCTAAAATAATTTCCTACACCACGCAAAGGTTTCTGTTAGTTGTAGTCAACCACGTCATCTTGCAAATGTCCTATTCACGAGAGAAACAGCGCCATGGTGGAGTCATGGTGGAGTCATGGTGGAGAAGAGCCGAAGGTGTGAGTGCCCGTGGTGCTTCTTGTTACCCGACACCTACAATGTAGACTCTCTCGTGAGCTGGAAATACGAGCGCGCAAACAAACTACAATGTAGGAATACAAATTTCTCTCCATTTACTGACGTTCGCCAAAGAAGGGACGGAAAGTAGGCTACGATCTCTAAAATGCCGAATTAAAATGTCTCTGTTCTCTGTCTGTCTTATATATAACATTCCCTAACTACCTCACTGTCTATAGACGTTTTTCAAGAATATGGCGTGATTTGCATGGAACGAGGCTGGTAAGAAAAAAGAACATGGCAACCACCCAGGGAATCCTAACCTTGTGAAGAATTTCTAGCGTTTTCTTTCGGTGTTGGACTGAACACTTTTGATTTTTCTTGTGCAATTCACAAACATTCAGTTATTTATACTAATCTGCATCAAACTATTAGAAGTATACAATGAGTATAGTAACAAGAACAGCAAATACATATGCACACATGCTGTACCTGCAAATTTATATGTACACATACGGTACCTGGAATGTGATGTCCACCTCATTACCGAGTCTCCTATGTGCCACGCCCACCACCTCATCGGCAATCTCCTCTTGAACTGTGCCTTTCACATCGATGTAGTAGCAGTGAGAGCTGGCATAATGGCATGAGATTGCCTGCGATAACAGATAATCAGTTTGGTTAAAGGGATCAAGTACCACACAGTATCTTATAATCCAGCTGCACTGAAATGAGAGGTACATGGAAGACTGGAACAAAAAATAATATTACAATAAGGAAATTATTAGCCTGCTAGCCGGCTCTCCAGTGGGTTTTTTCGGATATTCGATTTTTTTGGCGCGTGGGATTTTATGCCACAGGAACCCCGTGCGCGCCCTAACGAATTCTTCTCTGGAAAACCCACTGGAGAGCCGGCTCGCAGGCTAGGAAATTATGCACGTGCAGATTGGTTGAAAACAAAGAAGGTTCGCTTCTCAGTCAATTATTCATTTTTATACCATGTCTATTCCCTGGACTTTATCCATCAATATCCCAGGTGCCAGAAGGGGTTTATTTACACTTCTACTGTATATTGCATTTTCAATAAAATTAGTCACACAGAAAGAGAAAAGGCACAAAACTTAGTAGTATTGTGGGCATTACATATAATAGAGTAGTAAGGTAGTATTGTGGGCATTATAATTTGAGTAGCATTGCATTTTTGTGCTATTTTATCTGACTCAATTAGAAAACTTGTTTAAAAGAAAACAACTCATTTTTGGATGTTTTTTTACATTATTTTTACAAAAATCTCCAGACTTTTGGGCTCAGAGTTGGCAGCTATACACATATGGTGTTGTGTCTGACTTCTGTGTTACCTTTCGGAAGCCCTTTGTTCTGTTTGCACCAGAGCCGTGAATGAGAAGTGGATGGAAGAACACAGTGTCTCCTGCATTCATCTCTAGATGTACCATACGGGCACTAGGGTCAAAATCTTTGATGCCATGGTACATCTTGTTTACACCACCCTGCGAAAGAAACTGGACTGTGAGAAAAATGACGAGCAGTGATGAGCTATTTCTTAGAAAGTTCTTTGCCTGAGAGCCAGGCTGTACTTTGGGCTAAACAAAAAAGCATGACATGTTTTCCCCAATTAGTCATTCACCTCCCTGGGTACTGCTCCAGTAGCAGCCATTTGAGGGCCATTCTTGATTGACTTATTTAACGTTGATGCATGCTGAAAATGTTCTCCTCTAAATTGCTTTGTATCAAGTCTAATATTAAGTATGCATCGAAGGTTGCTATCAGAGACTCCCCAAATACAGTACCATTAGGTGAAAAACTGGGCAGCTCTGGATATGATATGTAATGTTTACAACATAAGCAGCCGTGTTGTATCAGATTTACATCACGAGCGTGCAGCTCGAGTGATGTAGATCTGATACAACACGGATGCGAATGTTGTAAACTACTTAAAAAATTCATCGCTTCTAGTGTCCACTATTTTAAAAATTTGGCAGAGAAACTTCAAGATATGTTTCATGAAAGTTGCTATGCAAATTAGTTACAACCAACACGCTACGGTCCTGTGATTCTTATTGTGTTTCTATTGTGTTGTTCTTATTAATTATTCATGATTTTTTTAAGTAATAATACTGCATGCTGCTCAAGTGATAAAAATACTATGGGGGTCAGATTGCATGGGCAAGCCTCATAGTATTCTTTACATTCAAGAACATGTAGCTTGTGCTTAATTTATGATTACAATCCAATACAATGATTACAATTGTATTACAATCCAATATGATTACAATCTGAGTACAATCCAATATTTGAGTCATGTGGCTTGCAATTTAAGGTATTTCTAAAAATCTAAGAAAAGTAGGAAATGATGATGAGAGGAAAATGTTTACTTGTCTGTTTCCATGACAACAAAAGACAGGCAAATGTTGCAAAAGAAGCCAGTCTACTGCATGTAGGCAAAATAGGGAAAACTCCTGATTGGCTCAAAAAGTGACAGAACAGAAAAAAGCCCAATACAAGTAAATTGATGTTTTAAATTTGTGGAGCATGGAACAATTCTTTGGTTGCAACCATTCCTTTGGGAATTAAACTACAAAAGCGCGACGGCCATGCTGGTGCCCTGAACAATGGGAACTAATGAACTTTCTTTTGTTCTATACCACCAGTTCGACCCCCAGTGACGTCACATGCAACCCAAGAATACCGGTAATAACAGTACTTCAATTGACATTCAGCATGTACAAAACTTATTCTAAAATTCTGAACACTGTCTAGGATTTTGTAATCACCTGCCATTCTGGGTATCTGTGTTTAAGAAGTTCTTTCTTGTGAGTTCCAGGCAAAACGACAAGGCAGCCATTTTGACGTGTCACCCTTTCCATTGCAGTCCATGCGCAAACCATTCTGTTAGAGTAAAAGAACAACAAAACCATCAGCACAGAAGCAATGGAGGTTGAAATGATACATAAGAAACAGGCAAATAATTAGTCACTGTAATTGATGTGATTTTGTCAACCAATCAGGGGGTAAAGCACATAAGTAATATACAGATGCATTTTTGTTGTGACCAAATAAAACAAGAGAAGGGAGTTGTTAAAAATTGTTTTTTCTTCACATTGGGCTGTTCCAAAAAATAGCTGTACCCCTTGCCCCACCCTCCCTTTACCCCTGTGGAAATTCCAGTCTCCTGTACAATCCCTGTTGAAATTTGAAGCAACCCCTCTTATGGGCCTGAGGGAATTCCACAGTTGCAAATGAATACCCTGTGGAAATTCTGGGGTAAAATGAATGGCCCTGTGGAAATTCCAGGGTCAAACACAGCGACCCCAGTGGAAATTCCAGGTTCCTTGATAGGGGGATAATGGATATAATATGGAACAACCCATTCTCAATGGCAATAACATCCTAAATTCTAGAACATCCATACCATCATTCTCTCATCAGTTACTTCAGATTCTAGATCCTAATTTTTGTACAGACCTCTCCACCATCTGGCTGGCATGCCCCACATGGAAATCAGCAAATCCACTTTTTTGTAAACTTGTGATTTTGTTGTTTGTGGCTAGCGTGGGTAAATAAAACTTTATGTATGTAGATTTCAAACTGGTAGACAAACATTTTAACCAATCAGAACTCAGGGCTAAAAATAACAGCTGGAAGGAAGAGGGATTAGTGACCACCCAAATCGATTTGAGCCTGTCAAACCTCATTTCTGACTGGTCATACTGTCAGCCGCCACAAATATTTGACTGGTCAACTTCAAACACATCTGGTGATGATCAGGCTCTGGAACTCAGGCTCACTGATCATCTGCCACTAGAGCACCCTCAACCATATCGAAACGGAGAATACTCTAGCCTGCTTGCAGAGGCTAAGGATTCTCTGGAAACAAGATGATGGTCTACTCTTCCCAGTAGACCATTACACCTCTCTGTTTTTCTGCCCGCCGCACTGGCGGCTGTCTAAAATTGATTGCATGATCGCTTTTTTTGTACCACGTGTTGAGTTGCTTATGTACCACGTGATCAATGTTTGTGGGCGTAAACTTTGAGAGTTCATTGTTTTTCTGCATTCCAATGAAGTCTACGCACAAAATGATTGATCACGTGGTAGACAAGCAACCCATCACATGGTACAAAAAAGTTGATCACGCGATCAATTTTAGACTGCCGTCGGCGGGCAGAAAAATCGAGAGGTGTAACGGTCTACTGGAAGAGTAGTAAACATGGAGCACATACCTGTTTGCTGGCCTGAAAGGAAAGTAATGCAGATCTTGATGTAGCGGATGTCTAGAGGTCTTCGATCCTGAGTCTGGTGGCTTATTGATCAGCATTGTATGGGCAGCAACTATATCGGGTCCAACAAAGCACTCTACGTACTTTAAGATCTCGGGCAACACACAGTAATCCCAGAACACCTCATCATGTTGAAAATCTTGAAGCTTGTTAATTGCTCGCTCGCCAGGTAAAAATTCACAATTTTTCAAGGAAACGTCTCTCATCACAGTTAGCCCTGGCGATCTCGGAACTTCTCCTGTGCAAATTCCCTTGAATCTCTCGAAATACAAATCAAGTTTGTCTCGCGGGACAAGATTTCGAGCCACGAAGAAGCCATTTTCATTATAAAAGTCCACATCTTTTGGCGAAAGAAGGTCTGTTTTCAACACATAGCCGTTTTTGTCGTGTGGGTGGTATATTAAATTCGAGATCTTTTCACTGGTTCCATTCAAACTCGGCTTGTTTTGAGGAGAAAGATGGTTGGAAAATGCAAGAAGTCGTTCTCTCGCCTTGTCCGCCATTGTTGACCTTTGTCCCAAGCCTCCGGGTAAGAGCAACACAGGGGGCCCACATTTCCGGCTTTTCCTGTAGAAAACATATTTCTGCCTAGACTTGCCCCAAGTCGTACTCTATGTTTTTCCTTAGAACAAAGTGAAAAAAAGAACACGGCCCGGTGGAGCGCGGGAGAGTACGACTTGTTTCGCTCGCACGCTTTCGATTTTAATTTGCATATTTTTGCCGCGAAAAACGAATGCAAAACAGCGCGCGCTCAAAGTGGCGTGATCTTCGTCAGCAGTGCGCGCCGTGAATTTTGTCAACAACTGAACATTTGCCTAAGAATCAAGACTTTTGTTGCATGATTTCGTAGTGTTATAATGCTAGTTTTGGAAAATTTATCTTAAGAAATGCTTACGAAAATTGATCAGAATAGATCTACAAGTGGAAAGACTTTGAAGCGCAGCGTTTGATACCTAAGTAAAAGATGTTTTCGCCCAACAGAGGATGTTTGTGCGAAAAATATTTTCCGTTTCAAATCGCGCGAATGAACGACGATGGCGTAAAATGTGACGTCAAACTTTCTCTCACTCGGATTGGATGTTTATCAGACACACCTCCAACACACCCCGACCTAAATTTAGGTCGGTAAAAACTGGCGGGAAGCGAGCGAGAAAAGTCCGTTGTACAAAATAAGCCAATTAAAAAAAAAAACAGCGGACTTTGGGAAAGTCTAATTTCTGCCCAAAGGAATGACTTTGGCAGAAATGTCAGCCCTAATTAGTTTACTTGCGCTTGCGTTCCCTTAGCTCACACTACGTCAGGGGCGTAGCTACCAATATGCAAAGTTCGCAACTGCGTACTAAAATTTTCCCCTTGTTATACTGCATTCTGATGCCTTTTCTGATGATGGTATCTATCAAACTACTCTTGTGTACCTTACAAAAATGCATCTCGGCTACGCCCCTGTACGTGCACGCAAGCGCAAGCACAGGGGACCCAAGCTCATACTTTGTGACTCGAAAATTTGTAAGAAATTGTTAATAAAAATCCACGAAACTCACCTGGCAGAGTGTCTTCATTGCCCCTATGGAGTTTGAAAATATCGGTTAATCTCTTGTGTATAGGAAGGTGAGATTAAACGTTTGTTTTTCTTTCAAACTCCATAGGGGCAATGAAGACCAATACCTCTAACTGCCAGGTGAGTGTGGATTTTTATTAACAATTTCTTACAAATTTTCGTGTCACAAATGAGCTTGGGTTCCCTGTGGCACAAGTGTTTTCTTGCGCTCGCTGGCGCTTGCGTTTGCGATCCGAGTGAGAACCGCTAGCCCCCCAAAACGGAAAATGTGCCTTAAATTGCTTTAATCTATTTAAGGCAGGCTAATTTTTGGCACAGTGATAAAACGGGACGAACTTAATATTTTGGTGCTATAACTTAGTGCGGAGTGACGTCACAAGGTATGTCACGTGACAAAACAGTAAATTGCTTTTCCGGTGGTGGAGAAAACATCTAACAATACAGTTTTGGTGAAAATGGATAGACCTCAGCAATAGAAACATCGTACCGTTTTGGCTGCTGAACTATTATTCACTGTTAACGAGATATAAGGGTCGGAATCAGGTCACGAGACCTAATTAATATATCAACCCCTTAAACGCTTAAAGCACCCTAAAGGAGCAAACTTTTTCCACATGTAAAAACGTCACTATGTAGAACCCAAAGAGAGAAATATTATTAGTTATTAACTTTTCAAGAAGGAGTGAGACTCACCACCGGAGAAATTTTTAAACTTTGAAAAGTGAAAATGTCACGTTACTGGCCACGTGACGAGTGTATCAGCCGAAATTCCATACTAAAACATTTCACTCGATGAATGTTAACTATCCTGAACATTTCATGCTCCATCATTAATGATTAGAAAAGATATTTTAAATTTTGTAATTTTCTCGATTTTCTGGGCTGACCCAGGCCTTAATACACACTCAGCACTCAGAAATTTTAGAATATGTTTGATTCAGGGAGCGCTTGAAAACACAAAAGCCTCAGTTGGAGTTTAGATTTTGTATCAGTGCGCATGTGATTTTAGTCGGAATCTTTTGTTTAACTTCTCTTTGTTCTCGTTAAACAAAAGAAATCAAGAAATGCGGACTAAAATCGCATGCGCACTAAACACGGTTAAACTCGAACTAGGCTTATATGGCTGCTGGGGGGTGAGGAACTGTGGACCTACGGAAACTTTTCCAGGGGAGGGTGTATTGGACAAGTGTGTCTGGTGCTTGGAAATTCCAAGAGGGAGGGGCAAAAAAGGTGACTTTCCAGGGGCATTTTATCCCAAAATAGATTTTCCAGGTGTATTTTGACAGAAAAAAAAAGGAAATTCCAGGGGAGGGGGTCTCATTCAAGAGTGGAAATTTCAGAGGAAAAGGTATTTTGAATAAGGGAGGTCTCAACCCCCCGTTTAAAAAAGCAATCGGCCAATGTGACACAATGCAGTTCAGCAACGAAAAAAACGCACTATAAATAATATCCCTGAAAACATAAAAAAAAACACAAGTCTCTCCGCGTGATAAAATTGCACTTTATTTATCTTATTCTTAACCTACAAAAATACGTTACTCGCGGCTGCAGCGACTCTCTTGACCACGTGACCAACATACTTAGTATGATGATTCTGTGAATTCTTGTAATACTCGATCCTTTAAACCCTTATATTCGGGTACGTCTTAACGCGATTTTATTGCTTTTTGAACATATCTGCACTGTCATATGCTTATAATATATATGTTTATTTAAGCCGGCTTTTCACTACTAAAAAAGGGAGATGGAGAATGAGACGGAGACGTAAAAGCTTACGTTTGTGTGAAAATCGTCGTGATAGTAGCGATGTAAGCATAAGCGGAGACTATGATTTCTATGATTTCTACACGAAGAAAGCGTCCTTACGTGAAAAAGCTAATGAAAACCCGGCTTTATGGCCAGTTTACTTGTGATTTGCTGTATTTTTGTGCGCGCGTCGCGGCGATTTTTCTCGCACGTACACGTGAACTCAAAATCACTAAGGGACGGACCATTAGAAAAGTGATGTGTGTGTGTGTGTGTGGGGGGGGGGGGGGGGGGGGGGGTTAGAGTACTCAATTGAATGAACTAGAAAAGCGTTGAAAGAACATCAATTTTGGCTAATCAAAACTTGGGAATGTTGCAAGAATTGTTTTGGGGAGCCCAGAGGCTGCATGGTTTTTATTTCTTTATTTTTTCCCTTGTATGACAATTTTTTTTTTGCTTTTTGCCCCCCCCCCCCCCCCCCATCACTTTTCTAATGGTCCGTCCCTATGTAAACTAGGTGAAAATCGGCGCCATCTACTGCGATTTTTGTCGCGTGATGTCGCGGAGACTTCAAACATGTTCGAAACTCTTTGCGACTTGATGCGATTTGAAGAAAGGAGAGCACAGAAATCGCACCGGATTTGCATCTCGTTTACACAAGAGAGTTGTAATTGCATCTCGCGCGAGAAAAGTCGCCGCGACAAAATGCAACAAACATCGTGTGAACCGGCATTTAAGTGGAATTGCCCAGAAAATAATCATGTCCATATGGCCAAAAATGAAAATTACAATTTCTTATACAGTTAAAGTTGTTGCTTCGTGCTGCACATTTTCAAAAAGACGTTTTGGGTTTGAGATTTTGGGTTTTTCTGTTCCGCCGGTCAAACACGCTATAAGCCAATCAGGTCCTTGCCCTGTTTCGCAAAATGCAGTCGACTGGCTTTCTGTCGCGACGAAAATGACAGCTGACTGCACAAGACATGAACTTGGGTGGCGTAGATGGATTGTCTGGCAGAACACTAAACCCCATTTATCTATTTATTTATAAAATTTAATTTCCATATAATTTATTCTTAAAGTGCAAATCTCCATTACCATGAGGGCAGAAGTCTGACCTGTTTGCTTCAAAGTAATCATTTGTTCAGTGGATATGACTCTGTATAATTATAAGTGCAAATTCGATTTTAACTCGAATCGAGTGCATTATGTGGGACTATCATATAAAATGGTTGTCGTACGACAACCTCATGAAGTTAGTACTGCCTGGTACCCAGGTACTCTGGCGGTCTCGTAACAACGAGAGCGCCTGGAGCGAGGTTCCTTCCCGTGGTCCTTTTCGCCACTGCAAAAACGTTCCCGAGGTTGCTTTGGTGAATTGTTCCTGTTAGAATCGCCGCCGATTGCCGCGGCTTTTTCACAAAATAGAGACGCTTGTGTGCGAGGCATAATATAGTGCGCAAGGGCACAGAAAACGGCACTAAGTAAAAAATCAAATTCTGTACTTTAATCTCTATAGACAAGAGAAAATGATCCCCAGAGATCGCAACCCCATGACCCATCTGAGTGGCAGTAGTTCTAAAAATAGGTTTCCGTTCGGAATTGCACGCGCAACTGTTTTCCGTTGGTTTAGAAGCGCGCGCGTGTTGATGCAAGTAGCGTATCAGCCAATCATATTACGAGAACAGCAACAGTGCAGCGTCACGTAGCATGCTGGTCACACATGCATCCTCACAGTGATGTCTGTTGCTAGGACACGTCCAGTCAGAAGGCGCCGCTAAAAATAGCTCCCTGTTCTAAAAATAGAAAGTGTCACGCTCTTCTGCCACTGTCATGGAAAGAGATCCGTGTGTTGGGGTTGCGTTCTCTGGGGATCATTTTCTCTTGCTATAGATAAATGGTCAGTCTCAAAATCCCCCCCCCCCCCCCCCCTGTGAGGACCCAAGTCACAGCTACCCACCCTGGATTTGTTTTATTTCAGTGTTTTTTCATGACCACCCTGGAAATTGCGCTTACCCACCCTGGAATTTCGTATTTTACGGGTGACCACCCTGGAATTCCAAGCTCTACTTTGACCACCCACCCTGGAACTCCAGAGGTCCTAAACATGGGGGGGGGGATGTCTTTTTGCGACTGCTCAATTCATCAAGTGACGAGTGTGAGCTCCACGGTAAATCGTTTTTCAAGTGACATTTAACGTGAAGTTCATGAGTCGAGTGGTAATTTTTTCTTGAATCCCATAGCAAGGATTTGATATTATTTTAGTGAAATAGCTTTAACTTTCTTTGCGCGCGGGTAACCTGTGTCCAATCAACGCGCGCTTAAGAATAGACCGATCCCTATTTTGACGATAGCTCCGCCCACTCATAGCAAACAATAGGAAGTTTTCCCTATGGAATTCAAAATGTCCGAGCAACAAACTTGAATATCGAAGATTTTTCAATAATTACTCAGCTTTTCAAGATAAAAATATAAAATCCAAATTGCATGCAACAACTTCTAACACCTCCCTGCAATCGGTGTCTTATCCGCGCTCTATGCCGAAGATAAAATTTGGCTTGTCCGACGTAGCAACAGTAACTAGGGGTATAACAATGAATGCGGGATCGGTGAATTGAGCTATGGGATTCTACAAAGTATGGACATGACAAAACAGTCAATCCCGACTAGGAAATTCGCTGCTCCACCGTACCAATTAGTTTCCTTCGTACCAAATAGATAAAACAAAAGAAATAACTAAAAAATAAATGTTAAAATCCTACGAGGTGCATAGATTCGATGCAAATCCTCTGACCAATATCATCACAGGCGCTCATCGTGTCCAGTCTCCTCCGGGGGCTTCCAGTCCTCGTCCTCAGGGAGGAGATGGGTAACACGCCCGTGGTTGTGGCAGGGGGTGGTGGGTGCTCACCGATCGTCAGCTTGAAGGCAGCCGCTGGACCAGAGTCCTGCAACATTAAGATGTTCACAAAATGGGCAATTCCAGAAAATAAAGGTACCCTCCCCACGGGCGGAAGTAGTTTTTGACCTCCCCCCCCCCCCCCCCCATGCATATAGAATTCCGGGCAGGTTAAAGAAATCCAGCTTCGAAAACCCCCCCTTGCAATCAGAATTCCGAGCTCTTAAACCCCCCCATCCTATCAGAATTTCCAAATGCCGCCCGTGGGGGGAGGGGGGGGGGGGAATTGCCCAATTGACAGCTGAGACTCTAAACAGGCTCGCCGGCTCTTTATTTAGGTGTTTAGAGTCATGTGCGTTTCTCTGGCAAACGTTTCTCAAGCAAACGACAGTGCTTCATGGCATTTCTGCAGAAACATTCTTGTGAAAAGCTGAATTTCCCATGACAGAAGAATGGGAAGTGTTCGGCTTGCCAGAAATGACAGTTTTCTTTATCTGCCTGGGGCCGGTTCCTGAAAGGTTGGATAAAGTTATCCATGTATAAAAGTTATCTGTTGTATAGGATTTGTTCAGGATTTATCCGTTGGATAAGCGTTTATCTACAGATAACTCTTAACTGTCTTCTAGGAACCGGCCCCTACCAAACAAAGAAAGCTTTGTGGTGTGTCCTGCGAACTTTTTCCAGGGCGCGGGAGGGGAAGGGGGGGGGGGGGGAGAGGAGGTGGGCTTGGAACTTTAAATTTCAGGAGGATCTGTTAAGGTACGTGAGGGGTGTTTGGCCTTGACAGCGGGAATTTCTAGAGGTTCAGACTTACAAAGTAGAAATTCCAGGACGGGGAAAAGAAGGGGGGGTTTGCTAAAAATGCAATAAACAATGACTTCTAGTCTGGAATTCTGTAAACAAACCGTTAGAATGTATGCGGGAAGGTTTTGTCTGCATCGAAAATTTCATATGTTGTTAGAGATGAAAATATTGCTTCGGGTCGACTGGCTCGATTCCAGGGTAAAATTTTATTTGAATACTAGCGAGGACCTGTGGAAAGGACTTAAACTACGAGCCGGCTCTCCGATGTTTTTTTTTTTTCGGATATTTGATTTTTTGCGCGCGGGATTCCTGTGTCGCGGAACAGGAATTCCGCCCGCCAAAAAAATTAAATATCTGAATAACACTGTAGAGCCTACGAGCCGGCTCTACCAACTTATCCACTTAACCTCACTTATGGATAATCCATAAGTATTGATAGCACCTCCATATATGAATAATCCAGAACTCAAGAGCATGGTAGCTGTATAATATCAATTATCTTCGTTCTATAAAAGACTATGAATAGAACGAAGCAATGTGTATAAATGAACTCTAATAGAACGAAGCAATGTGTATGTATGAACACTCTAAAATTGTCCGAACCAAAAAAAAAAAAAACAGCCCCAGAACCACCGTCCACTGCACCCTTTCCAGAGCGCTCGATACAAGTGTACTACTGCAACCTACAACCATGTGGGACATTGCGCATGTCAAATAACCATGCTCTTGAGTTCTGGATTATTCATATATGGAGGTGCTATCAATACTTATGGATCATCCATAAGTGAGGTTAAGTGGATAAGTTGGTAGAGCCGGCTCGTAGGCTAGAAAGGACTGCGAATAGCGCTTCGCACGATACTTAAAATAGATCACGAGTCTCAGGCTAGCGGAATACGAGCCAGGGTAGGAGTACATACAAGCTCTACTCTACTATGAGTGGAAGTACACTACCGATTCATTTTGTATCATTCAAGAGAAAAACTGAGAAAATGGGAGAACGTATAATTGCTTTTCTGGGTTTTTAAATTAGAGTGACGTCATCTGTTCGTAGCGCTTTTTAGGCAGTAAGTACCACAGGGAGCCCATCTCACCTTTTGATCCACACGTGAGGTGCTTCGGATCCAATTAATGCGTCGTCCCTTGGGGTCACCGCTAGCACCACACCGCATGGCCTTGGGAAGCCAGGACTTGGGAATGGAGTAGATAATCTGAGCCCAAATGAGCTCAGAGACCCCAAGGAACACACACCACAGCCACTGCTGGGCGTCCATACCAGCTGTGTTAAAAGCGCGCGTGAAAACTTCCACTATCAGAATCTGGAAGGAATAAAAATACTGTAAGCGTCATAGCTGAAATCATTGCAGCGCGACCCGCGTTTTCAAAACCATATTAACCAATCAGATTATTGCCCTGTTTCGCCTAGTGCAGTCACGTGGCTTCCGTCTCGACGTTGTCGTTTTCGTTGAGCGGGAAGCCATGCGACTGAATGTAGGCGAAACTCGGCAATAATCTGTAATAAAGGCTGGTTTTCATATGTCGGGACTGTCGGGGATTATCGGCGATGGCGTGTTTCCCGTCCGTCCCAGTCGGTTCCTGACATATGAAAACACGGTTTCGCGGACAATCTGCGACGTCGGCAATCGTCTGGGATACGATCGGGAAAATAGAAACCGTTTCTATTTTCCGATCGCATCCCAGTCAATCGGAGATTTCGCCGACAATTCCCGATATGCGTTTTCATAAGACTGGGATTGACGGGGATGGTCGGGAAACCACGACTCCCCGATCGTTCCCGACGGTTCCCGACATATGAAAACCAGTCTTAACTTGGCAACAGAAATGCATTTTATCCCATTTTCCTTTCGGTGTATGATTATTAATATCCCAAAAAGATAACATTCGCACAGCTCCTTTGTGAGTACGGAAATTCGCTGCGTTTAGTCTCTCACAGATCTCATGAACCAAGAAAGATATCGAGGCAGAATGTTTCACCATTTTGATCTAAGCGCAGTATGACATCCCGGGGGGGGGGGGGGGGGGACTCCCATATTTTTTGGTCGGGGATGATCGTCGTATCTTTTAGGGGTTAAAATCACGGTGGCTTGGTCTCTTTTAGGGGTGATCTTGATCTTCAATAAATTTTAGGGATATTGGTATCTTTTAGGGCCGAAACTGTGTCCAAATTGCTTTTTCTTATGATGGTACTTCTAAAAACCGTGTAAGCAAGAGAGATTATTCGATAAGAAGACGATAAATTAGAATCAAACACGGAAATTTCTTGATGGGTATCTTTTACCTGTTACCTGTGTCCTTCGCGCCTACTTGGTACATAAGACCTCATCTTTTAGGGTATCTTTTAGGGTATCTTTTAGGGTATCTTTTAGGGTAATAAATTGTTTGAGCCACGCCATGGCCCGCCATGTTTGGTATCTTTTAGGTGTGAAACTGAAAATTTCCCACGATCATCCCCGACCAAAAAATATTGGAGTCCCCCCCCCCCCCCCCCCCCGGGTATGACATGAGCAATTTTTCCTTGACAATTAATTTTTCCCTGACAAGGAAACTTGACCGTATAGACGAGCAACGCATATTTGCCGCAAGTGATATGTTTTCAAGCGCCAACGATGATAAGCGCAGCATAACTACAAACACAAACAAGGAAAAATGGTCAAGGAAAAAATGCTCCTTAAAGCCTGGTTTCCATAATATAGTCGTATCTGTCGTATCTGTCGTATCAGTCAACCGTGAAACAAAAGAATAATTCCAATTGCCATTGTTTCACGGTCGACTGATGCGACAGATAAAACTATATGGAAACTAAGCTTTAGACCCCGTCCACCTAACGCGTTTTCGTTTGAATCCGTATTACATTTTGATACGTTTAGGCCTTCCGTCCACACTAACACGCTGATAGTTTTCATCGAATCCGTATACGTTTGAAAACGTGTGAACGGTCGAATCCGGATAAAAATGAAAACGATAACGTCAACTGAACGGAACTGTACCATTAATTTGATACTATCCTTGCACGCGTAAACATTAAATAAAAACTGATCGCTTGTTTGGAGAAATCTCCCGTCCATACTAACACGCTGCGAATCCGTATAAGTTTGAAAACGAATACTTTTGAAAACGCGTTAGTGTGGACAGGGCCTTAGACGGAGGTCGTCATCTTGGTCCGCAGTACCAGCCGAAAGTCCATATGGGCCTTGGAAGCTAATGGTGGCGTCATGAACAATTATCACTCTTTGGGCGGCCTACAATTTTTGTACGTGACAACTTTTATTTGTCAAATAAAACAAGGATAGTCGTCAAGGGAATGGTCAATTTTGTTTCGTCAACAAATACAAATTTTCAAGGAATATTGCGTGATATCATTGTAAATTGTGTAGATCAATGTTGCAGCTTGCAATTTAGCGTATTCTTTTCCAACTTCATGGCATATAAGTGCTCTGGAAAATGTATAAGAAGTGTAATGCTTATCAAGAAGTGTAATTCTGACTATTCAAAGCGAGACCGGGCCAGCCCGGTTGAGCGATTACATGAGAACTTTCGGGCTCGCTTTGCCGGGATCCCTGAGAGTGCCTACCGAGATCTCGGCAAACCGGGCTGAAATTTCCCACCTAATCGCGAGTCAATGTTTTACAGAGTTTCTACAGACAGCCACGATCTCGGTAAAAAAACTCAGCCCGTCCATCCGGGCCAGCTCGCTTCGTGTAATCGGGGGCTACAGAAATTGTTTTCCATTTGCAAGGAGCCGGAATTTTCAACCGTTTTTGCCTTTGGAATAAAATACAACTCTACTGACCTGCACCACCAGCTGTGCGACCCAAATGCATACAAACACGATGTTCCTGTGTAGACCCTTGAACATGTTTCTGCCGTTCACATCTCTGCTGTTGATCTCGTTAAACAGTTGCATGAAGACGAACGTCGTGAAGACAAGGGACGAGTGTTGGGTTGGCTGACACAGGGTCTCGGTTAGGAAACCATTCTATGAGGTAATGAGAAATCGAGTTGCTAATGGTGCTAGTAAGAAATATTTTTGATTCTGAGAAATCTAGTTGCTTCTGAGAAATCTTGTTACTTCTGAGAAATTTAGTTGCTGAACAAAAACGGACGCCACGAGACCGTTATTTTTCTCACGATTAATAATGGTAATTGACCTGAGTGAAGTGCAATTTGGTCAGAAATCTTACGCGTGATTTCAAAATCAGACACGCACGCAGTCGCAGTGCGAGTAGCTCGATTTGAAATCACAAGTACGATTTCTGACTAAAATTGTACGACACGAAGGCCAAAAATACCCCTTTATTAAATCCATTTTTAAATCACACAACCACGGTTTCAAATCTGCCTTAGGCTAGTTTTAGACGTCGAACTGTTTGTTTAGTCCCATTGTTTAGTTAGTTAGAGCTATTGTCTCGAGCTCATTTGCATTAGGAACGGCACTATCTGCCGTGCCAACGCCACGCTACTGCCGTGCAAAATTACAATTTTGAATCCTTCCAGCGCTCATAAAATCAGGGCTGAGATCTTCTCCATTGGCCAGACAGATTACATTAACCTCATAAAATCACTTATATCGAAATAACTTGTTTTCACTGGCTAATAAACCCAGTCAATTTAGTGCGACAGAATTAAGTTCGACGTCTAAAACTAGCCTTATTTTACAAGCAAACTTATACTGACATACACATCCATGGCTTGTCAAAGCGGAATCGGAGAAGACCGGCAGCTTTAGAGTTGAAAATAGGTCGCTTCGTGACTACATTGTCCTTTTTTTGACAGTGATTTCACAATGTATGTAATCAAAAGTCCAAATAGCGCGCGAATTTCAAACACGGTTTTGCTAGCGTGCGTGCACTATAACGTCAATCGTGCGTTACTTTAATCACACACGACCTGCCGACCAATCAGAACGCGCGGTTTTCTAGTAATCTGACACTTTCGTACCTTAATATCCAACCACTCGTGTGCCTTGAATATCAACACGAACATCACAATGATCTGATATGTCACGTGACCGACGATGTTCCGAAGGAGGGATCGACCAATCAGCGGCTTGTTGCGGCCATAGGGGCGATGACGTAATAGATTGTTAGTGGGGAAGTCCCGAGTGAGTGCCAGGGAGGCGAGCGAATCCATGATCAGATTGACCCAGAGGAGCTGTGTAGCGGCAAGTGGACTTCGCTACAAGCAAAATATGTTACAATTGTTAAAACAAGGCAGTGATTGATGCAAATCATGTAAACAACATATTACCATCGCGAGAGTGATAATCACGCGATCAAGATCTTTGAAAACCAATATTTTATGAAACGCTCTCGATGTGGAGATTTTCTATAATTACAGGTAAAACCACCCACGTTTTTAAAAACACCAAATTGTGTTTTGATTCTTAACTTTGCTGTTCCGCCAATCAAACTATCTCAGCCAATAAAACTTAGCCAATAAATCTCAGCCAATAAAACTGCGAGGAGACGAGCTTCCAGGCTCGTCTCCTCGCAGGGGAGGCTCTGGTGACATCCATTTGAGGGCCTTTGCTGATTGGCGCTGGTTCATTCTCTTACCCAGAGCTCCCCGGCTCGTAACCTCGCGGGGGAGGCTCTGACTGCCACTGACGCATGCGCGAGATTTAATACAGAGCCGCTGAGAGAAAGACTTTTCAGCGCATGCTCCAACGCTCAAAAGCAACCAATCAGCGACGGCCCTCAAATGGATGTCCCCAGAGCCTCCCCTGCGACTGCAGACGAGTCGGGGAGCTCTGGGTACGAGAATGTCTCCAAACGTATCTGTATCAAATCTCGCGCATGCGTCAGTGGCTGTCACAAGAATTTCCCCGCGAGGAGACGAGCCGGGGAGCTCTGGGTAAGAGAATGTTACCATAGTTTCCCCGAGAGGTGATGAGCCGTGGCTACGAGAATGGCCGTCTCGAGAGTTTTCCTTTGAATACTTACCCCGATGACGCATGCACCAATCACGACCACAATAAAAGCGGACCACGTGACCGTAAACTGGAACATCAGAAACTTAACCACGGTGTTGTACACGTTTCTCCCCCATTTGATAGCCCACACGATGTTCCCAAAGTTGTCGTCTAATAACACTACATCTGAGTTCTCTTTGGCGACATCAGCTGCGGAAACACCCTAAAGAAGAAATAGGTTTTGTAGTTTTCTGTTTGCGGTGTGTAAAGCTTCAGGTTCAGCAGTTTGCGAGCAATCGTTCCCGTGGATATTTCGGGCCAGAGTGACCCGAAGAAAAGCCGAAGAAACTCGACGAGTGAGATGTTGGCCGCGCGAAAAATGGGATGAGCGAACGAAGGGCGGCCAAAATCTCACCCGAGCAACTCTTTGTTTTTGTTTTCATTCGATATACGTGTAGAAATCTCTAAATCAACATCTCTAAATAAAACAATGTTTCAAATTTGATTTTCCAAATTCAATCAAGAACATTGCGGTAAATTCGGTAAATTTCTGACTTGAATAGTATATTTCGCTGGCATCTACAGTCCATTTACAGTCCCTCTCTATAGTTCACACTGCGGCTGCTTGCATTTGACCGTAGACCGTGAACACTTTTCGCGTTTGTTCAAGTTTGAAAATATGACGTTTCCAACGAGGAAACGATACGTTTCTAGGTCGCTTTGGGAACGCTTCCAAAGGAAACCAGACCCTCTCGGGGTCAGAGATTTTTTCTCTCTCTCTCAGCTTACTAGGGCTAACGCTCAGAAGCACACATGGGATATTTCATTAATTAGCACTTTAGCTTTCACACAAGGTTAATTCCTTATCTCCATTCAGACCAAAACAAAACGATGACAGCCTATCAAAAGGCTGACTTTCCATGCAGCACGCACCCACGTGGGCTGGCGAGACAGACGACCCCACGTGGGTACCTGCTGTTTGGAAATCTGCGCACTGATTGGCTGTCTTCGTTTTGTTTCGGTCTGGTTTCCTTTGGAAGCGTCTCGAAATTAAAGCGACCTAAAAACGTATTGTTTTCCTTGTTGGAAACGAACTTTTTTAAACTTGAACAAACGCGAAATGTGTCCACGGTCTACGCTGAAATGCAAGCAGCTGTAGGTGACCAATAGTCCCTGTCCACTAGTGCCTTTTCCTGAAGCATAGAACTATTTTGTTTTGTCAATAAGTGAACGTCTGGCGTTACTTTACCATTGTGAAGCCAACATCAGCCTTCCTGAGAACTGATCCATCGTGTACTCCAGAGCCTGTCACCGCCACGATCTCCCCTTCCGAGCTCAGACGACTCTCCATCACATGCTTAACCAGGGTGTACTTGTCACGCGCTGATGCACGGGCTAACACTCTCAGATGAGGCCACATGGTGTTCATTCTATCCTTATTCACCTAACAAAACAATATCATTATGACTGATTTGCAACTGATTTGGGGTTTGAAAAACGGCTTTTTTATTTTTCGAGAAACGTGATACGTACCCCATTTACCACCCTGATAACAAAGGCTTTGTAAGGTAGGGGAGGGGTAAACCAAGAGACCAAATCAGCTAACGGTGTTTAACACGCCCCTGTTTACGTCTTGCTGCCACCCAATTCAGATCATGTGATGATTCCTTTGGGTGGACACTTTTGTTAGTTCTGTAGCACACTCATGTACTCAGTTGAATAGGAAAAATTGACAATTGTAACCACCTAAAGTAATTTTCAAGAGAAAAATCTCTTGACTCTCTCTCTAACTTTTGAGTTCTTTTGCTTTTCGAATAAATTACTATTTAGCTCTTTCAACTACAGCTTTGATTAAACATTTCTTTAAGCTTTATAGAAACTAGGTTACAACTCAACTCTTGAATTAATCTCTAGGATTTAGTTACTTCTATGAACTTCAATTGATATATATTCCATCGATATTCGACTTGTAAGAATTCTGTTATTTTCTAAAGTGAATCACAATGACCTTAACGACCTTTTGTTGGAAAAGGTATAGAACCATCTCCTGTTTAATTAAGCTAAGCTGTGAAGCAAAGTAAAAACCGAACAAAGACTTCACGCTTAGTCAGGTTATGAGTAAACACATCTGAACGGGTCGGTGCAAGAACCGCCTAAGTGATCTTTGGGACTGTTTTTCGATTTTCCGTTTTTTGACAAAACAAACTGCGGAAACATTGTTAAAATGGCCTAAAAACTAGCCTCTCTGCGTTTTCCCACAAAAATCACCGAGAGAACGCTGTAAAACGGCCTCTAACCAGTGGCTTTATCAACAACGACCTAAGAGACTTTTCAGACTGTTTATCGGTTTTTAAAAATTCTGCGCAAATCATGTTCAAATAGTCTCAGTTCCTAAAAATCGCGATGAGGACGATGTAAAACGACCTTAGCCTTAAACCCTTAACCCTAAACTCAATCTAACCCGAACTTAAATCTAATCCGAAGGCTAAACCTAACCCTAGAAGTGGCGGGTTTTGCCTATAAAGCCGCAAAGATTTGTCTATTCTTTTGAATTCAAAAGAGCTTTTCATCCTACCTGGCGCATTGTTAACCCTTTGTAGCCCGAATTTATCTCTGTAATTTCGATTATTTTGCAAGGTTCTTCTACTTGAAAAAGTAAAAGACTTCCTGCTCCCCCCCCCCCCCCCCCCCAAAAAAAAACCCCGCTGTTTGTAAAGACTAAGGGCTCACCCTTTTCAGTGAAGGCCGTTGGATTCTTGGTTTCGCTTGTTGAACAGAGAGCGAGCCATGAATTCGCTTTTCGAAAGTGCTTTTTTCAAGTCATTTTCTACTACAGGAGCCACTTTGCTTGCATCATAAAGCAAAGAAAGTGGGTAGAGACAAACTTGTGGAAGAAGTCACAAGTGAGGAGCAAATTTTACGAGAAAAATCGAGTCACAAAGAATTTGGCAGGCCGTGTGATGACTCGTCTAGTATTATGAAGCTTCTCTGTTGTTCTGTAGCAGGATTTCAGCACTGTCAAGACAATTTGGGTTAGTTTTGAATCCAAAAGAATGCATTCGGCGCAATATTCAGTTGACAGGTGCGAGTGACTAGGCACGATTTTTTTGGGAAAATGCAGAGAGGCTAGTTTTAGGCTATTTTAACAATGTTTCTGCAGTTTGTTTGTCAAAAATCGGAAAATCGAAAAACAGTCCCAAAGATCACTTAGGTTCTTGCACCGACCCGTTCAAGTCTATCGTATAGTAATGATATGCAGTTTTTTCCTTCGGGTTCTCGGATATGCGTGTCGGAGAACCCGAATGAAAACACTGAATATCATTACTATACGATAGACAGTCTATCGTATAGTAATGATATGCAGTTTTTTCCTTCGGGTTCTCGGATATGCGTCACTTTAGCCATCACTTTCAATTGGCGAGCATGAAGTGAGTAGTCAATTGATTTGAAAATTGCCACCTACATCTACTGTAGCATCTCTGAACATTTTCTGCTTATAAGAACACTAGAAAAGTTGAACGGGCGTGTTGAAAATGGTTTGGCCCAACCTAAAAGCAACATAACTTATAGAGCTTACCATTCCATTTGGGTCACGAATAAAACTGTTGAACTCCTGGCCATTATACATGAGGTTTTCCTGGTTGGGTTTAATAATCCCAACTTTAGCTGCCACAGCTCTTGCAGTCTCCACACTATCACCACTGATCATACAAACTCTGATGCCAGCTCTGTCACATTTCCAGATTGCATCTGGTACCTAAGTTATAATGGTCAATATTTTTATAAAAACATTTTTACAGTGTAAATGTATTTACGCTGTCCCACTGGCTTCACTGGCAGCCAAGTGGCCATAAGCACAGAGTGTGCAGGGGGTGGTTCTGGTGGGCTTGTGACCCCCCCCCCCCCCCCCCTTCTTTTTAGAAGAAAATTAAAGTAAACATTAAAAAAGATGTGACCCCTGTCTCAAATCCTGGCTACGCCCCTGGTGTGAGTCACTGCTAGAAGGTTTGTG
The DNA here is from genome assembly GCA_033964015.1 of Scolanthus callimorphus. Taxonomy (NCBI): domain Eukaryota; kingdom Metazoa; phylum Cnidaria; class Anthozoa; order Actiniaria; family Edwardsiidae; genus Scolanthus; species Scolanthus callimorphus. The sequence goes on from CM066920.1 coordinate 24,263,669, forward strand.
CCCTGAAACTGGTGAGGGAAGTGAGGGCCATTCCATTTTTTATCCACATACCCCCTATTGAAGAGTTTTTCCGAGGGGTTCTGAAATCTGATTCCGAGGGGTGTTAATGGAAAATAACTGCTTTTTTGGGTGTATTTAGGCTCCTATTGACGAGAATTTCCGAGGGGTTTGGCTGCTATTGATGATATTTTCTGATTTTCCAAGGGGTTTTGAAGCCTTTTGTGGAAGAAATTCGGAAATTCCTGAGGGGTCTCCGGCCTCTGAGGCAATTTTCTGAGGGGTCTAGTCCAAAAATCATTTCCGAGGGGTCAAATTCTTAGTCATCTCGTCAATAGGGGGTATGTGGATATAAAATGGAATGGCCCTGAAGGCAAGATGGGACCTCAAAGTATCAGGGGCAACTATCGACTTGAAATTGACAGTGTTTCTTCTTTACACATGTGATAGATTTCAAAAGGGAAAATATCAGTCTCTATAAGATTATTAAAGAAAGCATTCAATGCATCTTCAATGCATCTACGATTTTGGATTATTTCTGCAATTACCCATGATATAATTATTGCAAAGCATGAACTGGCCTATACCAACAAGGACCAGCACCTACTGTACCATTCAGAAACAAGCAACACTCACGTTTTCTCTGATTGGATCTTCAATACCAACTACAGCCATTAGAGTCAAGTCAGTCAATACTTTGTCTTCATTGTTCAGGCTTGCTTCATCTAAAATCATATGGAAAAATAGAGGCAATTGAAAAACTCACTGAAAAATATATTTTTGTTTTGGCTCTTGGATTTGCAAAGCATTGTAATTAGTTAGTTCTAGGAACGCCATTTTGGCTAGTTCTGTCTGAAGGGAGATCATTCCCCCCCTCCCCCCCCCTTGCTTTATAGAAGGCCACAAGGTTATTAGCCTTTGCCTATTTAGTGCTCCCTCTTTAAATAACGTCTTTATTATTATTATTATTATAAGACACGCTTTTGTTTCAGACCCCCCTCCCCCTTGGAATTTTCTTTTCCAGGGCATGATTATTGACCCCCACAATAAGCCATTGACAAAGAGTTTCCCTTCTACAACACACCCCCTGAAATTTCCAAAAAAGCTGTTGACAAATAGTTTTCAAGCAAACGTGAATAAATAATTTCTGACTAAAATGTTTAACCAACAATTTTAGCTTACAAATGAGGTCTCACTTATCAATATACGGCTATTTTTCATGGAATTATGCTATTTTTAATGAAAAAGTACCTGAAGGTGTGTCATAACCTTAAGCCCTGAGACAATAGAAAGATACATACCAGGCGCTATAAGTTTCCCTCTGCAGGCAAGAACAAGAATCGTTAAGGCTGCATCCTGCATTGGCCTCAACACCTCATTCCGCAGCCTGTCTCTGTCACTTTCAGTCAAGGGCCGAACCTCTCCAGTCACAGAGTAAGTAGAGGCACATCTTGGAAGTAGAATTTCGGCAGCGCCTTTTGTATAAAGATAAAATCCTTCCTTTTCATTTCTCAGGATGGTTGTCATGGTCTTTCTCTCAGAATTGAAGGCAAACAATTTGGCAAAGCTTTCTTCTGGGTTATCGTCACGCCAGTACTGATACGTCTCACCCATTTCTAACATGAACTGAAGCAAGGCACAATCTATTTTGTTGCCAACTTGTACTGGAAGGTTGTCTCTGCCAGGAGGCTGGAAACAAACATAAAACTCTTCAAATGAATCTGCTTTGTATAAAAAGTTGTTCTTAGTGTTTCATGCAATGTGCAGCCAACAATCTAGTTACTAAGACACTGGAAATCTACAGGTGTTATTTTATTAAAAGGTTTGCATGCAAGATTTGGATAGAATTGAACTTGACATGGAATTTTCCAATTAGAGTACTCCAGTACTCCAACTTTGAAATATAATTTCTCCACTAATTCCATAAGAATTCCATGGCAGGATGAACCCAACTGTCAAGTTATTTTATGCATTGTCATGAAGTTTTTTCCAGTACAGTGTACATCACAAATCAGTTTGTGCTACTAGGGATGGTAGGTAGGGATGTCAATCCTAGAACTTCAATTAATCTGGAGACGGAGATTGCCTTGAAATGGCAAAATTTCCTGCAATTCTCCCAGGAGAATTACAGTGAATGTATGGCAGCCGTCTTAATTTTTTTCGGGAGATGAAGCGAAAAATATTGAGACTCCTGGCAAAACTGGGAGAGTTGACATCCCTGTACAGGGGAATGGAATATGTTGAATATGATGGAGAAAGTTCAGTTAATATATTTTTGGAATTGCATATGACAAAAGGATTTTACATGTATGGTATCACCCAAAAAAATTCATGAAAATTATTATAGTCATTAATTGTCATTAATCCATACCTGAATTTGTGATGCATAACTTGTGTTGATAGCAATCGCCTTAAAAAGTTCATCCAGCAGGTTGGATGGCACTCTGTGTTTGTAGACCTTGGGGTCCCCTTCAAAGATCTGGTCAGCACTAAACATGTTAGTCACATGCAACCTGTGCTCTGTCAGCACTCCTGTTTTATTACAGTAAATGTTTGTGACATTCCCCATGGTCTCAATTATGTCCATGTGTTTGACGAGGCTGTGTTTGTGGTACATCATTTTGGTGCAGAATGCAAGAGCAAACGTGACAGCAAGGGGTAGACCCTCTGGAACAGAAACGACCAAAACTACCATCCCCATGACAAATGCCCTTATATAGAAATTAACATCTTCTGCCTTGAATGATTTTTCATTGACAACGTATGTTGTGATACTAAAATGAACCATTATAACAATCATGGTGATAATTGCTGTGGCAATGCCGATGTAACCAAGGGCAACAGCAACCTTGTTGATTTTCCCTTCCAAGGTTGCATTGTCTTCTTTGTGCTTTTTCATGTCCAGGAGATTCTGGCTTCCTTTGTAACCCATCAAAGGTGTCGGTGCTGGTTGAAGCTCAAATCCTGGGGTGGCTGGTTCATTCTGTTCACGAACTTGCAGATTCATTTGAGTGGACTGGCCAACAGCCAGAACAATAAATCTACCAGTTCCCTTGACAACATGGGTTCCAGCAAACACAAGCAGATCTGCTTCTGGGCTTTTGGCTGCTTCACCTTGCTTGAACAGACTCTCGTCAACAACCAAGTCATGACTGTGAATGACAATGCCATCAGCTGGGAGCACGGAGCCAGTCTTCACAACGCAGAGGTCACCGACTACCAACTCTGAGTGTAGGATAGTCTTGACAGCACCTGTGTCTCTGATGACGGTGACCTTGTGCTCTTTATGAACACGGCTTTGCTGGATACGGAAATCTGAATCTCTCAGGTAGTCGCTCAGTGCTGAGATCAAAACCATTAGTATGACCATTATAACTATACCCATCCCTTCATACCAGGCTACTTCAAACTTAGCTTTGCCTTCACATGATTCTGGGTAGATGAGTCCCAGAATCAGAGAAACTAAAGCTCCAATTACAAGAACAATCAAAATCCAATCTTGCATTGAATACAATATGAATTTAAGAAGACTTCTTCTAGGTCCCAGGGGGATTTCATTGGATCCAAACACGCTCTTGCGATAGGCTAAAGCTTCCTCAAAGCCCATCAGACCCATCTTGGTGGAAGTTCGCAGGTTACGTATGAGAGTTGCAGTTCCTCCTTGGAAAGACTGGTCGATGAATTGCTTTGCTCGTTCTCCTCTTGTTGCCATGATCTCGTCAAGTTTAGCTTTAGGAATTTCCGAAAAATCCGGAATTGATACAAAGTCTGTTTGATCTGCCATTGTTGGTTGAGTTTGTTTATCTTTAACTCCAAACCGAAAGACTTCAGGTATCGTATTGAATCGAAAATGCAATCCAGCAAATTATCTTGTAAACGAAGCTAGCATACTTCCCCGAAAGATCTATCAATATATAAAATTCGTGTGCTCGCTATCCACTGTTAATTCGCTATCAATATCTGATATGCGGCAAAAGAGGAAATACCGTAGTGCTAATCCGGAAAAAGTTTAGCTGTTTACAAGGTCCAACAGGGACTTTAAGCTTGCTCAGCAAAATGAGGTCGTCTACATGCAAACTCGCAGCATATTCGTTCAGCGTATCTAAAATCGGCCTCGACAACGCCTAGATCTTGCCCAGAGTGGTTGGAAAGCTGTACAGCTGTCAAATGAGAAGAACGACACGTTATTACTATGTCAAGTAGACGGAATATTTAAACCTACGAAGTTAGACTTGCAAAACGGCGATTACCAAAACAAACCTGCTAATTTCGCAGTGAAATCGACATGCAAGCACGTGTTTGGTCACAGAAAACTTGCTCATAAACTACATCATCAAAATATTCATTATATTTTGTGCTTTACCTTGGTAAGATTGGTTCACAGACTGAAGAACCTCAGCTGCTCAGCCAGAACCAACTTGTTTTTGTAAGCCTTTTCAAACTTTCCGTGTATGACACGCAAGGTTTTTATGATCGTGCCCCTTCTCGCCCCTTCCCTAACCAATGACAAACTTAGTAGGGGAGGGGTAAGACTTTTATGGTCATTTTTTCTTCACCGCCAATAAAATCTTAAAAACATCATTTGCTTAGATACATATTTAACTCAAACGTTAATTTCATTAGAATAAAATTATTTCTAGGAAAATGATAAGTGAAAATGTTATTTTCTTCTGGGTAAACGAGGGTAACGTGCTGTTAGACGGGAGCCTGGTACCGAGAGACCGCTCACGTGAGTCTGTGAAGGTCAGCGGATTCTGTAAAAAAGAGGCGGGAATTTTATTTGATTTTCAACCGCTCTTCGGTTTGCGGTGGCGACCAAAACATAATTAGTCTAGCTAGCCGCGCGCAAGTGACGCAAACAATACGTACACATACGTCGTCGACGGGTTAGCACTCGCTTACATTGACCAACCAGAGGAGACTGAATAACTAGAAGTCGCGGTCTTATGCGCGGGCTCTGTCTCACATCGGAGGAGAGCTGAATGATTTTTAAATCGTGGATACGCGTAACATAACACGAGTCGTCACTCTATCGCTCGCTCATTAGCTCGATGACGTCATCAAGAAAAAAGTAATATATCTCGAGAACGAAACATCGTTAGGGGTGGACCATTAGAAGTTGGGGGAGGGGGGGTGGCAATTCCCAAAAAAAAAATTCGCGCAAGGCAAATCCTTCCAAAAAAAAAATCTTGCAGAGATTCAAGCTAGGAAATAAAAATCCTACAAAGACATGGCTTGGGTTCTCATTAAAAAGATGTCTTAAATAGTTATTCCAGCAACTTCTCTTTTGCATTTTTCTACTTCACTTAATAAAAATTTCGGCGCGCTTCGCGCGCATTAAAAATACCATCAAACATATAGTCGGTGAGAACTCACGCACCGAAGACACTGCCCTCGCGCCGCTTACAATAACAAGTGTATCTTGCCGAGGAAACAAACTCTCCCAAAAAATGCCCTGTAGTGATAGGCCTGGCAGGCAGTCACTATGTTCGAAAGAATCACACTTAGGTAAGCGTGAGTTCGACGTTACAAGTATAGAAATTCGTCATGTGGACCGCTTCACACAAATGAATAATAATAATTTCGTAATTTGCGGCATCAATAATAAAACCTACAGGCATTGTTTATTATACACAAAAAACGGAACTTTCGTCTACCCTTTCTCTGAGGCTTGATGAAATGCGTTTATAAAAATTCGAGCGCGCTTCGCGCGCAACGGAAGAAAAAGACCTCTACCATGTCCCATAGGGACCGGGGGATGGCGAAAACGTTTAACAGCTTCATTCTTTTTTAACGGCAACCAATAAAAATATGTCACAAAAAAAAATTTTGTTGTATCTATACATACAGCAACAAGATTTTCTTAATCCATTTCTGAACCAAATATAGTATATAGTATAAGAAAATTTTGTTGATTTGTTGATGCGGATTTGGACGGCCTGTGGGAACGGAACGCCACGGGAACAGGTAGTGCTCGATGCGCAAGATACCTCTCGTGGGTTTATCCTTTTCCACTTTTTTGTGTGTGTGTCTGCGAAAAAAAAAAACGTACATGGCCTTCGAGTCCGAAAAAAAATTCCTGCACAACCTGATCCCCGAAAAAAAAATTCAGACGCAAAATTATTGCCACCCCCCCTCCCCCAATTTCTAATGGTCCACCCCTTAGGTGACCAAGCTTGGGTAAAGTTATCTTCGTGACAAGGGGGGTCCAACACCAAAGTCACATGACATGACGTCATCGATGACGTCATAAAAAACTAGAAAAATTAATATTTAAGGAAGGAAACATCTAAGGAAGGAAACATCTTTAGGTGACAAACTTGGATAAGTTATCTTCGTGGCATGCAAAGGGTTCCAACACCATGGTCACGTGACATGTCGTCATCGAGGACGTCATCAAAACTAGAAAAATTAATATTCGGAGAACGGAGCATCGCATCATCGCGAGCATTATTCTTTTCAATTTCTTGTCTATTGAAAAAAGCAAACGCGTGAAAAAAGCAAAATTAGCATCGATCTAGCCTGTGTAGCAAGCAAGCGTTCACGTGTGTTTTCAGGGAAAAGAAACCCAGAGAAACAAAGAAGAAAGCGGCGAGAAGTTCCACGAGAGCGAGTTTTTGGCCGCGCGAAATTTGGGCGAGCCAGGGGCTAATTTGCCCCTGGGCGAGTGCAATTCAGTTTTTCGACTGCTATATAGCATCAACACTGGAATTTTAAAAATAATTATAGGAACCAAATTTTAAGAATAACGGTAAAAACGTCGAGAAATGGTTCAACAGTTTTGGCGGGGATCGTGGCTACGGCCTAGTAAGGGGGGTAACACGCGAAACCAGAACAATGAACACCCACTTGATCTGTTATAACCACCTTTATATTTGTATAACGGTTAATTCTCCCTTCTACATCATCGCAGGCTGTTTTCCATTGTACACCGCGTATTGTCAAACTAGGAATAATTCAAGTTACAAATTCACAAATAATCACAGGTATACAACTTACTGTACAACTACTCTACCAGCACAGCAACAAGCGTCAAATGGTTAACTTGAAAATGTACAACATATCCTTGCAACTGATTATATAGATGTGATCAATCGCTCTGCAACCGGACTGAAAAAGCAATAGAGTTTCGCTTTTCCTAGGACTCAAGGCGATGGTAGTCTACGAAGGCCGACACCACTTGGCGCTCGCCGGAAGAGACTCCCGCAATTAAAAGAGACATCTGCGCGCTCATGATAAACATTCCATACTGATGTTGTATTTTGACCCAGATCTGATCAAGGAATCACGCGGCCAGTTTGACTAGATGATAGTAAATGTTTATAGCATACAAATAATTATATAGAGGAATCTGGCCACGCAATTCTTTTGACCAGATCCGAGTCAAAATAACAGTATGGAATATTTGGCTTGAACGCAAACGCCTCTTTGCGCTGCATGTTGTTGGCTTTCGCGGGCTAAAGGCCGGTTTACACTTGCGATTTTTGTTGCATTTGTCGCGGCGATTTTTCTCGCGCGAGTTGCAATTCCAACTCTCTAGTGTAAACGAGATGCAAATCCGGTGCGATTTCTGTGCTCTCTTTTCTTCAAATCGCATCAAGTTGCAAAGAGTTTCGAACATGTTTGAAATCTCCGCGACATCACGCGACAAAATTTGCGGTCGGTCGCTCCGAGTTGCATCTAGTTTACATTAGTGATTTTGAGTTGACGCGTACGTGCGAGAAAAATCGCCGCGTCTCGCGCGACTAAAATTGCGGGCCTTTAAGGGTGACGTGACAGCGAACACAAGCCAGTCGCGCGGTGCCGAAATAATACTTTTTTTCTTCAGTCCGATGCAAGAGACGTTCAAATTTAGCACACCGCCATTTTCTTTTAGCATATTTTTCTTATGCCTATCCAATGAAACTGAAATGATTTTGCAATGTGAAGAGAGAAAATGGCCAAAGCCGAGGTGAGTCCAAACAGAACATCCCCTGACGCTATAGGCCTTTATCACGCAATATTGATTAATAATATATTAGTTATTAAAATGGAATCCAGTATTCAATTCTACACATTCGTATTAGTAAAATTGCAAGTTTCACTAAAATAATTATTTGAAAACTGGCTGAGATATGAATTTTCAAAACTTTGTATTGTCCGTCCGTCCGATTCTACAACGCGAAATTGTAGGGTTTTGCAGGTCAAAACTTTCGCATGAAATTCGGTCTTTGGTCTAGAATATGGCATATAGATGTTGATTCAGGCCTGCGTTATGATTCTGTGTGAACGGGCATACAAAGGGGGATTCCGAAGTCAAATTTCACAATCAAAGAATGAACCTCGACAAGGGTTTAAAATGACATCTCGAATTGCAAAATCATGAATTTGATTTCACCCGATAGGCAATGTATCTACACTCAGGGACAAAATAGCTGAGACCCCCTAGGCAAATTTCGATTAAAGTAAAATAACGGCCTTAAACACGTACAAAATCCCTTTTGCAGAGCCCTTCGCCACCTCCCCCCTCCCCCACATCTAGAACGAGGCATAATCAAACAAAAGGACCATTCATATTCAAATAAGGCGGCTATTGTGACATTCAGCGATGAAGCATATACCCGGTTTCCAGCCTTGGCGGTCGAAGGAACCGAGCCTACAATGTATCTGAATTGATTTGAATAAATTCTACCTAACACAGACACAATACAGCAGTTCCAAAAACATCATGTAAGAAAATTGTCTACTTTGGGCTTGCGAACCTGCTAAGCTAAGATACGCTAAGATCCATACCGACCCCATGTTTCCTTGTATTTTTAAATAAAAAAAGAACATGTTTCAGGCTAAAATTCTAGGTCCTTACACGTTGGATTTTACTGTATAGCCTGCTTGCAAGCGGTGGAGGGTGTTGAGCGTTGGAATAGGGTGTTGAGCGGTGGACTAGTAGGGTGTTTAGGGGTGGACTAGGGTGTTGAGCGTTGGACTAGGGTGTTGAGCGCTGGATTAGGGTGTTGAGCGCTGGACTAGGGTGTTGAGCGTTGGACTAGGGTGTTGAGCGTTGGACAAGGGTGTTGAGCGGCGGACTAGGGTGTTGTGGGGTGGACTAGGGTGTTGAGCGTTGGCCTAGGGTGTTGAGCGGTTGACTAGTAGGGTGTTTAGGGGTGGACTAGGGTGTTGAGCGGAGGACTAGTAGGGTGTTTAGGGAGGACTAGTATGTTGAGCGGCGGACTAGGGTGTTGCGGGGTGGACTAGGGTGTTGAGCGTTGGCCTAGGGTGTTGAGCGGTGGACTAGTAGGGTGTTTAGGGGAGGACTAGTGTGTTGAGCGGCGGACTAGGGTGTTGCGGGGTGGACTAGGTTGTTGAGCGTTGGCCTAGGGTGTTGAGCGGTGGACTAGTAGGGTGTTTAGGGGTGGATTAGGGTGTTGAGCGGTGGTCTAGGGTGTTGAGCGGAGGACTAGTAGGGTGTTTAGGGAGGACTAGTGTGTTGAGCGGCGGACTAGGGTGTTGCGGGGTAGACTAGGGTGTTGAGCGGGGGCGAGGGTAAATAAACCTTGAAAAAACGAGCGAGAACACCCTGGGAGATGAGGTTTGTGGATAAATATTTTTCTGTTTTTTTTAATCGCTGAAAATTCCGTTCCTTCGATTGCGGTCGCGAGCAGCGCAGGGGCTTTCAGCGTCCAAAATGGCGACAAAGATCGACCGCACATAAAATTTCCCGTGATAAAAATCGCCTCCCGCGTTTCCAAGCAGGCTATTTAGAGAAAATGATCAGATAGTCGTTAACTACCTTGTATTTACTACCGAAACAGGTAGACTGTTTATTCGGCTCGAGAAAAAGCACTCGCCTCCAGACAAAAACGTTCACGATGTAGTTTGAATTCCTTTACTGAGGTCAGCGATGCGTGTAACACAAATATTTTAATTTGGAAAATTTTCAAACTAAAAACACACGAAATCCATCTGCTCGTGTTTCTTTTACTAATTTTATGAGCCGTAAGAAATACAAATCACTGTGTTATTTCCCAAATTTTTAACGATTTTCTTTGGCAGCGACTGAACGCATGATTGATTTCGTGCGAAGGAATGCAATCAGACTCGCCAACGTTTTTGTCTGGAGACGAGCGCTTTTTGTCGAGCCCGATAAACAGTCTAGCTGCTTCGGTAGTAGGGAAAGCACTCAGCGTTGAGAGCGTCATAAGATAGAATACGTAGATTTGTAAAGGCCCAAACCCAAGCACATTAGGTCGTAACTCAGGTCGTAATACCTCAGGAAAAGCGCATTATACATTAGAACAAGTACATTTAAGAATAATCAGTACCAGCTTTCAGAATTCTACTAGAGTATGAACATTGAAAATAGGATCTTACACCTGTTTCACGTAACACAATCCAGTGCATTCAAATAATCGAGCGGCGTTTGGCAGTTGTTTTTTCTGCGTAGACAGGAAATACCGTTAGCCAATCAGATTCTTGCCAAGTGACACCTAGTGCAGTGAATTGGCTTCTGTAGAAACAAGTCTCGTGCAGGAAACCAAGCAACTGCATGCACTGCGCGACACTGAGCAAGAATCTGATTGGTTTAACACAGTTTGATTGGCTACCCAGAAAAACCCAGCAGCCAAAAGCCCACTTGATGTTTGGGACGCTCTTGATGTGTTACAGTACCTGAAACAGTTGTAAAGGAAACCTCTGTGATTTCTGATACGAAATAAATAATGTCACAAATTAAGGATGTTTTATCCAATAAAACCTCCTTGTGAAAACTGACTACAACTAAATACTAATAAGTACAGTGACGTCACTGGGTACTTGGACGATCACTTCAAATTTGTATGAAATAGAAACATAATTAGATGATATCAGGCGAGGAGCGGAAGTCACCTAACGATATTATGGCTATGTTCCAACGCACCGTTTCGACGAGCAATTTTTATTTGATAACTATGATATAGATAAGCAGCATTTTACCGGAAGGCTCGTCATTTTTGCAATCGGCCCATTAAAGGGATCCGGGATCCAGATAAATTTCAGGTTTGGGATCCGGGATCCAGAGTATGGGATCCGGGATCCAGAGTGTGGGATCCGGGATCCAGCAAAATTTGAGGTTTGGGATCCGGGATTTAGAGTGAGGGAACCGGGATCAGAGCATGGGATCCGGGATCCATGGGTGATCCACGGGTCGGGATCTGGTATCCCTTTACATGGGCTGATTGCTAACTGATAGCAGGGCTGCCATTTTGAGACAAGACAAAACGAAGGGTTCCTCCGTTCTGTTTCGTCATCCCCCGATCCTTTTTCCTTTCTCAATCCTTAGAAAACAGTTTTAGTCAACAAAATATTCCTTAGATACCCTCCAAAATATTCATTCATTAATATTTCATTGTTATAATTACAAGTAGTATGAAACCTAAAGACGTCAGTGCTGTTACTTAGTAATTACCAACTAAATGTTAAGGGAAGTTCTGACTTCTAGTTTACGAGTTCGTCTCTTCATCCCTGGAGAGTCTTGGGCGCATGTCCTGGTCCTGTATGACACTACCTGATTGACGAGAAGAGGAGCGAAATTAAAGCTTTGTCATAGGGTAACATGATTAAGTGCCCCGCACTGAGGCTTTAGCAGAAGAGGAAAGCGATACAAGAGTAAGGAAGTCGGAGGAAGAGAGCCATCACAACGTAGGCTTTTTAAGGTGGCTGGGCAGTAGTGGCCGGATAGGCCATTTGGGCTTATCAGCAGTCTGGCCGCCATTCGTAACTCACTAATTATTAAAGAACATGTTCTTAAACGTTATACTACATACTTAGTAGGGAAAGTGATTTTCACCAACGTGTGAAACAAAGTCTATTATTCTTTAAGTATCTGTAATAAATTCCTCTTATACTACTCAGCGAAACTCGAAACTATTTTTGAGGCCGAGAAAATGCTGTCGCAGTATAACAACCCCTGGCAACGCTGCGATCTTAAAACACATAAATATAAGCTAGACGTCTATAATTTGTATCCCTACTATGCATATGATATAACTTGTGTTAACAGACCGTCAAACTATTTTTTGTTAGTGATGGCTCAATCACAATCATTAAGTAAACAGCATGCAAGGAATGAACAAGAGTCGTCAAGAGTTTAACGCAGTGAACTGTTATGGACAGTTGAGATAAGCGGATTCCATGACCGTGACGAGACGACAAAACACGATGGTGTCAGATGCATGAGAATGAGCAAGAGAGATGTCAAGAGCTTAACGCAGTGAGCTGTTATGGAAAGTTGAGATTATGGATGGATTCCATGGCCGTGAAGTTGAGATGAGTGGATTCCATGACCGTGACGAGACGACAAAACACGATGGTGTCAGATGTGGGTGTTCGTGGTGAAGGCAGCTGCTTTTTTTTTAAACACGGTGGTCGAACGCACGTCTGACTGTAGAGAATGTCGCACGTGAACATGCAATAGCATTGTCGGCTCTGTTCGAGGTTTTCTCTTCGCCCTCATTGTATCTATCTCTCCTTTCTCGTGGATAGTGGGAGAGCAGTCCAGTAGCTAAAGATCTCTTACGCTAACATCGTGCTCTCTCGCGTGCTTCCAGAACTGGATATTGAAATTGGAACTGGAATTTCGGTGGAAAGGGCACGGTCAACTGTTCGGTTGGCAAGCTTCACATTTTGGTTGGAACCAATCGATTGGACAATTATCTATAATCCGAAATGCAATTTGCATTGTTGTTTTTTGAAGCGGCAGGGTTTATTTTAGACCAAAAATAGGAAATAAAGTAGCTTATATCGGAAATACCAAACATGCCATAACTGGAAGCAAGAGCTTATAGTCGATAGTGTAGTTCTTATTTTGCCAAAAGGGAAATTAACGGTAGAAAATGGATTTCTACTGTTTCTCTTGTCTGAAACTCCAAAAAGAGGAAAATGGGACGTTTGTGGAAAAAAGGGAATAACCTTTAAAATGAGAGATAGGAAAATAGGAATTCGACACTTAGTTGTTGACAAGATAAACAATGAGAAAGGGCGCTGAGAAATGTACGTTGTACATGTACGCTGATTTTCAATGTAAAATAAATGTAACGTGCTTATTAATACACGCATGTTTGAGTGGCATTTCGTCACGACTGACATGTCAATGCCGTGCTGGAAAGAATGGTTAGTGCGTCGATGTACACAAACATTTTGTGGGTAAGGATTAATATTAGGATGAATACATGCAAACGATGTCCGGGTCTTCTGGATCCTGAAGTCTCTTGGAATAGTACGACAAATTGTTGAACTTATAGACAAAATCGGCTAACGGTGTTTACCCCTTGTGGCCATCAAATTCAGATTATGTGATGAATCATTTGGGAGGATGTTAATGTCCATATTTCACATACAATTGTATCCTCCTAAATGAATCATCATGATCTAAATTGGGTGTCAAGAAGACGTAAGCAACGTTAGCTCGTTATGTCTATTACAGACTCTGTGTACGATGGGTGTGACAATGTAATGATCTGTTTGTTGTGTTGATCTAATACGGTAAGAAACTTTCAAAATAACACCATTAGTTTCTTGTTCTATGATTACATATCACTTAAACAGTCTTAGACCAAAGGATGGTTGGAAATTCCACGTGATCTAGACGGATTGAGTTCACTACTTTTACTCCCTGTTTTACTGTTACCTCACTGTCACGTACATCGTACACAAGGACTAAGTTCGCGACAGTCAGTTGTCGATGTAAGCATACGTATAGACGTTATGACAGTCCCTGTCTTTTTATTGTGATAATTTAATACATTCATGCAGCTCTTTTTACCATCACACCAGCTATTAAATGCCTCGTTGGGCCGCCTTTTTGTCTACCAGAAAAAAAGTCAGACAATGCATGCATTTCCATCGGTTGATTTAGGAGAGTTCGTGCAGGAGTTTTGACTGAAATCGCTGAGCAAATTATACAACTTTGTTTTTCAATCGTTATTTCCAGAAATATCCATGGGATGGCTGCAAAAGGCTCTAGTCAGCCCATCCCTTTGTTTTCATTCGATATTAGTAGACGAATTCCTTGTTGAAATCTGGAAATAACCATCTAAAACCAAATATTTTAATTATACTTGACTGATCGAATTCAATATCGCACTACATCTCCTATAAGCCGATGGAAAGTGGATGCTTTCTCTGACTCGGTATTTTGCTAGGCTGTCAAAATGGAGGCTGATCGAGGCATGCTAACTACTCTACTAATGTTCTATTCAAGATTCACCAAAAATAGACTTGATATTGATAGCGGAATCATAAAAGATGTCAAGTGAATTTTATTCCAATCAGTTTTTAGGAAAGTAAATTTGTAGCCTCAGGGGGCAACTGGAATTTAGAATCAGAGAAATTTTTCTCGGTAATTTTTAAATTATGGAATTGCATCAATAGTGGATGCAATATTGTTGAAATACTATTAAACCGTTATAAATACTGAGGATTCTTCGTAGACTCGATTGCAGCTAAACGTGTTATGTACTGTGCACTTTCAAATCGTCGGTTTTGTTCGTGGTTTGGGCTGTTCCGCCGTCTGTCTACCAAACCAAACAGGTCGTTGATCTGTCTCGCCTAGTGCATTCGAATGGCTTTCTGTCGCGACGAAAACCCAGTTCACTGCACTGGGCAAAGCAGGGCAAGTTTCTGATTGGACCTGATGGTTTGATTGACTGGCAGAACAGAAAAAGCACAATCAAACCCAGATTTGAAAATCGCCAGCGAGAAACACCGATTTTGGCTGTAATCTAGTGAATTTAAATCGTCTAAGCCGAAATACTTTCTAATTTGACACTATGCCTGATTGAATATTACCTACTACGAACGACAACGTAAAATTTAAAACCTCGGAAGATCCAGATAACAGTGAAAATAACGAATTCACAAAAATCGAAAACCTAGGATACCAATGAAAAAAATTGCTGTACATTTTGGAGTCATAATTACAATCGTGAACTGTTATACTTTTTGCTGCAAGTGAAAAATTCATTAATTTCCGTTTCTCTTTTTCTTTTATTTTTTTCCTGCGAGTGTCTACTCTAATTTTTACGCTAGAATCTAAGTTACGGTACGACAGGCTTTCTCTAGACAGATATGTAATATATATCGAAACACTAACGAGTGAAATATTTAGATAAATGCATTTATTATATAGCCATGAGTGTTTTACTGGGAAATATCTCATTCGTAGATCTCATAAGAAACCACATCCGGCGAGGTGAGGATATAGTGAGGATATAGGTAAAAATTAAGGCCCTTGAAGATTTTTCTGTATCATTTTTTTTTTAGTTTGTCTATATAATAAAAGAAAATTACCCGGTGGCTTGAAGATATGAATTTTTTTTCTCGTGTTAAAACATTTTACGAACGAGCGCATCACTCTCTGCGCTCGTTCGTAAAATATTGCTCTTGCCACTCGAAAATAAAATTCGTTTCTATATGGCGTTCCAAACAACGGCCAACATGACCATTTTCCCTAACACGGTCCAACAGATGATTTGAAACCCACGCTTAAAGCAACAGATAATTAGCAGGGAAATTTAGCAGTTCTCAATAATTTTGCATATGAGCGAGTACCGAGAATAATGTTTCCATTTTGCTCTAGCTCGAAAAAGCTCCACTTCAAACGAGGTTGCGATGTAATTCCTAGTCGGATTGAGATGTCCAACGCTGACCAAGTTGTCGATTTATCAGCCCGTAATTCAACGAGCCAGGTGTAACAAGCAATCTGGACCTTTTCGCATTTTGATCGGTCACCAAACCCTGTCTTGTTTGACCGCTAACACCTGGGACGCGATCGTAAAGGTCTCAGAAACAACGAGAAAATGTGTCATTATATTTCCGTTCGAACTCGATATCAAAACGTTCCAACACTCAACGCTTAAAATGCAAGATGGTAGTAAGTTGCAATCAGCAATTTTTCCCCCTGAATTAACCCTACGTTTTAGCTGAAGAAAAACAAAATCGCTATTTTCTTATGTCACTATCTACGCGTCCTATATTTCATGACGCATATTTCATACCCTAATTTCTAAGTCTACGACGTCTAAGAATAGGTATCCTATTACTAATTCAGCTAGATATATTCTTGATAATCTGTCCAAGTTGGCTTCTCCGCCTTGAGTAATTTCAACTACACTTCCGTGTGGCTTTTTTTAGTAGAAATGTTACAGTATTTCTTGTAACTATGATCAAATCCCTGTGTTCGTGGGCAACTTTGAAAAAAGTATTTTTATTCTACTGCTAACACATCTCGGTCCTTAAAGTGTCAGCACTCTTAGCCTGATAGCAGGCGTTGGTTGGCTTTTTTTAAAGGCCCATCACCAACCGGGAGCCTTTGCGATCCGTTTTCTTTTGTTTTCAAATTGTTCCATTGTTTTTCGGGTGCTCTGATTGGCTAAGAGTCTGCAAAGGCTCCCGGTTGGTGACGAGCCTTTAAGGTCGTTTTACGGCGCGAAACGAGCGAGAATCCCGATGTGGAAGCCATCTTGGACGGGTCAAAATTCGGTCTCGTTTTGTCACTCGCCCCAGAGCGAAGACCGTCCAAGATGACGCCCGCATCGGGATTCTCGCTCGTTTCTCGCCGTAAAAAAAGCCAACAAACGCCTGCTAGCAGACTAGAGCACTCTGAACTAGAGAGTAAGAAACAAGCAGGACCAAATAATATTAAAACTACACAGGGACTAGACCTTGGCATAAGAGACTCCAAGTTCACTTGCTTGCGCGCTCGCGATCGACTGAAACGAAGAGCGGAGCGAAGGTCGCTTCACTCGTAGTTTTGTCTACCTCTTGCGCGATCTTGCTAGTGAACTTGGAAACCCTTGTACCCAAGTTTACCATACAATCGTCGCGTGCGCAAATTTCAGTGTTTGTCTTGTTTGTCGCGTCTGATTAGTGTGCAAACATTTGATTACAGAAGTGCAAACACCATGGAAGCGGAGGCAGACGACACACGTTCGAATGGTTGAACACGACCACGGCACATTTATGGCTTGGAAATCAGATAATCTTATCTCGCATCTCAAAATCAGCCACGCATTATGTATTTCAGTGATATTTTGACGTGCTTTCAACGTCACCCAAAATATTTCCATCACATTACAAATGAAGAAACGGAAAAATTCCAAAATTCCACAGTCGCCGAGGAAAGCTTCGAGAGACGTGAAACATATTGAGAAATATGGTGTGTTAGATCTAAGCAAAAGCCCTGATTACCAACCATACCATATGCCGCGATGTTAGTCACAAGCACACACAATGGTGAGAACAGATGAAGAGGCCTGTCTAAACCTGAGTTAGGGGGAGGTAGGTATTGGCTATAGAGTGAGTATGGGAGGGGAGGGTGCGCACTACATGGCAGTTTCATGGCTAGCGCATTGTTCTGCCGGGGCATCACCATCAGACCTGTCCAAGCCGGCAGGGTATTGGCTATCATCGTACACCATGGCGGTGCGGACTGGGGCTAACAGCGAGTTGAACACGGCCGGAGAGGCGATGGCGCGCTGGCTTCTGCCGCCGTCGATGGCACTGCGGAATGCGTTTACAACGCGGATCTGGAAAGCAAGGACAAAGCACGACGTGAAGTTACTGTTGCAATGCCGCGTTATGCATGGTGCACACTTGCGACATAATGACATAAGAGAAAAAATAGCCTGCGAGCCTGCTCTCGGGACTCCTGTGTCGCTTATAACATAATGACATAAGAGAAAAAATAGCCTGAGAGCCTGCTCTCGGGATTCCTGTGTCGCTTATAACATAATGACATAAGAGAAAAAATAGCCTGCGAGCCTGCTCTCGGGACTCCTGTGTCGCTTATGACATAATGACATAAGAGAAAAAAATAGCCTGCGAGCCTGCTCTCGGGATTCCTGTGTCGCTTATGACATAATGACATAAGAGAAAAAAATAGCCTGCGAGCCTGCTCTCGGACTCCTGTGTCGCTTATAACATAATGACATAAGAGAAAAAATAGCCTGCGAGCCTGCTCTCGGGATTCCTGTGTCGCTTATAACATAATGACATAAGAGAAAAAATAGCCTGCGAGCCTGCTCTCGGGATTCCTGTGTCGCTTATAACATAATGACATAAGAGAAAAAATAGCCTGCGAGCCTGTTCTCGGGATTCCTGTGTCGCTAGGCTTTTGCTCTTATGTTGTTATGTCTATGTTGCTATGTCGCGATGTTCATACTTACATAAGAGCAAAAGAGAGCGCGCGCTTATGTCGTTATGTCGATATTATGTCGCGATGTTCACACTTGTACATAAGAACGTATGTTGATGTCGCTAGTGTGTACCAGGCATTACTGCGCTTTTTCTGATCATTCTGCGATCATTCACGACTCACTAAACTTCGTGTTCTCGTTTGTTCACATTTCTCAATAAACATTAACCGTTTGGAATGTTCCTTTGCATTTAACCTTGATAACAGCAAATTCGCATCCATTCTCAATCATATCAAACAAAACTACAACAAAATCGTCATCCACGTTGCCGTTCTCGCCAGAGCGTAAAACGTGAGAGATTCGCGTACCAGTTCAGAAGAAAACGGTTGAAATGCATTTTTTTTTTGCCATTGTCGTTTTCGTTGCCGTTATCGCAGCTTAAAGTCGCTAATAACAGCTAAAATCGCTGCACAATGGACGATTCCAGCTATAAGCGCGAAATGCCCAACCCATGTCCCACAACTACCAGAACGCAGCGCGCGCTTTTTTACTGCGGTTTTCGTAATTCTGCGAACTCTCGCTATTGATTTCTAACCGTAAAACCGCCTTCTGGCTTCCGTCAATCAAGCTCCCGAGTCTTTTCGTCGTTACTCTTTGTGCTTTTTCATTGGCCAGCGCCTAAGCAGTGCTAAAATGGCTTCCTGTCGCGACAGCAACGTTACGTGCTGGCCAATCAAAAGCACTAAGAGTAACGACGAAAAGACTCGGGAGTTTGATTGACGGAAGCCAGAAGGCGGTTTGACGGTTGGAAATCGTTAGCGAGAGTTCGCAGAATTATGAAAACCGCAGTAAGTAATCATCCATGCAAGAAGGAACCGAAACTCCATTGTTCTATGGCATTGAGGGTTCCCCACATAGGATGTGTCCCTTTGTTTTACCACAGAAAGTTGTCATGACTAGTAACATAATACAAATGAAACAATTATTGATTTCGACTTGCTTGAGAAAATATGGCGATAATAACTCTCCAGACCAATCAGATTAAAGGAAAAAAAAGGAAAAGAATCACTATTTTACGCTAGGTTTACGCTATGGGGATATACGAAGTCTTTAAAAATCGTATATCTTGTATATGAGTACCACATGTGCTTATATCTTACCATAAATCCTGAGAAAAGTCTTTCGTGGTAATTTCACCAATTTTTGTGTCTAAGCCAATGAAATCGCCGATATTTTCAATAGAATATAATTGCATTCAAGCATGCTCTGCCGTTGGCTTGGGTAGTTCTTATACGGACCATTACTTAACAGTTTGTTCGACAAATGTCCCACATCTACTGACATGCAGCGCGCGAGTGCGTTATGCCCGGAATCGTCCATTCAACTAGACAGAACATTTACAACAAACCTGGTGCTGCAGTCGAGTCAGTCCACGTATCCATAGCAACTTAGCACGGCTGTCTCTGCCGCCGTCGGGCTCCACGATAGTGGCCAGCGGTACTCCTTCGGTGCCAAACCGGCAGAGCTTGGGGAAGGACGCTTTGGGGACCGTCAACACAAGCTGACCCCAAATCAACTCCGTGAAGCCGAGGAAAATACTCCACATCCATTGTTCCCAGTTGAGGCCGACTACATGGAATGCTTTGCCGGTTAATTCAATAATCAGAATCTGTAAAGGAATGTAAAGAATGTGTCAGATTAAGGGAAGCACGGTTGACTCGGCGTTAGTCTGAGGAAAATAAAGCCTTGTTGTTGTTGTTGTGTTTTTGTTGTTATGACGTTTTGGCCTCTCCCCGATGTGCTACTGGTTGGACTCCCGGGCGGGCGGAGGGAATTTTCTTTTTGTTAGGGTCGTGGTATTGAGTTGAACTTTGCTCTACTGTGTTTTTTAAAGAGCCTGTGTCAGCCGCCATTTTGACAGCATAGCAACATACCAAGTCGGGGAAAGCATCCATTTCCATCGGCTGATTAAGAGAATATAGAGCAATGTTCTCGATTGAATTTGGTAAATCAAATCTGAAACTTTGTTTTTAGATGTTGATTTAGAGATTTCTACACGTAATTCGTCTTCTAATATCGAACGAAAACAATAACAAAGGAGTGGCTGACACAGGCTCTTTAAAAGGTTATTTCGAGATTTCTACAATGAATTCGTCTGCAATATCGAATGGAAATGCGCTCACCCCCCGCTCGATCAGCGAACGGAACCGCCTGCAAGCAGCAGGGCTGGAAATTAACTTTCTTATTCGCCAGTTGGCGACCACGTTCAAAAAACTGGTCGCCTGAACATAACTTTTGGTCGCCAGGTGACATCAACCTTGAAAAGAGCAACAAAATATTTTGTCGCCAACTGGCACTTAAGTTCAAATCTTTAGTCGCCTAGCCCTGGTCGCAATTTCAGGCTATGGTGGTTAGTTACACGCCTTGACATCTTACCTGGACAATAAAGGTACCACCCATGATACCCACGAAAATAGGATTCCTGGACAATTACCTGAACAATGAAGGTACCACCCATGAGACCCACGAAAATAGGATTCCTGGACAATTCCTGGACAATTACCTGGACAATAAAGGTACCACCCATGATACCCACGAAAATAGGATTCCTGGACAATTCCTGGACAATTACCTGGACAATAAAGGTACCACCCATGATACCCACGAAAATAGGATTCCTGGACAATTCCTGAACAATTACCTGGACAATAAAGGTACCACCCATGATACCCACGAAAATAGGATTCCTGGACAATTCCTGGACAATTACCTGGACAATAAAGGTACCACCCATGATACCCACGAAAATAGGATTCCTAAAGATGCCCTTGAACACGTTCCTCTCCCCGTGCACCATACGGGAGTTGATCTCGTTAAATAGTTGCATCATGACGAATGTGTTGAAGATTAGAGCTGAATGCTGCGTAGGCTTGCACCGCGTTTCTTCTAAGTAGCCATCTTCTACATCAAAAAAATCCGCGCCTACAAGACATGACCAGAAGTAACAGATGAGATGACGTTTACATACTAAAAGGGGCACTGTCACGGTTGTTTCAACAAAATATTATAAGATAAGACCAGTGATCTACAGAAACAACTCAGAATCCTGTGTATACTGTTATTATGTCCTAGAAAGAGAAAGGAACTGAAACTTGCATTACATAGGCATTCTTACGTAAGATTTAATAGCTTTCGCTATCATATTTCCAAGTTTTAAAATTGTTCAGCCTGATACGAAATTAAAAATGTCATTTCACAATCCAATTCCATCCGCTCGATAGCACACGGAAGTACTCATCTTGTAGATGAAAGGTTATTTAACAAACCTAGACTATTATTTTGTTCAATTCTTGTGAATCTGACTGCATAAGCTACCTAAATTAACCCTTAAATCGTGTAAAATGGTGACAGTCTCCCTTTAAAGAGCCTGTGTCAGCCACTCCTTGTTATTGTTTTCATTCTATATTACAAGACGAATTATGATCAGAAATCTCTAAATAAACATCCAAAAACAGAGGTGCATATTTGATTTACCAAATTTAAGCAAGAACAATGCTCTTCATTCTCTAAATCAGCCGATGGAAATGGATGCTTTCCTTGACTGTGTATGTTGCTTGACTGACAAAATGGGGGCTGGCACAGGCTCTTTAATATCGCTTAATAATATCTTTTAGAAAATAACACCTATTTTATATGGTGACTGTAGGCATTCTGATTGGTTAAAAGGCGTGTTTGTAAGAGACCTGAAAAAACACGATTGTCACGCAACGCTGTCGCGCGTGTGTATGTTATTTTCTAAAAGCAATAAAAGTCCTTTCCGCTTAAATAGTTGTCAGGAAACAGAGTCGAAAATAAGATTCAGCACATCCGTATTAGTTGTGAGATGTGAATTTTCAAACCTTAGTGCTCTAGCCTATTTTTTTTTTTTTTTTTACAAAGAAACGCATGTGCAAAAACATCAAAACTAGGCTGGGCGGGCATTGTAGAATCAATTTCAAAAAATCATATCTCGGCAATATTGAAACCAAATTTTGCATCGTCAAGACAAAGAGAGCTCACCTTTACAGTTTTAATCAAGAAAAAAATATATTCGTCTTTTTCGCTGAATAAAGAGAAAGGATTTTTGTTCTGGTCTTTTATAATTGGCTAATTATGCCTTGCCTGGACTCGCCCACTAGGGCCTCATTATCACGAAATGGCTTCCGTCTGGCGCTAACCTCGTAAAAAGAGACAAGCTACCTGTGTCACGAGTTCTTTTAAGATCCGTCCCGCGTTACTAACCTTTATACACTAACACGAACAAGACAATAAGTTGGTAGACAGCATGTCCTAAGATATTTCTAATCATAGTTCTCGAGATGAGTGGCTTGGTTCGCCCGTAGGGCTTCCTGGTAAGTAGTTCCTCTGTTGGTGGTTCGGTGGCGAGGGCTAGAGAGGCGAAGGAATCCATGATCAAGTTCACCCACAGCAACTGTGTGCCAGTCAGAGGGCTCACCTGTCAATCAAAAAACAACAGATGTCAATCAAAATAGAGCGGGTTCCAGACCAGTGTCAAAGTTATTTATGTTTGCGTTTACTTTGCATTCTTATTGGTCGCTCATTTCTTGGAACCAATCAAATTTCGGGCTCTACGCAGCTGTGTATTTAGTGTTCACGCATGATCATCGCGTGATAGTGATTTTACTAAATACGCATTCTCGTACCCAGAGCTCCCCGGTTCTCTCGTCACTTCGCAGGGGAGGCTCTGGGGACATCCAATTAAGGGCCGTCGCTGATTGGCTCATTTTGAACGTAGGAGCATGCGCTGAAAGGTCTTTCTCTCAGCGGCTCTGTATTAAATCTCGCGCATGCGTCAGTGGCTGTCACCAGAGCCTCCCCCGCGAGGTTAAGAGCCGGGGAGCTCTGGGTAAGAGAATTCTAAATACGTTAATGTCATGCAGTCGCGTGCTTCATATGATTAAATCGGATATGTGCAAGTGTGGCCATTTAAACACCACTGAAAAAAAACCAAGGACAAAAAATCAGGCTTTTAACGGGGTTCGAATCCACGACCTTTGCCATGTCGGTGCAATGCTCTACCACCTGAGCTATCAAAGCCACAGGGACCGTTAAGGCATTGCACTGGCATGGCAAAAGTCGTGGGTTCGAGTCCCGTCAAGCCTGATTTTTTCAGTGGTGTTTTTAAAAGGGCCGCACATATCCCATTTAATAAAGTGATTTCACTTGACATTGTTTACATAGAAACAAGTCACGTGTTCAATGAGAGATGGTGTTTTTACTTTAGTGATGATTGACATTGCTTGTGATGGCCGTTTCACATGGGGCGGCGATTTCAGATACGATTACAGGCTGACGATCACATGGCGATTTCACTTGCGACCGTCGAACCGTCGCAGGCGTTTGAACAACGATTTCCATTGCGATGCGGGTGCGATGTTCTTCAGCTTACCAAATCGCCAGCCGTTCACACCGCGCCGATCGCCGCGAAATCGCTCCTCGGATAGCAGCTGAAATCGCGCCGCGTGTAAACGGGCCATAAGTATGACATTCGCTCCTACAATAGGTACACATTTGCAAGGTAACTACGTTACAAGAGACGCCATAGTCTTACCTCAACAGTACAAGCGCCAATAAAGGCGATAATGATAGCGACCAAGTTGACGGTAAGTTGAAACTGTAAGAACTTAGATATGCTATCGTACACGTTTCGTCCCCACATGACAGCCATTACGATGCTACGGAAATTGTCATCTGTCAGGATGATGTCTGATGCTTCTTTTGCTACGTCTGTACCGGCGATTCCCTGGAATTGGACAAGACACTTATTTTGACTAGTGAACAAAACAAAACGTGTTTATAGTGCGCTTAGCTAGAGCAGATTTCGTATGACTGTGAAAAGTGCCATGACACGGCGCGGTACTGTCGCTGTATTGACTAGTGAACAAAACAAAAACGTGTTTATAGTGCGCTAAGCTACAGCGGCGGACAAAAGTATCGTAAACACCCCGTTCCCCCTTCCAATGTTGGAGCATGCCAATTTCAATTAACGCTGCGCGCACCAAACAACATTGAACAGGGGAGCGGGGAACAGCCTGGATAGCCAAGTGTTTACTTATTTTTGTCCCCCATTGTCTGAGCTGAAATCGATACCTGGCATTCGTCAAAATGACAGTTTATTCAAGTATAACGTGACCTAAGAGTGTCGCGCAAGAGCCGATTTTTTCGTCATTACGCGATACATTTGTGCCCAAAATGTCGCTAACATAGGCAAAAGTTATGGATTTGAGTCTCATAATGAAAGCACAATACATTTCGTCAACTTATAGAGGAGGAAAATAGAGCAGATTCTCTGAAGAACGAGCTCTGTGCTATGATTTCACGATAGAAGGATCAAGCAAAGTTAACGGTAAATTGACAAACGAGCGCAATAGCCTGAGCATCGGTGTGTTTTGAAGACATTTGGCCGATTTCATTCTTTAAGAGAATGTTTTAATATTCGAAACTGAAATCTATAAAGTATTGTTAAAGTCTTAGACAAATTGCACAAATAATAGGACGAAAGGAAAGCCAATCAGTCTCAAAATTATTGGCGAGTTACAAGCGAAGTTTTCTGGAATTTTCAATACAAAAAAATCTAGGGCTATCACTTTAGTTATTGTAATGGGGAACATCTCACGAAAGCAAGAATAATTTTCAAAAGCGAGGTTTCTGAGATGTCAAAAGCAATGAGAATTAGAGACTCGATGCTTTTTTCATGCGCGACTACCTCGGGCCTTTAACAGACGCCAAATATGCAAATACATATGGTCAAACAAACACCACCACATTACACTTAACCGACTTAACCATTCATTTAAACTCGCCAAAATGTCTTCCTTTTATCCACATTTTAAAGTTTAAGCTTTTGAAATGGCTAGCAATCTAGCGCTATATTCGACATACAGGGTTAGAACTTTGTTTACCTTTGAGCATGTAAGAAAAATATTACGGTTAAGTTGAATGGTTAAGCTGCTCATAATTATAAGAAGACAAGTATTAGTCTCTTATATATTGTCGCTAATGGTTTACCACGCTTTTTACTTCATTAAAACTGTATTTTTCTCTCGCCTTTTTGGTTGAGAACAAATAAAGTAGTGTTAGTGAAGCTATAGTGATATTTTTATCCTAGTTTGAAATCAATTATCCCGGAGAACCAAGCTTTTCTGATGGTTAAGTCAAATGGCGGCAACTTAACCATT
Organism: Scolanthus callimorphus; assembly: GCA_033964015.1. Taxonomy (NCBI): domain Eukaryota; kingdom Metazoa; phylum Cnidaria; class Anthozoa; order Actiniaria; family Edwardsiidae; genus Scolanthus; species Scolanthus callimorphus. The sequence continues at coordinate 24,289,050 of CM066920.1, forward strand.
TACCAATGGCACATGGCTCTGTACCAGACAGAGTGCTGTATCTCGTTAAGAAGCAAACAAACAAACAAGTAAACTTCCCCCGTGCTGCGGATTGAGAATCGTAAACTCTCCCTTTTATCTAGAATCTCGTGGTTAAAACTAGCTGTAAGATATTTTGCCTTTAATAGCTTCGCAGTTGGCGCACACTATCAGCTCAGACACCCCGTTCAAAACGATGACATCGACAGGTAACATCCTGCGAAATAGTTTAAGAATCGAGCAGAAGCGTTTGAAAAACTGTTCTGTATGTTCTGAATAATATGAAAGCACTGGTTTAGGAATAAATTTTCTCCTAAACACCATTTTTTGGGGAAACTTTAGGGGCAACAAATAAGCCCTCATTTGCGTGTGATTTCAGACAGTCACGTATTATTTATCCAAGTGCCTAAAGTAGGCTAGTGCGCATGCGTTACTTCACTCAGACAGCGGCGGACAAAAGTATCGTAAACACCCCGTTCCCCCTTCCAATGTTGGAGCATGCCAATTTCAATTAACGCTGCGCGCACCAAACAACATTGAACAGGGGAGCGGGGAACAGCCTGGATAGCCAAGTAATTACTTATTTTTGTCCCCCATTGTAGAGCAGATTTCGTATGACTGAAAAGTGCCATGACACGGCGCGGTACTGTCGCTGTATTGACTAGTGAACAAAACAAAAACGTGTTTATAGTGCGCTAAGCTAGAGCAGATTTCGTATGACTGTGAAAAGTGCCATGACACGGCGCGGCACTGTCGCTGTATTTTGACTAGTGAACAAAACAAAAACGTGTTTATAGTGCGCTAAGCTAGAGCAGATTTCGTATGACTGAAAAGTGCCGCGACACGGCGTCTGTCGCTGTCGATACCCATACCTATCTGCCTGCTGTAGATACGAGATGAAATCGCGTAGTCGCGGCACTTTTCGCAGTCATACGAAATCTGCTCTATCTCCAGCTAGTTTACACACTCCACTCAATTTTAAACCAAATATCTGATATTTAGACACAACATATTAAGAATCCCAACTGGCAGAGAGGCAAACCAGGTAGCTGTCTACAAGCGTGGCCGAGAAGTCGATCCCGGCATTATCATAACACCGGGGAAGAAATCCTGTTAGTGGTCAGAGCGGGACTCGAACTCGGATCACCAATCGGCTACGCTGCCTCCCGGCCACAGCTGGCGTAACTGACATTCGACATTTGATACGCATCAAGGAGTTCCAGAGAATCGAATCAAATTCGTAACTTCGCTAATTGATATACGCGGATATTTTTCAACTTTAAAGCGAGAAATTTACTAATAGCGATCTTTTAGGGGACTAAAAATTGGTTTCGTGTCATATGCTCTTTACAGCCAAGGACACTCAAGCGTCCCCCTCTAGAGTACAATAATGAGTTGATTCTTGGAATAGAGCAGATTTCAGATGACCGTCGTGAAAGTAAACGCAATTGTGCAATCACTAGCCAATCAGAAACAAGAGTAATTACAACTTTCTGTTGAATGGTTTCCAGCCCAGCCAATCAGGAGCCGAACAAATTGGCTAGTAATTCCTTGCTTGTAATTAGTTCGCAATTTGATTGGTTGATAGAAATAAGCAGCCAATGAGAAAGCAAACCAATCGGAAACGCAATTATATCACGACAGTCATCTGAACTCCGCTCTATTGGATCCATTATTCGAGTCAATAATACTTTTGGCTTGGGAAAACGTCTTTCGACTTAAACTGGGTTTTCGCTTTTTGATTGGACGATAGACGACGGAGGCGCTTCCATATATGGAATCCACAGGGAGCCTTTTGTTTACGAATTTTGTTATCAATATTGCGGGCCTGGTAGAATTTACGAGCCTGGTAAATCTCTCCCTCGTTCATTCAGAGAAGAAATTGTTGATCAGTATTATCAGGGATATTCCAAGAAGCATTAAGAGTGCCGGAGCGTGGTGTCAGGAAGATAATCTAGCCTAAATCCGAGTTCAAATTGAAAGACGTTTTTCAAAGCCGAATGCATTATTGAATCGACTAATGCATCCAATATTCCAAGAACCAACTCATTATTGCACTCTAGAGGGGGACGCTTGAGCGTCTTTGGCTGTTAAGGGTTCTACATGATCAAATACATGGGGGGACATTACCATAGCAAATCCAACATCTGCTTTCTTAAGTGCGGGTCCATCATTCGTCCCGTCTCCGGTAACAGCCACGATCTCCCGAGCGGGATTCAACTTGCTGTCAATGATCCCCTTCACGAGCGTGTACTTGTCCTGTGGCGAGGAGCGCGCTAACACTCGAAGACGTGGCCAGATCTCGTCAAACTTCTTCTGGCTCACCTGAAACAGTGCAACGTACAATTAGGTAACACTTTTCCACTCGCACTTTCAACTGTGCTTCCACATTTAAAGTGCCACTCAAGGCTGAAATTAATGGCTTATTTGATCGCCCATTCAAAATAACAAAGAATGCCGTTTATTTGGCGTTGATAGAGATATTCATGATTTTCTCTTTATTCAAATCAGGAAAAATGACGTCACAAACAGACTAGGGCACAAGAAGCCAATAATGTTTTATGTATTGTTCTGTTTGGCATAGTTGGATTCACTTAAAACTTGGTAACAACAAAGGACTAAAACCACAACCACTGATATGGTTATTTCCGTTACGGAAAGTGTTCGGAGTTTTCATGGCTATACATAATTCCGAACACTTCCCATGCGTGTGCCTTGGGAAATTCAGCTTTTCCCATGGATGAGTTTCTGCAGAACTTCCCTTTGCAGCTTACCCTGCCAGAGCTGTCCCTGATCAGCTTGTTGAACTCTTTACCCTCCAGCACCAAGAAATCCTTGTCAGGCTCGAGGATGCCACACTTGCCTGCGATAGAGCGCGCTGTGTTAACATTATCTCCCGTTACCATCCGTACCACGATGCCAGCCCTCTGGCATTTCTGGATAGCAGCTGGTACCTACGGAAAGGAAATATAGTTGGCATATAGTAAGAAAGTAAGAAACTTACATCCATCCTAGCAAGTTTCGAAGTTGCCACCAAAACTTTTCTTGTTTACTAGGCCCTAATGAACATATCTAGACTGGTGGCTTGCTTTCAACACAAAATTCCCACGGGACCTTTTATTGTGACATTTGCTCCTAGACTAAAAGCACTATAACCATGTGTGTGGACCGGGCTTTACTATACCCTAACAACACACAAACCTCTTGTGTGGACCGGGCTTTACTATACCCTAACAACACACAAACCTCTTGTGTGGACCGGGCTTTATTATACCCTAACAACACACAAACCTCTTGTGTGGACCGGGCTTTATTATACCCTAACAACACACAAACCTCTTGTGTGGACCGGGCTTTATTATACCCTAACACGCACAAACCTCTTGTGTGGACCGGGCTTTACTATACCCTAACAACACACAAACCTCTTGTGTGGACCGGGCTTTATTATACCCTAACAACACACAAACCTCTTGTGTGGACCAGGCTTTACTATACCCTAACAACACACAAACCTCTTGTGTGGACCAGGCTTTATTATACCCTAACAACACACAAACCTCTTGTCTAACAGGATCCTCAATACCAGCAATGGCAATACACGTCATGTGGGACAGAATAGAGGCCTCGTCATCCCAGTCTGGTTCGGTTTGCTTTTCTGTTGGAAATAGAGATCAGTCATATAGAGATGTATCCAATACATGCTCTGGAATTTAGACCTCATAATCATCTAATGGATGATTCCAGCTATAACGCACGCACGCACGCGCGCGCTGCATGTCGGTAGATGTGGGACATTTGTCGAACAAACTGTTAAAAAAGCGCGCGCTGCATTCTGGTAGTTGTGGGACACGGCCAGATCTGTATAAAGAAGAGCGCCCGCGCTTATAGCTGGAATCGTCTATTCGTAGCACAGAAAATTTGTTGTTGTGGATTTCCTGTGTCAAACCCGCGCACGTGCGCCAAAAACGGCAGGGATTTTGGCGGGACAAATTCAACTTTCCTGACACAGAAAGAAGTATAAACCGCATACCGTTCGGTGGGAAATCCCTGTATGCCATGCAGATAGTACGCAGTCCATAAGAAGCCATAGGTTCGATGACATCTCCTACTAGATCTTTACAATTCTGACGGTCGAAAGGAATCTCTTTGCCGTCTGTACTAATGATCCTTGAACAACGACCAAGAAGGATTTCTGAGGCGCCTTTGGAGAACAGCCTGAAGCCACCATCCGCTAGCGGGATAGCTGTGGACATGGACTTCCGACTGGAGTTGAATGTATAGACCTTAGAAAGTAAATACAGTTTTCATTATTTTATGTGATACTAGAGCCGATTTTACATGACTATCGTGAACCAAACGCTAAGTAAGTGTAATAATTCTGAACGAAAAACGCTAATATTCTCGTAGTTTCATAGTTTTTCTGGTCAGGAAGAAATAAAGCAACTGAACTTTTTACTTTCCACTCACGGTCGTCTTCAAAGCTTCGCGCATGGGCGGGCAAACCTTGAAGTTCAACTATCAAAACTTTGAAACGAAACACTGCGGACTTTAATATTGCGGCAAAAACGTTGAAGTTTTTCAAAACATTCGACAAGTTTCACCGTCAAAAGTTTGAAGTTTCACGTGCCGACAGATGTTTTTGTCGAGCTTGTTGACGGGTAGATGTAATCTACGGTACCCACCTTAGTGAAGTTGGACTCAGGGTTTCTATCTGTAGATGTAATCTAAGGTACGTACCTTTGTGAATTTGGACTCAGGGTTTCTATCCCGGAAGTCCTGATATGTGTCACCCAACTCTAGGACCAGGCCCAAGAGAGCACACTCAGTCTTGTTGCCGATTTGCATAGGTAAGGTTTCTCGGTCCCCTTCTTTTGGTGGCTAAAAATATATAGAAAAGAACGGTTAGTATGCAAATAAGCTGACTATTGAGCTGTGCCATTTTAATATCTGCTGAGGACCTGGAATTTCCACAGGAGTGCTCGGTTTTGACCCTGGAATTTCCACAAGTAGTTGTTTTTGACCCTGGAATTTCCACATGTTGTACTAGCTCAATAATAATAAGCTTTATTTAAACAAGACAAAAATTCAGGTTTTGCCGCATGTGGGGTACTGTATTAAAATAATGCCTAAAGTAATATTCAGACATAATTTCCAGTGCTCGAAATTATGAAAACAATTGTAGTCGTAATTTTATGCTTTGTACCAACTTCTTAGGCAAAACTCGACAGAAATCTAGGCGTAAGTCCATTAGAAGAACACTGCAAAACATTTTATGCCCAAGTTAAAAAAATTTAGGCTTAATTGGCAGCAATTTCTAGCACTGATTTCATAACGATATTAAATAATTTGAAATTGAAATTCTAATAAACACACAGAAAGGCCTGCCTGTTAATAAGTGCAAATACTAACTTGGTTCAGCATTGAAATTGAAATTATTTATTTATTAGTGAATGTAATAAAAAAAAAAAAGTAATACAATCACGACGGACCAATCATTATGGCATAATCATTTTAATAGGTTCATAGGTGGAAATAATAATATTTCATCATACTTGGTGCAGTATTGAAAACATGAAATTAGTTTTTGAATTATTTATTAATTAACAATTAGTAACTATTGTAGGTCTAGAGAGAGATTTTCGAATTTTTTGCAGATTTAGGGAGCACAAACTAGAATTAATCATCGTCAGTACAGTCAAACCCATTTTACATTTGACAAAAGGCAATATTCTCTGAGGGTAACGAACAGTTTATATGTTCAATTGCAACATTTTTAGCGGAGCTCCTTAGCGACCGAAGGCCGCGGAGCGGAGCACCATAGGTACCACAGGAAGACTACAATAGCTCAAAGTAGAACACAGGTATATATGATCGACATCATTTTTCATGGTTCAGCAGTATTCCCATTCTGGTATCGCGGGCGCGTCCGTGCGTGCGCGCCCCACCACAGGTAAACCAAGACCCTTAACCTCCGTTTATTAATCATATCTCAGAAATTATCTAAGTGGCAAGGGGGTGCAAGTGCTTAGTCAGGTGGTATGACGGCGACCGGGCTACCTATGTACAATTGCAACCTTTCTGTCTCATTACTGACAGAAAACTATGTAACCGGGAGCTCCGCTTTTAGCCAGTGGCTAAATCTATATATTAGAATCTGTTTGGAATGCTTGGCGATGCAACACAAATCGTTCGTTTTGGCTAATTTGATAGCAAGAAATCAGCTACGCTTCAAAAAATACATGAACATGGAAGCATCCCAAACAAATCAGGATTATTCAAATGAATGGTAAGTGATCTACAATGGGGAAACATTACGCCAAAGCGAAAGGGTCTATAAATATCGCAAAAGACAAACTTGATAATTATGACACATAATAATTGTAAAACGTCCCCAAAAAGATACGGGACGTTTTATCAGCTCCTCAGATCCAAAACACCTGTTAAACTTAATATCTACAAGCACATGGCCTCTCTAGAGATGAATATTAATGCAACTGATAAACAAGAAGCATCAGTAATTTAGGCTCAGAGGGATATCTTTCTAAAAAACATTCATAAGTAAAACAGAACACTTTCCAGTAATGGGTTTCTTTTGAAAACCACCCAAAATAAAGATTGATATTCTAGAATTCCTGCAAATGGTTTAAAAAAAACATTGATGGGAATTGGTTTAGATTCTAATAACAAACATGTGAATGGAAAGCGTTCCATGTACGGTTTTTATTACTGCGATTTTCATAATTCTGCGAACTCGGCGCCGCCCAAACAAACCACGGTTTGGCTTCCGTCAATCAAACGAGTGAACAACTCTGAGCGATTTCGCGGAGGCCTTGATAGATCTTGTGATCTCCTAGGGTCTAGCTACGCTTCAAAGCACAATTATCTGTTATCCATCTAGCCACATTTTTTTCCCACAGCACATTTTGACTAATGGATCCTTTGTAGCTTCTCACTCCAACCTGTGCCGACACCCCAGGATATCAAATTGTCTCGCTAATACACATGAAATCTAGTCTAGATACTTTGATTTAAATTATTCTTATGGCTCCATGAGTAAATAAAAGCAAAAACCATGTTTAAAGCTTGGCTGCACTGCTAATGACTATGAGTCCTGCACACTATTGCACAAGTGACACATTCTGATATTACAACTGTTTACATGAAAAAAAAAACAGTTTGAAGACATGGAAAACACTTTTGATTTATTGTTTTTTGTCTCTACGAGGAATACTGAAATGTCTTCTATATGGTGCAGAATCATTTCATGTTTACAGATAACGACCTGAAATTTGCATACACGAAACAATATGGTAAAAATATCTACAGTAGGCACATTTTATCCAAATAGTTAACAGTTCTCAAAATGTCTGTTTACCAACTTCTGGGGCGAAGTTACCATAATAGCTATATTAGCTGTATTCACACTAGAGACGGAAAACGCGTCTGAGAAAGTTCCTGTCTTATGTCAATTCTACTCAGAAACACTTGCTTGTTATCTGTCTAAGCTTTCTTCTTCAAAAAAATCGTTTTCGCATGATCACAGAAGAACAGGGAACCATATTCAAGGCATGAAGAAACTCGTCTCAGACGAGTTTTCCGTCTCTAGTGTGAATACAGCTATTGTTAGAAACCACAGACACATTTTCCCAAAACGTGAATGGATTTGAAATGGAAAATGATTTAGTTTCCACTGGAGTTACTGCGATTTTCATAATTCTGATAACTTCCACTTGACATTTCCGAACGCAAAAATGCGTTTTGGCTTCCGTCTAACCTTTTAAGTCTAGTCCACGCATGTTTTCTGCGTTTGGTTTACAAATTACAGTGGAAAACTGTTTCAACCTTTTCACAACACTTTCTATGTATATTTCAAATCAAAACGAAATGTGGATGCTGAAAACTAAAGCATCTGTTGTGAAGAAATATTGTAACCAAGTTTTTCATCCCTCAATGCTGGTATAAATTTATAAAAGTTCTTCTCTGCTCTTCCCCTTTTATGAGGGGAAGGGGGGACCGGGGTGCCCCCCCCCCCCCCTTCTCGGAAATTTTCTCATATATTTACTGTATTTGCTGAAGAAAATTTGAGCATTTTCGTCCCATGTTGTCACTATCCTGCCCCCCCTTCAGAAATTCCTGGCTACGCCGCTGCATACAAATATTATGCAAAGTCGCTCTATATTATGCAAAGTCGCAAACTTGGTCTTGAAAGAAAAAAGTAACTGAAACTTGCAGTAGACATTCTTAGGTAGATTCTAAGTTTGAAATTGTTGAGCCTAGTAAGAAATGAAAAAAGCATCCGGGGCTTGAAATTGCACCCGATACAGGTATAAATACGGCTAAAACAATTCCTTTTAGGTCTTACTTTATAGACTTAGGTGTAAAATAACGACTGCATTTTCAGTCTTTGCAGTATTCCCCTAGTGGATTTACGGCTAGATTTTTGATGAATTACACATATAATGTTGGTACAAGGCGTAAAATTACGACAATGATTAAAAGGCATAACTGTATTACAGATGTTTTCATGTCATATCACCTTAGTTGTCCTCAATTGACAATGCAATACAAAGCCTCTTGAAAATATTTATCACAACTTTTCGCCCCATGTAAGGTAATCCAGAATCCGGAATCCAACTTTTTGTTAGGTTTGGAATCCGGAATCCGTAGAATGGAATCCGGAATCCATGTAGCAAGAATCCAGAATTCAAAGGCCTTGAGAATCCAGAATCCAAGAATTTCTTCAGATAAAGAAATATTGGAATGCGGATTCTTTGAGAATTATGGAATCCGGAATCCATTGGTATGGAATCCGAAATCCAGTAGTTTGGAATCCGGAGTCAAAGGGCTGGAATCCGGAATACAAGATCTGCTTGGATTACCTTACATGGGGCGAAACTTTAATACTGGTAAGCTCTGTAAATTATCTTATAACATCTAAAGTGTAATCTATTGGCCTCATGGTGAGTGACAGATATCTAATTTGGGTAACACCTACAAGAATTGGCATAATGAAGGCATAGTATCTTTAGTACATTTTTAAAATATGAAATCATTTATTAATCTTCTGGTTTGCTGCACAACAGTCTCCACATATCAGCTTCAACTGCTTAAAATTGATACCTTATGACATGCACCCCTCTCCCTCATTTCACTAAGATAAAGCCCAAACTGTCAACTCAATGCTTAGTAATTAGTTCCAGGTACGTGTATGTGAGCAAAAATAATTACCAATGACATTAAATCTTTTTATCTTCATTCCAAAACAGTCCTTTTCTGAACAACCAATTTAGCAGTAAAGTAATATACCCTACAATATAAATGGATCAGAAGCTTTTATTATCTATTTTTCCATACCCAGCTAGCTCTGGCACCTCAACTAGCAAGGTATATATTCCATTACAGTCGAAGCTCTCTGTGCGACCGCTCTCGTAAGCGATCAGCTCCCATAATGACCAGTTTCCTGAAACCCCGTTTGAAATGTCACATAAACTCAAGCTCTCGTAAGCGACTGCCTTGTCGATGCGACCAGCTCCTTTAGCGACCACAATTTCAAATCACCAACAGAGATTTTCTATTGTTTTTATGCTCTCATAAGCGACTGAAGTACTTTTTGTCGTTAAAACATCAGTCATCACCTCATAAATATGTAAACTGATACAAGCTGATACCAGTGAAATGCTATTTTCTACATATTTTCTCTGTACACATTTGTGGTCATCTATTCCTAATTAAAGTCGGGAAATAAATCAAACTATTTTAAGCATTAATATAACATGAAATTTTCTAGATTTATTGTACTATGCTTTCGTAAGCGACCAACAAATATTGTTCAAGTAGGAAGCCGCTTGGTTGTCGCTTACGAGAGCCGTTCTCGTAAGCGACCAGCTCCGTTAACGACCGCAATTTTCAGTTCCCGAGGTGGTCGCTTACGAGAGCTTCGACTGTACCTCATTGAGGTCAAAAATGTCAATTATGTTTGTTCGCAAGAAAAGTTCAACTTGGGAATAGCCTCTCATACAACCGCTTTTACTCATAGCCTCTAATACAACCCCTTCAACTTGGGAATAGCCTTATACAACCCCCTTTTACTGGCTGGTACAACACCTGCTATTAAAGACTTTAGAACAACCAGCAAATAGCATCTTCCCCTAAGCTGCAAAGCTGACTTTTGCTTTAAATTTGTAATTAATGTTATATTAAAGGCAGGAGATCAAGAAAATTATTCAGCACCTAAAAGCATGCAGTAATTCCTACTATTTCAGAACAATGAAAATGTGTGGTATAAATTGGAATCTGCAGCTGTTGTCTTTGCTTTGAAAATATAATAGTTTCCATTTATGATGTAAAATGGTGTCAAGACACAGCTGGAGGAAGATAGCAATATGTCTAGCAGGTGATGGAGGACATCCTGATTTGCATTGCTATTTCTGGACATGACAACAAAGGGAAGAAAATTTGCATATCATTAAATAGCTTTGAAATCTCAAAAGCAATTTCCTAAAATTGAAAATTGTTTGCCTATCAAGAGAGGGAAAATTTCCAAATGATAAGACAATATAAAATTGTTTAGAATAAAAACATTCAAGACAACTGAGCATCAAACTATTAATAGCAATAGAAACAAACTGAGAAAATCATGAAATACCTGAGAAAATAAATGAAAATAAAATAGAGGGAATCAGATAAAATAATGTGATCTTCACTCCCCTGTTCACATGAGCATAGTTGTCTTGGGGTTAGGTATAACTCTGGTGGTAAATTAGACACCACGTTATCTAAGACAATAGTGATTAGAACCCAATGTTCCTCACATGTGCACAATCGAACAAGCTGTCCCTTAACCCTGAGATATCTCATGTAAACCATTCTTAACTACTGCCTTTGAAAGGAGAAAAGTTTATGCTGAATAGATTTCACAAAACCAAGAACTCAGTAATAATACAGGAAAAAAGATTCCCAAAGCGTATGCTCAGATCATTCATGGGTAAAACCCATGGCCAAAATGCTAAAAAGTCCTTCTTTTTCTCAACATTAAAAGATATTTATTTTGAGAACTATTATCAAAACATTGATAGTGGTTTTTATCAGGTTTTCTAGACACCTCGATTACAAAGTTGGCCTTGGCCTTTTCCAACCCACTTTCTTAGTGTTAGGAAATCCTGATGGAACATGCTTCCTTGTTTTTGGTAATATTACTTGAAACATCAAAGAATTCATGCACTGGAATGCAGCAATCAAATAATTTTACCCTATCAAAAGGATCAAAGATGACTGTTCTGGATTCTCATTGTGGAATTCCACTATCGATGTCTACCTGTACCAGGAAAATTATGTAAACAAAACTAATGCAAATGCAATTTTGGATCTTAGTGTTTGGAAATCCTGATGGAACATGCTTCCTTATTTTTGGTAATATTACTTGAAACATCAAAGAATTCATGCCATTCATGCACAGGAATGCAGTAATCAAATAATTTTACCCTATCAAAAGGATCAAACATGACTGTTGTGGGCTCTTAACTTGTCCTTGTGAAATTAGTTGTGATTGGTCAGCGTGTCACAATGTATGTACCTATGTACCGGTATGTATGTATCTCAGTACTCAGTAATTATTATTAGTAGTACAAAAAAGAACAATTTAAGATCTGGACATAAAAATGTTAACATGATTATATTATCTAGCTCCAATTACATTGCCTTTTTCAAAATAATTCATGGGTAGAACTAGATTTGAAATTTTATACAAAACAATCAACAAAAAGTTGACCTGCATAACATGTTTGTCATGGACAGATGGATCATTCAAGAAAGTACCTATATACTACATGTAAATTTACATTGTAAATAGTTTTCAAGACAGAAATACATATTGTATTCTTTCTAGATTTCAAACATTCAAACAGAAGAAGAAAATCCCCATAGGCTGCAATTAAATTCTACTTGCAGCAGAAAAACATGACTATTCTGGCCAAAGTAGAAAAATATATCCATAAAGTAGTAATTTCCTAAAAATTGCCCAGCTGGAGAAAAACCATGGGGGCCTAAAATGACAAATATAATTGAACTGATTACAATTACAGAGTGAAACAAAATTAATTCCAGTTGTGTTTATAACTTGGCCATTAACTCAAATGCATCTACCGTATTTCATTTTTACAGGAAAAGGGGTATTTTGTTTCATAATTCCTAGCCAAAGAAAACCTTGGTACTTCAGAACAATAACTATTTGATTTATCTATTCATCTAATTCTTATTTCAAGCAATTTTGCAGTTAGATTATGGTTTAATTTTCTAAAATGAAAATATTAAATATATGCAGCTAGAACTCTTGGTTTCATAAAAGATGACTTAATGCACAAAAGGAATGAGAGGTGTAAACACACTATTCAAATAAAGGATTGGAAGGCTCTCCAGATGGCATATTTAAACAGAAATAGATCCCTTTTAAAGGAAAGAAAGGAAATGAACTCAAAACAAAAGACAACAAAACATCCTCATAAGAAATGAAAACAATTGACTTTCAACACAGAAAATAATTCAAATTCAATAAAAAAAATTTTTCAAATCCAGGTGAGTTTTCTCTGGATGGCATACGTTAGTTCTAAGTCCCTGAAGATGATTTATATATTAAATTCAAAATGTATTGTAGAGAAAATGCTAGAGAGACCAACAAAAAAATATTAAAAAGCTGTGCATAAGTGAATAAAGCTTTCCAAAAACTGCTACAACATTTAGTCTACAATGTACACAAATTTAAGGCACCGTGTCAGTGTTAATTCAGCTTGAGCCATCCAGAATTGACAGCATACATGTACTGTGTAGGGAAAGTAAATCTAAAATGTACTCAGAGATGCCAACCTCTGACCTTCAAAACGTGGGTGATGGGGTATTTTGGGCCCACAAAATGCCTTGCACAGTAAAATAGCTTTACAACACTACAGTTTCTATTAAAATACAGGAGATTTTGAGCAGAAGTAGGAGAGTCTCTCAAAAAAAGCAAGAAAAATGCTAACAAAATGCATGTAGTCCCTGTAGGAGGGCTGAAACTAGAAAAGACCATAATAGAATTATTGAAAAAGGCAGAATTTAAATCCAGAAAAAAACAATGTTAGGTAGAAAATCTTGAAATGGCTAGTGCATAATACATGTTAAGCTAGTAGTAGACATTTTACACCTCAGCAGGGATGCCATGCCAATCCTTGGACTTAAGAAATCAGATTTACCGTACCGCCCTCGAGTAACGTAACATCGACTCGCGAGTCGCGAGTCTATTTTTATACTCGAAAGACTCGAGGCTCGCGAGTCTGTTTTTAATGAGTAGCCTCATTAAACAAGTCACTCGAACGGCTCGAGGCACTCTTGACTCGCGAGTCTTTCGAGTCTACAAAATTGTTTAAAAAAGGTGAACTTTTACACAGCCAGGAAGAGATAAGAACAAATGTGATAGGTATTTAAAATCAAAGTTATTTGCTAGCGATGAAAAACTCAAGTGAATTCACAACAACAATCATCAACAATCAAGTTATTCACTAAATAAGTCATAAGTCTGAAAAAGCATCGCGGCAAACTAGAAATAAAGAAGTCATTGCGTGGTCCGGCGAGAAATTTTTAGCGCTGTCGAATATCTGCTACCGGTACGGGTTAAAAATAACAAGCAAGCGATTTTAAACTTTTAGCTACCTTCTAGTAACGCTTCAGTAGTGAATTTTTTCGACACAAAGCAAAAAGTAACATTTGCTTCAGAAATATTTGAGCGCTGTCAAATTCTCGTCAAATTAATTAGCACGCTGTAAAACTTGTCTCCCTACCGTCTGGGATTTTGTAAATAAAATTGCGACATGACGGCGGCCTTTACACTTGTTAAAAAGTTCGAACAAGAAGCCGAGTGATTGAGTACCGGGTTGAGTAAAACTCTCGCGCTTTTGCATTCCCCTATCGAGTTCGCATCAAAATAAACATCAGAAAGGCAAACTGCACAGCCTAGGCTTTAATTTGATATAAAGTTTTGTCTAGTTTCATAGAAAATTCATCTTGTAATTGCGAAATCCGACTTTGGCATCACGGCGGCTTTTTACACATTTGTTGAGTTCGAACAAGAAGCCGAGTGATTGAGAGTAAAACTCTCGCGTTTTTCGTTCCGCTATCGAGTTCGCATCAGAATAAACATCAGAAACGCAAACTACCCGAAACTACACAACCTAGGCTTTAATTTGTTATAAGTTTTGTCTAGTTTAATAGAGAATTCATCTTGTTATTCCGAATTCCGACTTTGGCATCACGGCGGCTTTTACACTTTAGTTGAGTTCGAACAAGAAGCCGAGTGATTGAGTAAAACTCTGCGCTTTTGTTTTCCCTGTCAAGTTCGCATCACACTAAACATCAGAAACGCAAACTACACAACCTAGGCTTTGATTTGATATAAGTTTTGTCTATTTTCTTAGAGAATCCATCTTGTAATTGTAAAATCTGACTTCTGAACAAGAAGCCGAGTGATTGAAACTGATTGCGCTTTTGCAAACTGCACATGGCATCTTATAATTGCGAAATAGCTGAAAAAGCGGGAAAAGGAGGTTTTTATTTGCTAATTTTCTTCATCTGCAAAAGCGTTGCGAGATGGCGCGCGCACTTGAATGGCTTCCAAATAAAAGTCCGTATCGTACATCGGATTTTTGCTACTTCAATTTTAAGAATCACGAAAAACACCTGTACCATTTGTGTAACTTTATTCTCAACAAGATATTCAGAGCTGACAGCGACTCTACAAAAAGATTGCCGGTGACAACCATAAATATGCCCAGCATCGCGCTTGTTTTGAATGAAGCTATAATTGGCCTTTATCCGCCGCACAACAACGATTGAAAATCCTCCGTCTTCTTGTCAAACTGCCATATTTTCGAGAACAATTTCTTTCGCTATCTTATCTGTGCCGGTATTTTGTCTTTCGATCTTCCTGACTCGCGAGCCGCTCGCGAGTCTCAACCAGCCGGCTTTATGCAAACAAAGGAACCAGCCACTCGAAACGTTCGAGTGACTTATGAATATCATGAATATGCAGCCTGAAAATACTCGCGAGCCTCGAGTCTTTCGAGTATAAAAATAGACTCGAGACTCGCGAGTCGATGTTACGTTACTCGAGGGCGGTACGGTAAAACCTATTTGAGAACCCTGATATGTGAGGCTATATGAGAGCATTCCAAGAAAGAAATGGAGAAATATTATATATATATATATATCAAAAATTTTGAGGAAAAATTTCCAGGGAAATGTGGTGAAAATGGAAGAAGTGCCCTCCTTGTCTCAGTGAGAGTTAAAGTGTAGGTATAATACAGGTATCACTTCTTAAGTGAAATTAAAAACAGTAGGAGCCTTAGCTTGGACTGATATGAATACATAGATTGCTTGGACATCATTCTGTGTTCTTTAAAGGGGCTCTCGCACACTTCCAGGGTGGGTAAGCACAATTTCCAGGGTGGTCATGAAAAAATGACTGGAATTCCAGGCTGGGTGGTTCAAATTAAAAAAAAATCCAGGGTGGGTGGCTGTGACGGGGGTCCTCAACAGGTAGGTGCAAATTTTTTTTTGCAACTGCCCAATAGAAGGTGGCAACCAGGGTGAACCGCTATCTACTTCACTGTTGACCACCGCGCCAACTTCATTATTACTTCAATGAAATAAAATGTTATTGTTGTTGTTGTTATTACTTCAATATTAAAGTTGTGTGATGTCACAGAGATTTCGAACATGTTCAAAACTCTTTGCAACTTTGCGATTTGAAGAGAGCACAGAAATCACACTGGATTTGCCTCTCCTTTACACAGTTGGAATTGCAACTTATGCAAGAAAACTCCCCATGACAAATACAACAAAAATTGCAATTGTAAACCAGCCTTTAAGGTTTTTTTTACCACATCCTCTTTGGTATCTTAGGAATTCAAATCCCCCTCCCAACGCTCAGCTCTAACTCATAAATCAGACAACTCTCATTGGATATATTATTCTTTAGTGAACCTATTCTATTTTCCAAACTTTAAGTAATGAGGAGACCTCCACTTACAAATTCTGTGGCTTCTTTTCATCCCCTTGTCACATCTGAATAATGTGATGTCATACTACCGAAATTACTAAACTGTCGGCACCCTCAAAAATTTGATCGATCGTTTGTCAGTTTCAGTTCGCTTGTCTGGCTGTTTTGATCACTCCAAATGGTCACGTGACATTTAAATTTTGCATCAAACAATGGAAAAAGCGTGTTTTTCCATTGTTTGGTACAAAATTTAAATATCACATGACCATTTCGATTGATCAAAACAACCAGACGAATGAACCGAAACTGACAAACAATCGATCGAATTTTCGAGGGTGCCGGCAGTTTAGTGATTTCGGTAGTAAAAATATGCCATTTTTGACATTAGCAATAGAGGGTGTTCAAGTATTATGGTATACCTATGTCTTATCTTGTGGACTTCAAACTGTGATTTTTTTAACTTGACTGGTATTACCCTAGAAATACATATTTACTGTAAATAGGATAAATTCCCACCTATAGAAAAGCAGACAAACCCAAAACAAAGAAGTAGAAAGATGGATAACCAGGAAATGGAATAAATATCATTTTCAACAAAATAGAGCATTATAACCTTTCAAAATGGCTACATCCTTTTTTAGTAGAAACCCACTTGCATACTATCATGAATCCTACAATCTGATTGGCTCTGCTACTCGCTATCTATCACATAATAGATAGTGAGTAGCATAAATGCTAGCACATATCTTCCTAAAACCATGAAAATAAATATGTTTCAGCAACAACTTGAAGGTAGTATGCTAGTGGGTTTCTACTAAAACAATTAGACTACTTGTTCTTGTTTTCTATGAGTCAAATAGTCAACTCGGAGCTATACACCTCATAAACTATCTAGATTGACTCATAGAAAACTTGAACTTGTAGTCTAATTGTTAAATATACAATGAAATTGTGTTTAAATATCAAAGAGGCACTTCACTCCAAGAGCTGAAAAAATCAATGCAATAATAAGATAAAAAAAATTAACCCAGTGGTATTCTAAGAGCGACAATAACTCAGCTACCTGTGAAAAATAATTAAAAAATATAAAAATGATATAATTATTTGACAAGATGCAAATTGCTTTTACAGCTTTTCAGAGCAAGTATATTAATGAGATGGTGGGCGGAAAGGGAGAAATATTTCACTTTAAGATATTATTTCTTCTCTGGAATTAAAAAAAAGCTATATTATAATACCTATATGGTGTTCTAAGAATTAGATTCTAGCTTGTGAAGTTGCTTCTATGGAATGGTAGCCATACAAAATGTTGTTGTCTGTACCACTTCCATTTATCAGGGATTATAGCTTTTGTCTTTTGGATCTCTAGCTTTCAGTGAAGAATGGCTCTCTATACATTGGAATCACATTGAGAGTAACTGAAAGGAAATACTTAAGATGTGAAAGAAATCCTTAGTGTCCTTGTGAATGATATTGGAATATTTTCCTGTATTTGATCAAAAAATATTACTGTCATCAGCTTGTTGAATAATCACTATTCAAAAAGAGAATTCAGTGTAATGCTTGTTTGTTGTGAATATCTAAATCTCATCAAAGAAGGATTGATTCTGCATATGGAATACATATCAAACATTCAAAAACAATAAGACTATATTGAATGCAATAGAAACAGTTTTCTGTGCACCATTCAAATCACAGAATTCACTTCTAGACAAATGGAATAATTTGGGGGCTAATTCTATGTGGGTGATTCATTCCCTCCAAAGTGGCATATTCTAATTATTGTAATTTCTCAGCTAAATTGATAGAGATGGTATGAATCTGTTTTAAACGATATACTTAAAAACCTGCTGGAACAATTCTTTTTAAAGACATTCTGAAAAAGATTGCAGCAATAACTAAGTCAAGGGCTGGAGACTTCCCAATGATTGTCCTTTCTTGTGAAATGTTTCTATAGATTATAAACCACTTAGCATGGATTTAAATGATTTCTACAACATCTGCTTCTTGACAAAGCATCAATGCTACATATGAAAAAGCTTAAAACCAAAATAGGTTCAAAATAATTGTTTAGTAATTTCTGTCATGCGCTAAATAAGTTTATATTTATAGAATGTAAAATTGTTTTGTTTTCTAAATGGAAATACACATCCTTTTCACTCCCTTCATATTTTTCTTTTCATTTTTAAAAGTACTTCAAAGGAAGTCAACTGCCAACCTGAATTTGTATTTGAAATGGATACACATTTTAGTTAAAATGATTTCATTTATGGGTAAAAGAAACACATTTCTTAATGTGACCCCCTAGAAAGGTGTGATTGATAAAACCATAACAGTGTTTTAAAATGGCTTTCACAGGCATTAAAGGTTGCTCCCCTTTTGTTTTCAAAGGCATATGCCTTGACAAAAGGTACATTCACACCATTGTAAAATAAACAGTGGTAGAAAAGTGTGCGCAGACAAGGGGAAGTGATCTAAGGTTACGATACAGATGCATATACATTTTACCTTCTGCAAAATGAAAATATGGTACTAGTCAAACATGTTAGTCAATTCAAACATTACAGCACATCACCAGGCAGTTTTGTGGCATAAACCTCTGATTTTAGGCAATTTATCACTAATATAATGAAATAAAAGAATGTCAGGACTCAAAATATCCAAATGTAATGTAGTATTCCATTACTTCATTAAATGGTTTCCCATATTTCTATCAGTGCTTTTTCAAGATCAAACCTGATAAACGTATGGTAATGTTTGTATGGTATTGATATGTAAATTATCTGGACTTACCATTACATTAGAAGCATAGCTGCTGTTAATAGCAATTCCCATGTTCATTAGCGCCATCACATTCTCAGGTATCTCACTTTTTTCTGGGATAGTTTCGTGATGTTTTCCAGCGACATACAACTGGACTACTGTCATCCGGTTAGTGGTGAGAGTTCCTGTCTTGTCAGAGCAAATTGCAGTTGCATTCCCCATTGTCTCACAAGCGTCAAGATGACGCACTAGGTTATTATCATCCAACATCTTTTTGACAGAGTAAGCAAGGGAAATAGTTACAGCGAGTGGCAAGCCCTCAGGTACAGCAACGACCAGGACAGTTAGGCCAGTAATCAAAGCATTGACAAAATTATTTAGATGTTTGTTTTCCCAACTGGCCTTTTCTTTGACATATTTACGAATGCTAAACTGCAATACCATTACGATAATGGTTAACAAAGCCGCAGCAACACCAAACCAGCCGATTGTCACAGCCAGTTTGGTTAACTTGGCCTGCAAGACTGACTTTTCCTGTTTCTCTTTCTTTTCTTTGCCATTATCAGAGGAATCCTGATCCTCATCTAAGTTAACATCTTCAAACTCGTCATCAGGGGGTGGGCCTTTAATAGCTGGGGACTGTGGTGGAGGACCATTCTCGCCACCATCCTCTTTGTCTGGATGAGTGGCGCCGAGCAGGGCGAATATAATACCAGATTGAGAGTTGAGACCTACTGCTGTTACAATCATTTTGCCACTCCCCTCCATCACGTGAGTACCAGCCAGGAAGAGGGGGTCCTTCTCTCCTTTCTTTACCATATCTGATTCACCCGTTAGTGAACTCTCGTCAACTTTAATGTCATTGCTTTGGACAACAACACCATCTGCTGGTAGCAGATCACCATATTTCACCTGACATAAGTCTCCAACTACAATATCACTGTTCAAGATTTCCTTCGGCTCAGCGTTTCGAATAACAGTAAATTTGTGTTCTCCTTCGATTTTGCTTTGCAGTCCTCGAAACTGTTGCTCTTTTTGGTAATCATTTACTGCAGTAACTAAAGCTACTATAATAACAGCAACAAGAATAGCAAAACCATCGATCCAACCAGTGTTGCCCTCCGTTCCCCCACATTCCTCGGGTGCAAAGATGCCTAAAAGAAGCGATACAAACGCTGCTACTATTAAAATAATCAAAAGAGTGTCTTTTAGAGCGTCTATTAGAAATTCCCAAAATGTCTTAGGGGGCTTCGGTGGGATTACATTAGAACCGAAAACTTGCCTTCTTTTTTCGATATCTTCGGGGAAACCTGTGATTCCTTTCTCGGTGGAGGTGTGGAGCTTTCTAACAAGTCCATGTAAACCTCCTATAGAATTCAAGTGATCACGGGCCTCAATTCCTCTACACTTCATCAGTTCTTTGAGGTCGCTCACTGATATATCCGAGAAATCAGCGACTGCGCTAAAATCCATTGAGTCATGAGAATGCAGGGACATTCTCTCTTCTTTCTTGTCGTCCGCCATTGCTAATACAAGCTCTAAACCTTCCGCGCAAGAAAGATGCGACTATAAAAATAGGGGAGTGCACACCAGTGTTTTCGACCGGCGAAAGGAAATTCTGGTCCAAGCGGCTCTCAAACAAAGCTCTCTTTAAGTGCAAGCTGGTTAGGGAAATGAGATGAAGCCTTGGTATTTCCAAATCTTGATCTAGTTGCTCAAGCTTGCAAATACGTTCACAAACACAACAAAGCAAGTATAAGCGCCGAAGAGAAATGCCGTATGTTGCTCTGATTTCGCTCTCGAATTTATCCTTCGTCGACGAGTTTGCAACCTTGAGAACAGCCCGATTTCCTTGCACAGTCCTCCTTGTGTTATTGCCTTGACCACACAAGCTTCTCCAGGCTTTCCACTCGCACAAGATCGACTGGAGAATCCGAATAATAATTAAAATCACACGGATAGGCGGTCCGCAGGCTCTTGCAAAAGAAACGAGAGATAGGCCTGTTGTAAGTGTGAGCCAGTTACCGGTGAAGGGCGAATCTCTCGAGCTACTAAGAGCTGACACGGCCCCGGCTACATTGAATCCAGGCTTCGGACACTTTAACTGCGGCAAAATACTGCAGAAAAGTATCTTGTTACACACATATAAGTCGAGCTTTCCAATCCCTGTTTTCAAAGCTCTTGGAGTTCTTGCAAACAAGAAGCAGAAAGACTAGTGGAAATTTGCCTACGGGCACGTGACAGCTGCGCGCTGATTGGTCCATTTGAAAAACCGCGCTATTTGATTGGTTCTTTGTCGCTATGTTACATTAACGTCATCGGTTAGCCTTTCACCGCACCCAAAATAAAGGCAGTGTGACTAAACGAAGCAGATATAGGCCAAATCCCGCAACGAAAACTGCAACATCCCTAGCCTGAATAAGCTATTTGGAAGCAATAAAGCTTTGTCCTTTGTTCTTTTGAATGGGCTCACATAGGGATTTTAACTTTAAGTTACTTTGCGGAAAAAAGGGCAAATAAATGGTATATGAATTAACCGATATCAACCGGTGCCATTGTGGGGGAAAAAGAGCGAATTATTTAGTTGAAGGTGTCAATTTCTTATCTATCTTTTGCATATTCCAAAATCACGTATTAAACCCAATTCAATACATGGCCTATTGCTTCGAGCAATAAAAATGGCCTGCATCTCTGAGAGTGCTACACAGAAATACTTTAGATTTTCAATTAAACAAAATTACTTTTTTTGGATTACACTCAAATTAAATGGCGTCTTGGGTTATATTGCCACAATAAGTACACACCCATTTTTTATTCGGGTTTATAAACCTTGGCGAATTTTTGACACATGCATAGCACATTGGAAATTTCGTGACAAAAGCGGTACTTGAACTCTTTTTCCATAGATTGAAGGAATTTGTCAGGTCGTGAAATAAAAAGTCATTTTTTAGTAGTTTTAGACCCAAAACAAATAGCCATATGCCGCATTTGTTGATAGGCATACTGAAATGCATAGAATTGTTCCGTAATTAATTTTCCACTTCCTAAAAATTACCTCAAAGGGCTCTACTTTACATAAATAAAAATTCCTTTTTTTTGCGGGAACCATCGAATTTGCACAACTCCGTAAAAATGTACCGTAAATTGAAAGCGAAAACAAGCTAATTCACGCTTATATCGGATTGTATTATGGTTTTTCTGTCGCAAGATTAAAATCGCTGATGTCACTGATTTTGATGTGTAATTACTAAAATTATCCATTTCAAACAAATCCCTTTGATGTGCTGCTCAACTGTTCTCTGCATGGCCTTTAAAATCACCTCAATCTTTGCTCCTAAAATAAATGCACGAAGCCGGAATATGGAAATACTAAATTAGCTCAAGAATGTCACACGTTCTTCACATGTGTTTCGTGAAACAGATCCAGCTGAAACACAGCACAGAAAAATAACATGCGTAAAGCGTGGCACATGTAATTGATAATCGCCAAAATATGTGTTGAAAGTACTGACGTCGGAATGGATGGTTGCTGAAATCGGTCTATCGTGTATCGAGTTTTATTGTTTTTACATGTCAGAAGCAGCAGGAGTGTGGACGTAAAACGCGTCTATGTAAATTATGTAATCTGGGCCCTCGGTGGTTTGTGTGAAGAGGCCGAGTTCTTTTAGCGTGGTTTTGAACGCCGCGCTACGCACCTCTAGAGCTTGAGCGTGTCGAATGCGTCACGTCCAGAGGATTCTGCCATATCAGGTGCAAGAGTACAGTAAAGCTGGCCTTATGTGGATGTAAAACGGTATAGCTTCGACTGGGGGGCAATGTGTCTACATCGCTTCCGCCTGTCGTAGCCGAGTTTTTAACAGGCGCGCATTGCTTTCCCTATTGCAATTTTTTAATCTGGAGCAAAAGTCCAAAAGATCAGACTGCGAGGGTCGACCTTGTAATCTTTTCAAGTACAGTTATGAATTTTGGGCAACTAAATGTCGTTATGAAAATGTTTGCACTGCCGTGATTCTACCGGCGTGAAATGTGTACTTCTTAGGGGGAAATTATATTACGGACCAATATCTAGGTTCGTCAACCAACGATAAATTGATAATGAAATTCGAGCTGACAAGGCATGTGCGTACCAGATACAGCTGTCATGGGTACTGAGGACACTGAGGGGATTTCTTACGCTGAACGATTGAGAGCTAGACCACACTTGTGAAAAGAATGAGTATTGCGCGTGATGTCAAAACACGGGGGAACTATACCGAAAAAAAACAACGACATTGTTTTCCATTTATCTGACCAAGAATTCCTCTTCGCGTGGGTTCAAATGCAACCATTTTACTTACATGCCCGCGTAAGACCATCGGCGGGCTCATTTAATGAATTACAATTAAAATATATTAGTAAGCACTAGGAAATTAATCATATTATTTCCCGTTTTAAAAAGCAGTGCGGGGAGGGTTATGAGTGGGGATGACAAACTAATTATTGTGACGAATCAAACCAGATACGAGCGGTTCTTACGTCACTTTGACGAAGCACGCAGTGCCCGCATCATACGTCATGCCGCCCGCGGACCTTGTCTCGCATCTTTACAATCAGCCACTTGCCTTGGTCAGAGAAATGCTAATGCGCAATTGCTTTTTGCGTTTAAGCAAGGATAGAAACTTTCTGCGTTTCTCGAGGCGATACAGAAAACTGAAAGCATTTTCAAATTTATGCTGCGATATGATGTTTGGCCCTGGTGGAGCTAGCATTTCAAAGCTTGCTAATTCAAAACGTCAGACGTCTCGCGTTTGCCCTAAACGTATAGTATAGCGTTCGTGCCTTCCGAACACAATATTTTGTGTCCGACGCATAAACGAAGGTTTCAGTACGAAGTCTGATTCGGTCATCTTGAGGTGACACATGCGAACTAGTCAGAGCGCATTTCGCTTTTTTGTGCAATGCTTTCGCGCCATCTTTCAGGTAATTTTCCCGTTTGGAGCATAATTCGGTGAAACCAAACATGCTAAATAAGTGCAAATAAATCACATTTTGGACAATGCTAGCTCCATATTGTGGGCGTACGGCACATTTGGTAATTTGGCCGCCATGTTGGAGTCCTTCCGAGGGACTCCAACATGGCGGCGCCATACATTTGGCAGTAAACAGTTTGCACATTCCTTCGCTTATATCTCGCTTGCAATTTAAAATACCAGTCCAAAAATTGGCAATACTATTGGGGATGTAGTTCTCTTTCAGAATATTGGCTTTTTGTTCGAAATAACTCGCTGAAAACTAATGTCTCCATAGCTGAACACCAAGAATAGGGCTCTCAATATGCACTATGTAGGAAAGTTTCTCTCGGAAACTCGTCAGTTAGTTTTCCCCTCTACGGTAAATCATGAAAACAAGCGCACCCAGATGGTTACCGCATGACTTTAAAGCACAACTTTCTATAACACGCGTGATGTTGGGAGATACGAGAGCGTTATAAAATCACGAGCCGCAGACGAGGGTTTTTACAACGTTCCGACTGTCTCCCGCAAACATCACAAGTGCTCTATTTGCCGATAAAGTCATGGAAAGCTGTGCTATAATGCTTTTATGATATAGCGGGAGAGAACCATTACTTTGTCGGCGAATACTTAAAGCACCTGTGATGTTGGGAGGGACACTCGAAACACGTTAAAATCACTCGCCTGGCCTGCGGCTCGTGATTTTACAACATTCCCGTGTCTCCCCCGACATCACGCGTGCTTTATTGCGCCAATAAAGTCATAGAAAGTTGTGCTCTATTAAATGCTTAAGTAGGCCAGTAGATGGGAACGTATTTCCCGCGCGCGCACGCTCTAAGAACCAATTACAGTTGGTTCCTAGGGCGTTGCGGTGCCCAGTAGGAAAAAATAATCATGGATATTTTTTTTAAATTCTTTTTTTTATGGAACTTTAAAATTTATAGTACATGTGTACGATGTTTATAATGGTAATTGACCTGAGTGGAGTACAATTTAGGAATAAATTGACCTCGAGAGCCAATCAGATTGCAGATCGCGCGTGTGATTTCAACATGGATATAATAAATGTTCAAATAAAAAGACACGTTGAAAAAAACATTAATTTCCATATGACATGCTCCATTCATAGCTAGTCTTTCGATGCCTTGACATCGTTTCTTGGGTCACATCTCTTTGCTATCCATGCGTCAGTGTGCTTGTTGTGATGCGTAATAGGCCAGTTATCCATCCATGGACCCATTATTATGGGGTTAAACCTCTCCTGAAAAAGGAAAGCATGTCTTGTAATTTATAACTTCTTACTCAGTCCGGTTCATTACCAGTTTTGGTAATATGTTGTAAACAAGCCGCTCGGCCAATCAGATCACAGAACTCTCCCCCTCCCCCCACTGTAGTTCCATGTACTTTCAAAACAAAACTGGCAGCGCTTAATAAAACGACGGCTATAAAATCGAACAGGACTCACAGAAAATCATCCTCGTTACCCGGCCTTAG
The DNA here is from genome assembly GCA_033964015.1 of Scolanthus callimorphus. NCBI lineage: Eukaryota > Metazoa > Cnidaria > Anthozoa > Actiniaria > Edwardsiidae > Scolanthus > Scolanthus callimorphus. The sequence continues at coordinate 24,314,343 of CM066920.1, forward strand.
TATTTTGACAGAGAAGTAATGTATTTTAGTTTGTAAGGCAAGAACAGACCCTTGAAACCAATTGTAAACGGTCTCGGCTGTTATCATTCGAGCGGGTTTTTGGCATCGCCCCGGGGTTCACTAAGGTGCAGGATTGCGGTTTCTCAAAATATCATGATTGTATACCATCAAATTGATAAATGATATCATGAAATTTGAGTGATATTTTGGTGATAATCTCAAATTTCAACGATTTGCACTTTGCATATCAAAATATCATTATCAATGATATTATCATGATTACTGTTGTATATTTCTTTTATTGCAGATCTCAAATTATCCAATATCATATCACTGTCATATTCTGATAATCTCATGATATGTCACTATCATTATTTAACAAATGATTTGGAAAATCTCAACTAAGCATTATCAAAATATCACTATCATAAAGTGATTGTTTTTCCCCATGTCTCAAATTATCATTATCAAAAAATAATAGCAAATTATCATTATCAAATCTCAGTCAAGTGATGAAACAGCAAAGACGTGTTGAAGCCAGAGTGATATTGTGATATATCATGAGATTATCATTCTTAAGGTCAGAGTTGAAACAGTCATTCACAAAACTCGTTCTACAAATGCGCAGGAAAGAACTCAGCTCACTATACCATACTCTTGTTGTACAAATGCGCTTTAAATAACTAGCTCACTATACACATAGCCTCGTTCTACAAATGCGCTGGAAAGAACTTAAGTTCACTATACACATAGCCTGGGGGGGGGACTCCCATAGTTTTGGGTCGGGGATGATCGTTCTCTATTCACGTATCCTCATTCTACAAATGCGCCAAAAAGAAATAGTTCATACACATAGCCTCGTTCTACAAATACACAGGAAAGACCTAGTTCTTTACACACATAGCCTCATTCTACAAATGCGCAGGAAAGAACTAGTTCTCTATACACATAACCTCATTCTACAAATGCGCAGGAAAGAACTAGTTCTCTATACACATAACCTCGTTCTACAAATGCGCAGGAAAGAACTAGCTCACTATACACATAGCCTCGTTCTATAAATGCGCTTGAAAGAACTAGTTCTCTATACACAGTGTCGTTCTACAAATGCGCAGGCAAGAACTAGTTCTCTATAGACATAGCCTCGTTCTATAAATGCGCTTGAAAAAACTAGTTCTCTATACACATAGCCTCGTTCTACAAATGCGCAGGCAAGAACTAGTTCTCTACACACATACCCGCATTCTACAAATGCGCAGGAAAGAACTAGTTCTCTATACACATAGCCTCGTTCTACAAATACGCAGGCAAGAACTAGTTCTCTACACACATACCCGCATTCTACAAATGCGCAGGAAAGAACTAGTTCTCTATACACATAGCCTCGTTCTACAAATACGCAGACAAGAACTATTTCCTTATACACATATCCTCGTTCTATAAATGCGCTTGACAAAACTAGTTCTCTATACACATAGCCTCGTTCTATAAATGCGCTTGAAAGAACTACTTCCATATACACATACCCGCATTCTACAAATGCGCAGGAAAGAACTAGTTCACTATACACATAGCCTCGTTCTATAAATGCGCTTGACAGAACTAGTTCTCTATACACATTGCCTCGTTCTACAAATGAGCAGGAAAGAACTAGTTCTCTATACACATACCCGCATTCTACAAAATGCGCAGGAAAGAACTCAGCTCACTATACCATACTCTTGTTGTACAAATGCGCTTTAAAGAACTAGCTCACTATACACATAGCCTCGTTCTACAAATGCGCTGGAAAGAACTTAAGTTCACTATACACATAGCCTGGGGGGGACTCCCATAGTTTTGGGTTGGGGATGATCGTTCTCTATACACGTATCCTCATTCTACAAATGCGCCAAAAATAAAGAGTTCATACACATAGCCTCGTTCTACAAATACACAGGAAAGAACTAGTTCTTTACACACATAGCCTCATTCTACAAATGCGCAGGAAAGAACTAGTTCTCTATACACATAACCTTGTTCTACAAATGCACAGGAAAGAACTAGTTCTCTATACACATATCCTCGCTCTACAAATGCGCAGGAAAGAACTAGCTCTAAACACATAGCCTCGTTTTACAAATGCGCTGGAAACAACTAGTTCTCTATGCACATAACCTCGTTCTACAAATGCACAGGAAAGATCTAGTTCTCTATACACATAGACTCGTTCTACAAATGCGCAGGAAAGAACTAGTTGTCTATACACATAGCCTCGTTCTATAAATGCGCTTGACAGAACTAGTTCTCTATACACATAGCCTCGTTCTATTAATGCGCTTGAAAGAACCGGTTCTCTATACACATAGTCTCGTTCTACAAATGCGCTTGAAAGAACTAGTTCCATATATACATACCCGCACTCTACAAATGCGCAGGAAAGAACTAGTTCACTATACACATAGCCTCGTTCTATAAATGCGCTTGACAGAACTAGTTCTCTATACACATTGCCTCGTTCTACAAATGCGCAGGAAAGAACTAGTTCTCTATACACATAGTCTCGTTCTACAAATGCGCAGGAAAGAACTAGTTCTCTATACAGATAGCCTCGTTCTACAAATGCGCTTGACAAAACTAGTTCTCTATACACATAGCCTCGTTCTATAAATGCGCTTGAAAGAACTAGTTCCATATACACATACCCGCATTCTACAAATGCACAGGAAAGAACTAGTTCACTATACACATAGGCTCGTTCTATAAATGCGCTTGACAGAACTAGTTCTCTATACACATTGCCTCGTTCTACAAATGCGCAGGAAAGAACTAGTTCTCTATACACATAGTCTCGTTCTACAAATGCGCAGGAAACAACTAGTTCTCTATACAGATAGCCTCGTTCTACAAATGCGCTTGACAAAACTAGTTCTCTATACACATAGCCTCGTTCTATAAATGCGCTTGAAAGAACTAGTTCCATATACACATACCCGCATTCTACAAATGCACAGGAAAGAACTAGTTCACTATACACATAGCCTCGTTCTATAAATGCGCTTGACAGAACTAGTTCTCTATACACATTGCCTCGTTCTACAAATGCGCAGGAAAGAACTAGTTCTCTATACACATAGTCTCGTTCTACAAATGCGCAGGAAAGAACTAGTTCTCTATACACATAGCCTCGTTCTACAAATACGCAGGCAAGAACTAGTTCTCTATACACATATCCTCGTTCTACAAATATGCAGGCAAGAACTAGTTCTCTATACACATAGCCTCGTTCTATAAATGCGCTTGACAGAACTAGTTCTCTATACACATAGCCTCGTTCTATAAATGCGCTTGACAGAACTAGTTCTCTATACACATTGCCTCGTTCTACAAATGAGCAGGAAAGAACTAGTTCTCTATACACATAAATAAAGTAAAATAAAGTGAAGAGAGAACTAGTTCACTGTATTCATAGCTTCGTTCTACAAATACACACATAGCCTTATTCGAAAAGTATGTGCTCGAGTTACTATGCACATGGCCTCCTTTTAAAAATGGGAAAGTTAGTTCACTATTTTGTGTTAGTACTACATGGCAGAAGAAATTCAATGAAATGCAATCATGATTTATCACTATATCATGGCCTAAGTAGAAATTCTGAGTGAATTGAATATTATGATAATATCATGATTTATCACTATATCATGGACATAGAAGAAATCCTTAGCTAATTAAATATTCTGATAATATCATGATATATCACTCTCTCAGGCTCCTAGGAACAAAATTGACCTCATTAAATATTCTGATAATATCATGATATATCACTCTCTCAAGGCCCTAGGAAGAAAATTGACCTCATTAAATATTCTGATAATATCATGATATATCACTCTCTCAAGGCCTTAGGAAGAAAATTGACCTCATTAAATATTCTGATAATATCATGATATATCACTCTCTCGGGCTCCTAGGAAGAAAATTGACCTCATTAAATATTCTGATAATATCATGATATATCACTCTCTCAAGGCCCTAGGAAGAAAATTGACCTCATTAAATATTCTGATAATATCATGATATATCACTCTCTCAAGGCCCTAGGAAGAAAATTGACCTCATTAAATATTCTGATAATATCATGATATATCACTCTCTCAAGGCCCTAGAAAGAAAATTGACCTCATTAAATATTCTGATAATATCATGATATATCACTCTCTCGGGCTCTTAGGAAGAAAATTGACCTCATTAAATATTCTGATAATATCATGATATATCACTCTCTCAAGGCCCTAGGAAGAAAATTGACCTCATTAAATATTCTGATAATATCATGATATATCACTCTCTCAAGGCCCTAGAAAGAAAATTGACCTCATTAAATATTCTGATAATATCATGATATATCACTCTCTCAAGGCCCTAGAAAGAAAATTGACCTCATTAAATATTCTGATAATATCATGATATATCACTCTCAAGGCCCTAGGAAGAAAATTGACCTCATTAAATATTCTGATAATATCATGATAATATAATGCTAATATGATATAAAACCACTGTAGAATATCAAAATATCAACCCCCCATAAGAAGGTTGATATATCATGATATTATGACCTCTAAATACAAGAAATATATGGGAAAATCGCATGATATTTGAGATTTGATAACTAGGCTGATAAATTGATAATACGCAATCCTGCACCTTACTCGAAACCGCGGACTTTCGCTTCGAGTTTAGTTGATCAGTGCCTTATAACTTTAAAAGGGTACGCCATATTTGTATGGGGTTTTGTATTTACCCTGTTATAATTTGGGTCATTTGTCGGCTGGTGATAATTTTAAAAGCTTATACACGCTTATCCGAGCTCTCGGGTCCATATCAAAACCAAAGACGATGGAACTGAACGCAGAAACTCGTTTCCTTGCTGATCTTTGATGAGCTCTTCCCCTTGCCTTTTTCCTCTGGTAGTTATTATCGACTTCACGAGACCAGCACATATAAACGGCTCGACTTCTGACGTGGCGTTGATACTCGCTTCGAGTACATCTACCGATGGCGAAGAGATTTTGACTTCACATCGCGAGTACCCCACGAAATCGCCGGGTACCCAAGTAATTCTTGTATATATAGGAAGCAAAACTACTATATTTTCACGCCTATGGGTGCATTTTTTGTAAATATGGGTGGAACCTACTTCAATTCGGCCTTTTCCCTATACGATCAGGCAAAAATTAGTTTAAAAACTTGATAGAGGCAGCAGTAAATCTTCAAATATTTTCGTACTTCTCTCCGATTTCGTTAGTTTCGCAAGCAATATGGAGTTCCTGTTGCCCTTGTCATGTCTTTCAGGCAAAGGTTCATGGGTAGGGACGTTCTAGAGGAAGAAAAAGAACATTTTATGAAGGGTACGCTAATATCAGCTACAGCCGCCATTTTGTCCTATTATGCATGCGTAATGAGCAAAATTGATATTACCAAAACTGGTAATGAACCGGACTGTTACTAGCTCAGGCACACCAACTCGTTTTCATACCCTGTCGTTTTTTCTTTCCAAATCTGTGCGGTCTGCCTGTGTGTTTTTTAAATCTTGGCCCAGGTCCTTTAGGCGAGAAAAATAAAATGGCGACCAAGAGGGCGAAGTTTCTCGAACAACTGCACGTTTTGTCAAGATCTCGTGCTCCTTCAATTTGTTTCTAAAATTGATTGATTTTTACGGTTGTGCAAAGAGAATTATCTCAAGGAGGAAAACAGAGATATAACTTGGTAGTAACGACTAAGACAGCAGGCACTGAAGCCTGTGTCACCCGAGGAGGTTTAGTACAATTTGTTTCTAAAATTGATTGATTTTTACGGTTGTGCAAAGAGAATTATCTCAAGGAGGAAAACAGAGATATAACTTGGTAGTAACGACTAAGACAGCAGGCGCTGAAGCCTGTGTCACCCGAGGAGGTTTAGTGCACTCATGTTATCCCTTGGGCAATGGAAACTTATTGTTAGCGGTTGGATGGCAGTGTGGGAAAACTAAAAATCGAGGGAGCGCCAAAGAGCACAACGGGAGGCACCTGTGACCAGTTCGTCGTTCAGCAAAGATGGGTTTTTAGAAGAAGATCGAAGGAGTGTCACTCGATGATCCCTGATACACTCTTGGGCGCGACCGAGCGCCAAACAGCGTGCCTTCGTCAGAGTCAGCTCCTCGCGCGAGAATTGACGAGGATCCGCAAAGAGACAAAATCCGAAAATGCAACGCAGAAATTTGTGTCCGAATATTGTAGGCGACCTTTTTACCTGTAGATTTTGCCAAAACATTTTTGCCAAAACATTTTGCAAATTCCACGACGTGTTTATCCATGTTCGTAAATCCTAGGAGACACAGTACAGAAGCAACATCACGAGCAAAAGTGAAAAAGTTGTCAAATGCAAGCTGTTGTGAGGGCCTCCGAATATATATTTTACTGAAAAATGTCGTTTTTTGGATGCGCCTGTAAAATCTCATAGGATCTCTAAAACCAGTGACCCAGCCAAGGTTTGGGCCAATAGATTGAACTTGGCAAAGATTTACACATAAATAAGCTTACAGCGTTTTATCTTCAAGTTAAAGCAAGTTTAAGTAGTATAGTAGGGGCCGAATTAGTAGTGTTTTGTGCAAGAACATTTAATGAGCTGATGACATTCCTATATATTTTTTTGATTTTCAGTGAAACTGTTATAATTAGTACGACTTATTAATGACAATTTGAAGACTGCTGGAAATTAGTTTCTTATAATCACTTGAGTAATTATATACTAAAAGGAAATAGTACTGCTGTAAAGAAAAAAAAAAGCAATGTATATATATATATATATTGAAAGTGTTACTGTAAATATGTAAAAAAAATAATGTATAATTACTAGGGATAATAAAGTTAAAAGAAAGACGATTTACCTCAAGCCATGCTTGCTCTTCAGTCTCATCAACTTTATGTTGCAGTTTGGCTCTGCCCTGCTTGGAAAAGATCCCCATGTCTGGCTTGTAGTCAGGATATTTTGATGTCCTCATCAGCACATTGTCCTGACAATTGAGATATTAAAGAGCCCGTGTCAGCCACTCCTTTGTTATTGCTTTCGTTTGATATATAGTAGACGAATTACGTGTAGAAATCTCTAAATCAACATCTAAAAAGAAAGTTTCCAATTTGATTTACCAAATTCAATTGAGAACATTGCTCTTTATTCTCTACATTAGCCGATGGAAATGGATGCTTTCTCCGACTGTGTGTTGCTATGCTGTAAATGGCACCTTCAACCAAGTCACGCTGTGGAATCCTCATTGATAGTGTGCAAATATTCATCAGTTCGTTTCTAAGTTCAGTGTCCAATGGATGGACATATTGGTTACCTACAGTGTCTATGACACTACATACGGGGTAATGTTAATTACTACATTATTCGTCTCGGGAAACATCGAGATTCGAGGGAAAACAAAACTCGCTGTTTCCCGAGGGTGCAGTCATTAAGTGTTTTATTATATAGCAAAAAGAAAATACGGTAAACATTGGTAAAAATATTCCGCCGAAATTTCTCGCTCTAGCGATGTCGCCCGCGCGCGGGCAACATTGAATTTGTAGCCCGCCACGTGACCATGATAGAACCAATCAGAGCTCGCGCTTTGATCGAATAAACACGAGCTATATAATAATGGGATTTAGAAAATAACACCTATGTTGTATTGTGAATGTGCGCATTCTGATTGGTTAAAAAGCGTGTTTGTAAGAGACCTGAGAAACACGATTGTCTTTTTTTTTTAAACACGATTGCCATGCAATGCTGTCGCGCGTGTGTATGTTATTTTCTAAAAGCAATAAAAGTACTTTCTGCGTGCTCTCTGGTTTCTTACAAACACTCGGGGAATGTTGGTAGAATTGATAAAACTTGAAAGACACTCGCCTCAAAACTTGAAAGACACGAGCCGAATCAGTTCTCCCAACATCTCCCTCGTGTTTGTAAGAAAGCAGAGAGCACGCGGAAAGCACTTTTATTGCTTAATTAGAAAATAACACCTATGTTGTATTGTGAATGTGCGCATTCTGATTGGTTAAAAAACGTGTTTGTAATAGACCTGAGAAACACGATTGTCACGCAACGCTGTCGCGCGTGTGTATGTTATTTTCTAAAAGCAATAAAAATACTTTCTGCGTGCTCTCTGGTTTCTTACAAACACTCGGGGAATGTTGGTCGAACTGATAAAACTTGAAAGACACTCGCCTTCGGCTCGTGTCTTTCAAGTTTTGATCAGTTCTCCCAACATCCCCCTCGTGTTTGTAAGAAAGTAGAGAGCACGCGGAAAGTACTTTTATTGCTTATTTATAGACACAGCGCGCGGGCCACTCCAATCCTCTGCACTGTGACTGACGTCATCAGTGAGGATAAAAGAGCGATTTTTCTGAGCCAGCGGAGGTCAAAAACGAGACGACAGGCAAAAAACGAAAAGCTCAAAATGATATTGTTCGAAAATCGCAACATTTCAGAGCGAAAACGTCTCATTTACCTTCAAGCCGTAGAAGCCGTTGTGTTTGTCGGGAACCGCCCATCGTAAGTCAAGACTCCAACGAATTTTGTCAGAAAAATTCTCAAGGCTGGAACAACAAAACATCAAAGGAAAACGTCATTCTGGGGGGATGGGGATCTCTTAGCAAATTTCTCTTGCTAGGAAACAAGAAAAGTCGCGGTGGCTACAAAAATACAAACAATTTGAGAACGTCCGAAATGAGATGGGCCGTGTATATACTAGACGACTAAGCCGTTCCGACGGCCTAGACATTTCGTTAAGGACGTCTTACCATTTCGACTATGAGAACAACTTCCAGTAACCCACCCCTGGGAATAACAACAGCAACAAAACCGTAGACTGCTAAGCGTAATAGTTCTCTCGGAAAAGTGAATTCTGAAACAAGTGAGTTTTAAAATATTTGCGGTAAGGGCAAGGCCGTCTTGATTTAGTCGTCTCGTCTTTATACTAGACGCCTAAGCCGTCCGGGAAGGTCGTCTATAAGGCGTCTATTCGATGGTCTTAATTTCAGACGGCTAAGTCGTCCGACCGCTAAGACGTCTTCCATATTTCTCGAATTTATACTAGACGGCTAAGCCGTATGATGGTGCCAAATAAATACAGCCCGTCTTGCGGATCACTACCTTCTGTGCGGAATGATATTGTTGATAAAGAGAACTCCACCAAAGGGAACTTCACACAGTACCACATCGTCTTTCATGGACACACCTATTGCAAATGCAAAATAATAATATCAGCATGTTTATCAGGATTATTATAATAAACTGGAAAGTTTGATCACTAGGAACTAACATTCTGACCAACAGTATTATAAACAATTCTTGGATGAGTTTTTCATTGTGATATCCGGAATAATCAATGTCGAGACAAGTAGTGATAGGAGAGGCCGAAAGGGACCGGTCATTATTTATCGCCTGGGGGGGGGGGGGGGGGGGGGGGGGGGGGGGGGGGGGGGGAGAGGATTTTGGGGGGAATCACTTCATTGTTGGGCGAGCGAACGGAGGAATCTCTCAAAAGCTGAAGCCCTGAAAGGGGGGACCACAAGAAATTTTCTATAAGTAGTTATTGCAGCAACTTCTATATCATTTGCATTTTTCTACTTCACTTTACTCAATACATAATAAAAATTTCTGCGCGCGAATATCATCTATTATTATTCAGCACATCGATGCACTGCCCAAATATGGTCATTGGAACCCCAATAGCTGTCTTCTGTACATGACAGATATCCTGCGATATCCGTCTCTGTGGGAAATATGATGAGTTGAGAGCTCGTAAATAATTCACAAAAGTAATGCTTTTCAGGTTTTTTGTGTGCTATCGATGTGCTGAATAATAAAACCATTATCCTGCTCGATTTTTGCAGAATATCGTCTGATTTAGCCAACTCGGGACTGCGTCCCTCGTCGGCTAAGTATCAGACGATATTCTGCGCAGTCTCGCAGGATAATGGTTAAATGTAGTCTTTAGCAACTCGCGCAACGAGGACAATGCTTTCGTACCGTTCACAAGAACAAGTGTATCTTGGCGAGGAAAAACAAACTATACCAAAAAATGCCCTGCAGTGATAGGCCTGGCGGGCAGTCACTATGTTCGAAAGAAGAGTAAGCGTGAGTTCGACGTTACAGGCATAGAAATTCGTCATTTGGGCCGCGCTTCACGCAAACGAATAATAGTAATTTCGTCATTTCGGCGCGCAATTGCGCGCATGAATAATAAAACCTACAAGATTTGTTTACTATACATAAAGAAACGGAATGTTCATCTACACTTTCTCTGAGACTTGATGAAATGCGTTTATCAAAATTAGGGCGCGCTTCGCGCGCAACGAAAGAAAAATGCGATCCCCTCTATCTGTAAATTGTCTCCTACTAGGTCAAAAAGGGGGGGGGGGGTCACGAAAACGTTTAACTGCCCTGAGGGGGGATCATGTTAATCATTGTACTTATAAAGGGAGGATCACTGCATTTTGATCTTGTATTACCCAAAATCCTCTGACACCCCCAGGCGATAAATAATGACCGGTCCCTAAAGCCAGGTCGAGCTTGATTCCACTTGGCGAGACATTGATTATTAACAACTACTGCTGAACGTAGGATCTCCTTGATTGATCAAAGGCGCCTTGGAATCTCCAAAATCGCAACGTCACCTACAGTCGAATCCGCGAATTCTTCTCTCAGGCCAGCTCTTCCTTCAGAATGCGGCGATTTGTTCTCACATCACTCCTGAATTTCGCTGAATTTATTTCCTTGTTACAGCCGTCGCAACTGTAGCAAACACGATCGCAAGGCATTTTGTGCTCGATTCTGATTGGTTAGCTCTTTGACAGGCTGTAGAGGAAGTAGCTATTTAAAGACGCCACTGTAGCTTAAGTACGTCGCCAAAAATAATAACAAGACCACCAGCAACTGTAGTGGAAGTTACTATTTTTAGATACAGTTGTAGCGCAAGTAACCAAAAATAGTAACCAGTACCTCAGTACCCCCAACAACAGTAGTGAGATTCCTATTATTAGATTTGATAATTTGTGGTCCACCTCTCGGAAGCCGCGAACTCAGCCTGGCGGCCCTGTCGGCCTTCCGGAGGTCATTCGCGGGTCATTCGATAAAAGTCAACACGCCAGAGAGTATTACGCAAGAGAATGAAACATAATTCTAAAAGTAGCGTCAAAATTAAATCGCGCAAATAAATTTATCTTTGGTGTACAGGATAGACCAGAATAAAACAAATTATAAGCTATCAAAGCGTCAAAGCGATTAAGGGGAACAAAAACTCCCTGCCCGATATCATCTGACTGTAGCATTTGACTGTAGCATTTGCTGCAGTTGCAATCAGGTGCGGATTTGGGGGGGGGGGGGAGATTTGCTGGAGGAGAAAATTTTCGTCCCGTGTTTTCACTATCTCCCCCAACCCCCGTCAAAAATTCATGGATCCGCCCCTGGCAATAGTCTAAATCCGTTCCCTCTTTCTTTCTCCTCCCTACCGTCCTTGCTCTCTCCGCTCCCGCCCTCCCTCTCTCTGTCTTGGAATCAGGGCGTACCTAGTGTCCTAACCATTTCCTCCTCGCTTAACTCCACGTACCACGTGTTACCCGCACAACACGTGTGTTCAGCTATGATGCCTTTTCTATGACCACCCTTTACAACCTGGAATCAACACAGGACAAAATCAACTAATTAGCAAAAAAGAAGGACCCGTTGCCATGTCAACAAGCAGGTGTCATTTTTGTCAATGCCTACGCATGCATGACCAGTGAATAATGTGACAGAAGTAGTATAGTAGGGACCGAATTAAGGCCTTTTTTGAGGGGGCAGTCTCATGGGAGCTCAAACAAAGATGGCGACCTAAACGAGCTGCGTTTCTCTCCAAATTTGCCAGTTCTGATGATTTTTGGGCAATTTAAGGTAAGATAAAACCTAGGAATTTCAAATATGAAATTCCAATAAAGATCTTGTTGCCAGCCAATTGAGATCATGAGATGATTTTGGGTGGTTGCAATTGTCAAATTGTTCTCACTCGATCGAGTGCACGAGTGTATGTGCAGAACTAACAAAAGTATCCACCCAAAGGATCGCCCTCAGAACTATTATCTGTGTCAAATTATCTGTCTCTCCAATTATTATTAGACTGTCAAATTGTCAGTCTGTCAAATTAACTTTCTGTCAGATTATCTGTCTGTCAAATTGTCTGTCTGTCCAGGGACGTGTCAAATTGTCTGTATGTCAAATTATTTGTCTGTCAAACTAACAGTGTCTGTCACATTATATGTCTGTCAAATTATCTGGGTCTGTTAAATTGCTGTCCTGGCAAATTAATTGTCTGTCAAATTGTCTGTCTGTCAAATTTACTCTCTGTCAAATTATTTGTCTGTCAAATTGCCTGTCTGTCAAATTATCCGTCTGTCAAATTATTTGTCTGTCAAATTATCTGTCTGTCAAATTATTTGTCTGTCAAATTATCTGTCTGTCAAATTATCTGTCATATTATTTGTCTCAGACAAATGATCAGTCTATCACCTTATGTTTGTCTGTCTGTCAAATCATTTGTCTGTCTACCTGCATACAACCATTGATCTCCTTGGCGTCCAGCAGTGGTATCCAGGCGGTGGGGATCAATATCTCGTCTGACTCTACCGAGAGGTACGCGTTGTCTGAAGTGGGGGCATGGTCATGGAATGAAAAAGAAACTAGGAATGAAGATGAGCAAATGGCTAACCATCGCCCTAAATCCTTGAAAGTGTTGCGTCTGTATCTCTCCAGGGCCCGTGGTTTGATGCGCTGGTGCGGAAACGCATAATTTGGCTTTCTCCGCATAATGCGCATAATCCGTCAAATCCCGCATAATCGCGCATAATTTCCCAAAATTTTGTGATTTTCAAACTTTCTTTCCTATTTTTTCTCACAAAAGTGATTCATTTCTTCTGAAATCGTCTGTCCAACGTCAAAACAACTCGATAGAAGTAACAAGAATAACAAGGCGTTCTATGCTAATAGCGCTGGGAACTGATATCGAAAAGCAATAAAACGTGCCTAATTGGCCAACTAACTAATATTTCCAGCTGAGAATATATATATTCAAAAACGTTTGCGCTTTGGATATTTTACAAAGTAAAATAAAGGCAGAACAGAACGCTAACTGCGATAAAAACGGTCGGCTTTATGCAGTTCACATTGATCACATGACATTACGCTTTTTCATGGATCTTTGTTATTGTTACAGACAACAATTTCATTTCACAAACAACAGCGCGAAAAATACCAGGCACACGAAGCTCCATCGATAACCCCCCCAAAAAAATCACTGACAGAATAACGTGGCACGTTTCCGGTTTTATAAAAGTTCTTACACTACCTCCGACGATAGTGCCGACCGCTCTAGCGATCAGGATTAATTTTGATAATTACGCGCAGAACGACGGCAAACAAGCGCAACACTGTTTTTGTGATAATGAGAGATCGTAACGATAGCTCTATTAGTCTGCGTATAGCTCCTGTGACCGTTTAGTTCATGGTTGGATAGGAGTGCGTTGCTACGATCCTTGCGGTATGAAAAAAGTGTGCCTTGTACGAAAGAAGACCAAACTTACTAATCTTTAGTACTACCGTGTAACGGGGTAGTTGGTAACGCTTTTTTGTAAGAAAGTAATAAGCTTTATTAAAAGCGAAAACACTCGTCTCCCTGGAAGAAAACGTAGCGTCATGACGTTAGTAAAGCGAAGCGATTGGAACTCATCACAGAGCATTTTATAGACAAACAAAAGTTGTTAAAGTTAAATAGCATCTATATCCATGTAACGAAACAGGCGAAAAGAGCAAAGTATATTACGGCGCTTGTAAAAAAATATTGCGCAATCCCGAATAATTTCGTATTTTTAGCGCATAATTTCGAATTTTTAGCGCATAATTTCAGAAAAAATCGCGCATAATTTCAGAAAAAATCCCGCATCAAACCACGGGCCCTGTCTCTCGTATGGAATAATATAAGCCTGGTTGAATTTCAGCCGTCGCATTTACAAGATCGATTGGTCGGTTCCATTTTTAAAAAACTCAATCACGAGAACATCCAAGCCAAACACCAAGGCGCCACAAATGTCGAAGATAAGGCGTGCGTTTTCGTTGAAAAGTTGTCATAAAAACGCGTTTTTGCCTGGAAGTTTGAAGGTAATGGATGAGTAAATTTCGTTGTGAATTCAGAAGTCTCATTTCGCAATGCGCGAAAATCGATATTTGGAAATACCGTCGATTACATCTAGTACCCGTCCACACGCTCGACAAAAACATGTTTTGTCGGCGCGTGAAACTTCGAAGTTTTGACAGTCGAACTTCAAAGTTTGCCCGGAGCTTTGGTGACGCTCGTGAGTGGAAAACGTAAAAAGTTTAGTTGTTTAAATTCTTCCTGACCAGGAAAACCATAAAGCTACCAGAATATTAACTTTTTTCAATGATTATTACTGAAAAGAAATGGCGGACTTGAGTATTGTGATGAAAACGTTCATGAGTTTTCAGTCAAAACATTGAAGTTTCGTTGTCAAAACTTTGACGTTTCACGTGCCAACAGAACATGTTTTTTAGTAATCCATTTTCACCTAAAAATCTGCCAGGCATTGTCTCAGCGATGTTAAGTTATGGGAAACCGATTTTGCCGAGGCAATGAGCAGCTAGGAGACCAGTGGACGTGCGAGCGCTACGTCGCCGAAGGGGAGTGGGAGGGTCGAAAAGTTCTCGGACTTACCGATTTGCGAAGATGTGTCGAAAAGCCCCTGAATTCATGTCCAAAATCTTTTATATAGGCAGAAAAGACTGACGTGGCTGCTTGCACAGAAGCAACCGATTACCCTAGGGAACTACAAGCATGTTCAACTTCGCACGCTTAATCTTCGCGGCAAATTCCTCGGTGAAAATAGTAGATGCAATCGACTAACAAGAGCGAAGATGACCTCTTTTAGAAATTAATGCGCGCGTTTATGAGAATGAAGCAGCGACTTTTCCAGCAACATGATGGTATTCTGACGTTGCCAACAGTAACAAAGGAAGTTAAACAGTGATGGGATCGGCGAATTCCAAGAATGGGTTGTACGTGTGGTTGTACAGCAAATTTCCTGGGAATGGTAAAAGTTAGATGATTAGATAAGGACGTAATCGTGTACCTTGATGCCATGGAACAGTAGCTTCTTCATTGGATGGGGTCTGAAAATAGAAAACGCTGAAATAAATTATTAGAGCGGGGATTCTCGAAACGTAAACTCAGAAATACACCTAGCCAATCGGAGCGAGACCCATTCAAAATTGGCCAAACAGACGATACGTAAGTACGACTTGCGTTTAGTCGTTAAAGAAAACAAGGAGTCGCTTTGTTTTAGGTTTTTCTTTTGCATTCTGATTGGCTGACTAAACTATTATTCAAGACATCAACCAATAGAAACGCGCAGAAAGAGGAATTCTGATTTTCATGATTTATTTACGACAATCATCTGAAAATCCGCTAAATAAGCACACCAACAAGAACATGTTGTTTATTTGGTTACTAAAGGAAGGGTCAACAAATATCATATCCAAAGCCGTGATTATGCGAACCACACCGCAGCAGAACGCATTTGCCATGCGCTAAAGATTCGCTTCCTGCAAAATGAGAACAAAAGAAAATAATCTACATGACACAAAAAATTTTTCGTGCTGTCTTGGAAATTTGGAAAACGTAAGCTCCAGACACAAAACGTAAGGCCAAAAATTTCAGAGCAGCTAGAATATGATCATATCTTTCTCTGACCATTTGCACCTCCCTCTTTAAGGCTTGCACCCGAGGCAAAAATTAAGGTATAAAGTCCAAATTTATCGTTCGCTGTTGTTGTGTAGATTTCTTCAATTGCGTTCTTTTCACAGGCCAGTGAATCTTTAGCGCATGTCAACTGCGTTTTGCCGCGGTGATAAAAATGACTTATTGTGTGTAGGTTCGATGTCACTCGCTCTATTGTCAGCGCGGACTGCGCAGTAATTTATGTCCATTAAAGCTATACTCGCAGTTGATATTCAAATACAAGTCAATTCATTATATTCCTCACGTCCCTCTCCCATCCCGCCCCCTTGTTTAATTGTTTAGAAACAGCTACAAAGGAATAAAAAAATCAAAGAAAAGGTTATGCATCCAAGTTTCGCCATATGACCTCTGACCTTGGTCCTTAGATTCCACACAGGGTGACCGCTAATGTCCGGCCCGATCATCTGTTCCACGGCATTGAGAAGACGTTGGTTAGTCCACAATGTCTGGAATTCCTACACAAAAAATGCACTATGATAAGCATGCAAAAAAGCAAAAAACTTTCGCTCGTGCAGTTTGCAATAGCTTTAAGCAGCGCGGGTTGATTTTGCATGTTAATGAGTTCAATGTGCTGCCTAGTCCCGAGGGTGTACTTAACCTCAGCCAATCACGTCCCCTCATGAATTTTCAATGTAGAGCGCGTTAAAGTTAATGATGTCCCATTAGACAATGCCATTCTCCGCGATAGGGCATATGTCACACACCTGGTATTTTTATGAGTTTTATTTGCTTTATTTTTTCAAGGAACAGAACCTCTCATATGTTCATACTGAAATGACGCTCCGCGGCCTCCCCTTTTTCGGGAGATTTTCCCATACATTATAGTCTGGCCCAAGAGCTAAAGTGACAGCGAGAGAAAACAAAATGCTCTCGACCAATCAGCGCTCGGAATTTCTAATACAGTAAAAACCCGCATAAAAGAACAAGTGGATTAAGAACACTCAGGCTGAAATTTGGTCAAAAATGTACTTTAGACACAAGAACACATGCAGCCTGAAAAATGAAAATTGTTCTTGTATACAAAAATGGCTTCAATTACAGTAACCTACAGTGGTACCTGAGTAGATCAACATAATGTGCTAGACCACTGCACACACAGATCAATATAATGTGCTAGACCACTGCACACACAGTTCTACAGCAGGAGGTACTCTATGGGGATTTCCAGGGTACATTTAAAGCAAATTGTTTTTGGACTTGACTAATTGCTGCTACAAAATAAATGTTACCTTCTGCCAATCACATTCAATCTGTATTTGACTGTAGGTATGCAGTATTTTGATATTAAGAAACAATTTTAAGAACAACTTTAGAACATTTTCAGGCTGATTTTGCAGAAAACACCCAATGTGCAAGAACAAAACCAGCCTGAAACCCAAAAACACCTGTTCTTTTGAGCGGGTTTTTACTGTAGCTGTATAGTCATTCGAGTAATTATATACTAATACCTCTGGCAGAATTCCTCGTTTGTGGAAAAGAACCGTGTCAACCTCTGGAACAATCCTACATCTTCGTGCTTATCTAAAAGATGTCAGGGTTGACAGTTCAGAATCAAAGGCACGCCATTCTCGTACCTACCCGTCTCGTCGTCTGCTCGCGGGGGAGGCACTGGGGACATCCATTTGAGGCCCTTCTGATTGGCTGAATTTGAACGTTGGGGCATGCGCAGAAAGGTATTTCTCGCAGCGGCTCTGTAAAATCTCGCGCATGCGTCAATGGCTGTCACCAGAGCCTCATCCGCGAGGTGACGAGCCGGGGAGCTCTGGCTTCGAGAAGTGCCGTATTTCTGCGCCTGCGCAGTGGTTACTTTTGCAGTTAATTCGATAGGGCAGGGGAGGTTACTACTAGTGTCTACCCTCGCAGTTTATGAATGTTGTACTCAAGTTGCCCTTAGAGCCAAAGAAAAAAAATGCGCAAATATAATTTTGATGGATTGGAGGATATGATCTTAAAAATTAAACTTAGGGAGAGGTGATACTTTGATCAGCGGAAAAGAAATATGTTTTACCATCTTTTTGCACAGCAGGTAAGGTCCTTTTTGTTGTGTATTTAGTGATCACGTACGCACGTGATTTTAGTTGGCTTGACTTACACAGAAACCAGTCACTGTTCAATGAGTAGTTGATTGTGATTGGCTGGACGGGAAAACCATTCAGCGACAACTTGGGAAGAATGAGCCGGGGCCTTTACAGCTAAAACCGCTGCATCGCGACCCACATTTTCAAAAACATCTAATTATTTTTGGCGGATTTTTGACTTTACTGTTCCGCCAATCATAATAATCTGAGCCAATGAAACACTTGTTTCGCCTAGTGCAGTCAACAGGCTTCCCTCGAACTAAAGCCAGACAACGTCGCGACAGAACGCCAGGCGACTGCACTAGGCGAAACAGGGCAAGAATCTGATTGGCTCATAAGATTTGACTGGCGGAACAGCAAAGCCAAAAACAAAACGATGCTTTGAAAACACGGATCGCGATGCAACGATTTTAGCTGTAAAATACCTGTTATCTTTCCATTAGCAAACAAATCGTCTGCCATCTCTTGTACTAGCCTTGACACGGCATTCATCACAGGAGCAAGCTCTTCTGGTGTAAAGAACTCTGGTACAATCACATATCCCTACAAGAAATAATATCATAACTAAACAACGACGCTCTGGATGGATGGATAGATGGTTTTACTGCGATTTTCATAATTCTGCGAACTCTCGCTATCGATTTCCAACCGTAAAACCACCTTCTGGCTTCCGCCAATCAAACGCCCGAGTCTTTTCGTCGTTACTCTTTGTGTTTTTTGATTGGCCAGCACGTAACCGTTGCCGTGACAGGAAGCCATTTTAGCCCTGGCCAATCAAAAAGCACAAAGAGTAACGAAAATTAGAATCAGGAGTTTGATTGACGGAAGCCAGAAGGCGGTTTGACGGTTGGAAATGATAGCGAGAGTTCGCAGAATTATGAAAACCGCAGTAAAAACTACATTGAAGCCTAAGGGCTGAATTGAGCAATTTTTTACAATATATTAAATAGATTGATAGACGCTCTCTTTTCGCTCTCTTGTTTTGTCAAAAGATTCATACATTTCATTAGACCCCCTATACTGCCTCCTCCCCCCCCCCCCCCCCCGCAAAGGCAAAAATGGTACATTCTCCCTAGACTCCCTAACTCTTTACTGTCCGCGCATTGAGTTAGAGTTCATCAATCCAGTGGCGGATTTTACAGAGGGGGGTTCGTTTCTTTCGTCACAAGGGGAATATAATATGTGACAAGGGGAATATAATATGTGGAGCTCGGCCTGGCGTGGTCTTAGTATCACAATAAAATCCTCATTGTGTTGGTACTCAAGGGGGGCTTCCATGGAACCCTTCGAAGTTCGAACGCACCTGGATCCGCCACTGCAATCAATTCGCGTGTGATTTGCTCGATTGTTCACTCGAGACAACGACGGTTCCACGCGGACTCGTACCCAGTCGCTGAAATAATTCAGAAAAGAAGGAACAAGAAGGACTGAAAAATGCGATGCGCCGACGGCAAAAGAAGAGAAGGGAAGAGAAATGAGGGCGCGCAAGGAATTGTGGGGAAGAGCGCCATTGCGCGGCGTCACTTCCCCTTCCCACAATTCCTTGCGCGCCCTCACTTACCTCCCAGAAGCCTTTGCGCCTTCTTTTTTTTCTGAATTATTTTAGCGACTGGGTACGAGCGAGTCTGGGTTCCACTAAGGTCGTGGCTAGATGTCATCCTTCAGAAGGAGGGATCGAGAGGGACTAGTTCCGAAGATAACTTCGGAAATCGTCGGAAAACAACATGGCGGCCTACGGTCCTCTCGCTACTTTACCACTATTTTGCTGATTTATATGGAGTGTGTTGGCTAAGTATCAAGGAGAACCAACTGAGATATTGCATTTATGTCCAATCGTTTATGTGTATAATTAAGATTTGCCAATTTGAGCCAGATTCATCAGCAGAAGGATTTTACATGTATAAAGATAAAGCGACATCCGTCAAAAGGAGGTTTGTTAGAAAATGGCATCTTCCACAAGGAGGTTCTCACTTTTTAAATATCACCTTTCAAGGTAAAGATCCAACTTGAAAACCACGCTTTGCCTGATAAAGGGAGAGAGAGCAACTCTTATTACCGCTTTAAACCTTTGAAATGATTATTTCTACCCATAATTTTGAGGAAAACTTTTTGTGCACAAGACTTTGCTTCGTGTTTTCATGAGCTGACAACTTCATATAACATCATACTTCATATTCTCGAGGCAACAATTCAGGGTTAAAGTGCCTTATAATGTGAAAATCGCCGGGGGGGGGGGGGGGGGGGGGGGGGGGGGGGGGACTCCCATATTTTGTGGCGGGGGTGCTCGTCAAACCTTTTAGGGTTTAAAATCAGGCCTCTGGTACCTTTTAGGGGGTAAAATTCAAAAACTTGCAATAGTTACCTGTTAGAGGTCCGTTCTATAGCAAATCACACTTGTTGGTAGCCTGAATTTCAGACGCGTTTTCCCTCGTAAAAAAATACGAGAGAAAATTATGAGGGAAAATAATATGTCTTCTTGGTACCTTTTAGGTCAAAATCAACTAAGCGATGCCATTTTAGGTACCTTTCAGGGGTAGAATTGAAAGTTCCTGACGAGCACCCCTGCCCCAAAAATTGGGGAGTCCCATCGACAACTTTTCTCAAAATCACACATTCACATGACTAAAAAAAGATAAATTTAATGATCTTTCTTTCATACATAGATGCCATTCAGCCGCTTAACAAAATTATTGGCGATTGTTTTAGGACTAGGTAAAATAACTAGTTCAAGTTGTGTAGCAGGTTGCATTGAATTTGGTCAAAATAAACTTACTTTTTACTTGTGTGTGTGTGATGGGGGGGGGGGGGGGGATGGACATTTTCTGAACCACACATTGTATCCCATGGTGCATAAAATCATGTTGCTTCCATGTTATAGCCACTCAATAGATTCAGTCAGCCTCAACATGTTGTCTATGGATACCAAGTTAGGTGATTTTTAGCCTAGCCTCCGAAAAGATGAAACGTTGTTATCGTTCGGCAATTGGTGAGAATTTCCATTGAAGAAAAATGTTTTGTTAATCTCCTTTTTTAGGATGACATGATAAAAACTGTACAAAACAACAGCCTCCTTCTGAAGGATGACATGATAAAAAGTTTTAAAGTCGCAGCCCCCTTCTGAAGGATGACACAATAAAAAGTTTTAAATTCACAGCCTCCTTGTGGAGGATGACACAATAAAAAGTTTTAAAATCACAGACTCCTTCTGAAAGATGACATGATAAAAAGTTTTAAAATCACAGCTTCCTTCTGAAGGATGACACAATAAATATTTTAAAACTATAGCCTTCTGAAGGATGACACAAATGTTTTAAAATCATAGCCCCTTATGACACAATCAACGTTTTAAAATCATAGCCTCCTTCTGAAGGGTGCCACAATAAATGTTTTAAAATCATAACCTCCTTCTGAAGGATGACATGATAAAAAGTTTTAAAATCACAGCCCCTGAAGAATGACGCAATAAATGTTTT
This sequence comes from Scolanthus callimorphus, assembly GCA_033964015.1. Taxonomy (NCBI): domain Eukaryota; kingdom Metazoa; phylum Cnidaria; class Anthozoa; order Actiniaria; family Edwardsiidae; genus Scolanthus; species Scolanthus callimorphus. The sequence continues at coordinate 24,335,738 of CM066920.1, forward strand.
AAAATCATAGCCTTCTGAAGGATGACACAATAAATGTTTTAAAATCATAGCCTCCTTCTGAAGGATGACACTAAAATGTTTTAAAATCACAGCCTCCTTCTGAAGGATGACACTAAAATGTTTTAAAATCACAGCCTCCTTCTGAAGGATGACACTAAATGTTTTAAAATCCCAGCCTCCTTCTGAAGGATGACACTAAAATGTTTTAAAATCACAGCCTCCTTCTGAAGGATGACACTAAAATGTTTTAAAATCACAGCCTCCTTCTGAAGGATGACACTAAAATGTTTTATTATAAATCACAGCCTCCTTCTGAAGGATGACACTAAAATGTTTTAATATAAATCACAGCCTCCTTCTGAAGGATGACACAATAAATGTTTTAAAATCATAGCCTCCTTCTGAAGGATGACACAATAAATATTTTAAAATCATAACCTCCTTCTGATGGATGACACAATAAATGTTCTAATTTAAATCGCAGCCTCCTTCTGAAGGATGACATGATAAAAAATTATAAAACCACAGCCTCCTTCTGAAGGATGACCTGATAAAAAGTTTTAAAGTCGCAGCCTCCTTCTGAAGGGTGACATGATAAAAAGTTTTAAAATCACAGCCTCCTGAAGGATGACACAATAAATGTTTTAAAATCGTAGCCTCCTTCTGAAGGATGACACAATAAATGTTTTAAAATCATAGCCTCCTTCTGAAGGATGACACTAAAATGTTTTAAAATCACAGCCTCCTTCTGAAGGATGACACTAAAATGTTTTAAAATCACAGCCTCCTTCTGAAAGATGACATGGTAAAAAGTTTTAAAATCACAGCCTCCTTCTGAAGGATGACACGAAAATGTTTTAATATAAATCACAGCCTCCTTCTGAAGGATGACACTAAAATGTTTTAATATAAATCATAGCCTCCTTCTGAAGGATGACACTAAAATGTTTTAATATAAATCACAGCCTCCTTCTGAAGGATGACACAATAAATGTTTGAAAATCATAGCCTCCTTCTGAAGGATGACATAAAAAATTATAAAACCACAGCCTCCTTCTGAAGGATGACCTGATAAAAAGTTTTAAAGTCGCAGCCTCCTTCTGAAGGATGACATGATAAAAGGGTATTATTTTTATTATTGAACACAAAGTTTGCTTGTCTTTGACTCCTTGGTATGCTCATGTGCTATGTTATCAGCCACTCAAAATCAACATGAAAAACATTAAAAGCGCAAAAGCCTTCAGAATATGTGTAGAAACGCCTTAAATAACAAATGTGTGTTTCCAAAAATATCCATACTTACTTTGCATTAATACTACGTACTATTGTACATACACACCCCCATTGGTGTGTTTTGTGAGAAATAAAGACTATATTTTGTATCTGTATCTGTTATTGACGGGGATCTATAGGGATGTTTTTTTTTCATGGCGAGGGTATTCCTTCCTTTGTGATGGACCTGAGAGGGAAGCAACCAACTGTTTCCTAGAATGCACATTGTTTGGTTCCAGAAATTATCCATACCCCCCCTATGGGAGGGATTGGAAATTCCAGAGGGGTGGGGGGAGGGGTCAATTTACCTGATTATTTCCATACAAATACTGGGTTTTTTTGGGAAATTCCAGAGAGGTGGAGGGGTCACTTTGCAACACCCTTCCGTGGAGGGGGTATGGATATTTTTTTGGAACCACACATTATAAATACAAAAATCAGAACAAAATGACAGCATAGAATAATTCAGTGAAAATCCATTTATTATGAAAGTCAAGCTTTAAAAAAACACTCCTTATATACATGCTGTATGTAATGGTTGTTCCCTCCTTTATATCGAATAATTCTGGGCACAGACCATTAGAATCTAATAGTTTAGATACTTTAAGGGGCAGGATACAGCAAACAGTTTAGTTTTCAGGGCATTTTTGTAAGAATGTATTCTGTCCTCACTGCAAGCCTCCTCCCCCCCCCCCTAAAACTGGTCTGGGGCCCGCCCTCCCCCCCCTTTCTCGGAAATTTTCCCATACATTTACTGTATTTGCTGGAGAAAATTTGTGCATTTTCGTCTTATGTCGTCTTATGTTTTCACTATCCTGGATCCACCCCTGGGAGGTCACTCCCAGAAAACAAAATCACCTTCCATGCATTGTTCTCATTCCTAGAAGTTTAGCCCTACTTTAAAAGAAAATGAATGGAATGCATTTTGACATTTGCCATTTCAGACAGACAGACAGACAGATTTATTTGGCACCTTATACAAGAACAGTACATAACTGTTGGTCCAAATAATTCGATAAAACACACACTATTTACATATTATACATATTTAGAAGCACTTAACCTTTTAGTATCATTTGCCATTTCAATTTGTGTTAGCAATCAGTCATCCCCCCCCCCCCACACACACTGAAGGGATTGGAAATTAGAAAAGACATTTTACTGGTACATAATTATATCTGTATAATTATGCTTCTCCTTTTTTAAATAAGTTATAATTGGACCTGTTTCACCAATGTACACTTATGCATACAATATCTGTCTGTCTGTCTTACAGGGGAGGGGGTCAATTTACCTGATCAAGGCTCGAGACTGCAACTGCTACGGTTACAAAATTGACTAGATTTTTCTGTTTTGCAACTAAGAAATACATGTTAGTCGCAAAATCGCTAGTGATCAGATGTGATTCAAGAGTGGAGAAGGGCTGCTCTGAAATGCCTTACTTTTATTGATATCGAAAAAAAGTTCATAGCTGGTTCAGTGACTAGGAGGCTGTAGGCACATATCTTATGACATTCCGCTGCAAATCACTCTCCGGCGCATGTATTATGGACATTGGCCATCTCACATGAATGTGCGCCATGGCTGCAATTTTTTAAGGAAATGCGACTAACTTTTCTCATTTTGCAATGCTGACTTTCCAGAGGGTTAAGACCTTATTTTCCATACAGTGTATTGTATTTTAGGGGTGGGGGGAAGGGGGGGCAATTTACCTGTATTTATTTTGCCTTTTTTTTTTTGGGGGGGGGGGGGGTCTGGAATGTGTGGTTCTAAAAAAACATCCATATTTCTTGTCCCAGGGACAAGAACAATTGTCTATCAATCAGCTGTCAACAAGTCAACATGTCGGAACATTGGTCTTACTGTTAAATTCAAAATTTTATATTCAATTTGCATATTAAATTTAGTATTCATAGTTTCTGGCTTTTTCCACCTAAAACATTTCTATTGATTGCATTGCATAGGATTTTATACCAAGCTGTTTGCATTCTAAAATAAGAGCATGTTTACAGCCACCCAGACCGGTGTCACACTATGCTCTCCCCCATCAGGAGAACTTAGCGTGACACTGGTCTGGGCGGCTGCGAGGAGACTAGAACAACTTAGGACCAAAGTCATGAGCAAATTACCTACTTATTTGCCAGTTCTCCACACACACCTTTTTATCTGTGCAATTAAAATAATATTTTTCCTGACAGGCACGCCTCTGAGATAAGTATTTTTGCAGGAGACTGAACATTTATTGACATATTGTTTGCCATTTTTTGTCTAGAGTGTTTTGATTATGATTGCAAATTCAAGTGCAGAAGTGGGAGGAACTATCAACTATCAAATTTATTAACTTTCAACAGAATTGGCTCAAAATGTATTTTACAGTAGGGTAAAATAGATTTCTTTCATTCTATCAGAGTAACTTATAAGCTTACCATTTTTTTTTAGTAAAAACATTTTGTGAACACTATTTTAAAGCTTAAGTTTAACAATTATTTCTCCCTTCTTCCCATATTTTGCGCAAAGTATTAGTAATTATAAAAAATATGGTTCTTGGTATCGCTTGCAAGCCGTCCTACTCTAGTGTAAGCTTCCACTAACTTATTTTACTTGTTTTTTGGATAATGTGAGAACCTCCTTGTGGAAGATGCCATTTTCTACCAAACCTCCTTTTGACGGATGTCGCTTTATCTTTATACATGTAAAATCCTTCTGCTGATGAATCTGGCTCAAATTGGCACATCTTAATTGTACACATAAAGACATAAATGCAATATCTTAGTTGGTTTTTCTTGATTCTCAGCCAACACACTGCATATAAATCAGCAAAATAGTGGTAAAGTAGCGAGAGGACCGTAGGCCGCCATGTTGTTTTCCGACGATTTCCGAACCTTTCCGAAGTTACCTCCCGAAGTAGTCCCGAAGATCACCTCCTTTTGAAGGATGACATCTAGCCACGACCTTCCACTAAGGTTCTGCGTCTGTGTCGTGTGTCGTGACTACTGTGCGTTCGATTAGAGGTCAAACGAAATCCGTCCTGTTGTTTTTGTGCCGTGTGTCTAAGAGGGGCCGACCATTTGACTTTTGAGGGAGGGGGTAGATGATTTCTTTTTTGCAAGATTTTTTTTACGTCTCTAAGATATTGTAGGATATTTATTTCATAAAATTAGTTGAGGATTATGACAAATATGCCGTGCAGGATATATTTTTTTCAAAATCATCCCCCCCCCCCCCCCCTCAGAAGTCGGCCCCTAAGCATTTGGATTGATTAATTAGTCATTTCACGAGAAGCCGTGCCGTGCGTTCCTTAATATTTCACGTAGTCATCTTTCTATTGTGGCCATATTGTGTCGATGACCTTGACTAGCATTATAGTTTTGAAAATCCTCACAAAAACAAAGAGCATACAATCCAACTTTGGCTACACATAGTTCAGCTGAAACATTGTATATGTAGCTGAGTTTTCAAACACTCAACAAATCTGGCCTGCGTGACTGCGCTCGGCAGCCTGCTGCTCGCAAACCACATATAAATCACGCTAGCTTACGGGCTACCTGCTAGCAGAGGTCTCTCACGCTCTTGCTTTGAGACCTCTGCTATGAGGGAAGCTCACCGACGGCGTAATCAGCAATAACAGCTTCCCTGAAATTAGCTGCATATTGCTGAGCTTTGCCGTGCTTGCTTGCCCGGTTTCGCACCATAACACTGGTAGTGCAAGACACTTACCTCGTGGAAGAAATGCTTTAGTTGCTCATGAGATAGTTGTCCTGGCTTCTTCTTGTGTGGTTGAGGAGGAGGAACTGTAAAAGCTTAGGATTCGGTACTTTGCGGATCCCTGACATTCTGGCTTTTGTAAGTATATTATATTGCGACAAGGGCCTTAGGAACAGCTATTTTGTGTTTAAAAGGCGTTATTTTTTGAAGCTATTTGCAGTATGCAAATTGCTTCTTAGTCGTCACCCTCGGACTGTGTATGTATCCATTTCCGGTGCAATAGATGGTTCTCCATGAAGTTCACCGTTAGTATAACTAACAACCCTCCCCTCCCTGCTTATTAGTTATTAGTGCTTGTTTCATGTGCGTGCTGCAGTGTGTTTGGAATAGGACCCTTTCCAGTTGACTTTTATGACTTTGCAACAGACAGGGGGGAGTGGCGGTTGCGTGGCGGTTGTCACTGATTTTACTGCTTTTCAAGTCCAGGCAACGACCTTTGAACCCTTGATCATACGCCCCCCTGGCTACTTTTGACATCAACTCTCCCCTCCTCGGTATATCTCCCCACCCCTCCCCACCTCATGGTTGATTACTAATAGCCAACTGGCAACCCATCCAACTACTAACCTCGCCGGAACGCCTTAAGGATACCGTAAACCTTCGCGGGTGTCATTTTGACGAATTTTTTGTTTTTATCCCAGTCGATAAGTTAGGGTAGGAACTTCAATACTCCAAAAAAGAAAATTAACATAACTTATATTTCACGAAGAAAAATAAGAAAGTCTAGTTTTCAACTGTATTGCGTTACATGATTCAGGCGCTATAATCTTTTAATCTTGTTTACTTAGCCTTCGGGTCAGGAAATTGGCGCTTCTTGCCTGGCATGTCCTTGCCTGGCTTTCTTCGTTGAAAAGGCACTTTGCCCATTATTTATCAAAATTTGGCCGCTGGAAATGGTCGAAGATGTTGGAGAAAGCGATTACCACAAGTACCAAAGCTCAAGCACAACATGAAATCTGAGCACAGTAATATTTTCCCGCGCATAGAGAAGGCTTGTCTCCAATTGGCCGATCGTGTCACGTTTGTTTGCTCTCCTGCTGTTAGCGCTTCAGATGTTGACACAACTTCAAATGGCTATAACTCGGTATTGATTTTGCTGCCGTTTCAATGGAAATACCCAAAATGTTCGCCCACAAGGATTTGCACGATTGCTTTCACATTTTGCGAGCAGCTAGTCCAAACTTTGATCTTCGAAAGTGTGTCGGCGATTTTTGATATTTTGATTTCTCGTACTTTTATTACTGTTCGAAGGCCGAAACTCGTCAAATAAATGAACCTTCAACTTTTGGAAGTTCTTATTCTGGAATGGATTCACGATGGTTATAACGTAGCTAATTTCCTCCAGTTGGACAGCTTTCATACGAATTACGCTCATAACGTTTTAACACGTAGCGCAAATGAGCTATAACTTGGCAGGTGAGCAGCCCAGGGAATGCCAATCAGAAATATGATGACACGGTTTGATTGATTGACAATGTGACGTCATAATCACCGTGGGAACATAGCCCAAAAAATTTTAGTTAGGAAATCGGCTATGCAATCAGTTTCTATTTAATCGTCACAGTAAATGAACGACTGAATCGAAAACCGGACTGAATTCTGATAAAACCGAGAGAAGTTATGACTAATTAAAAAAGTTCAAATTTCCCGCTTTGATGGTCAATTTGACCATATATGGTAAAAATTCAGCGATTTAGAGAGGGCGCTGCTTAAATCTGTTGGAGACATACGTTTCAGATATAGGAATGTCTCAAAATTTGTAGTTACTTTGACTTAGTCATCTGATACTTTAGACGTCGTATTACGTCAGTATGACGTCTTCTAGCATGCAATTTTTACGTCAAAGTGACGTAAACAAGGTATCGAGTTTCATGCCAAAGTCAAAGTAACTACAAATTTTAAAATATTGCTATAACTGCTTGAAACAACATCATAGGAGTTAACGCGTTGACGTTTAAAATCGCCGAAATTTTACCTTATATGGTCAAGGAACAATTAAATTCCAGAGATTCCGGCGGGAGCTTCGAAATCACGATTTCTTAATAACTTTTGATCTATATGTTCGATTTTAATGAAGTTTTCGGTTTTGGAGTCGGCTTAGTGGTTAGAACATTTACCAACGTTTAAAATGGTTGATATACAAATTCCTAACTTTGGCGCCATTTTCAACGGCCTGTAGTGACGTCACGTTGTCAGGCATCATCTTCAGATTTCCATCAATCAAAACATCTTTCCAGATACTAATACCTTGCCAAATTTGACATAAATCGGATAAATTCCCAGCTCTCTGCATAGCGAGATGGAGGAAAATGATCTCGTTTAGGCCATCGTGATTAATATATTAAAAATCGCCGACACACTTTAGTCATTCAATGAGTGTTGATTGATTTAAGACAGAATTGAAGCCAATGCGCGCCGTATTTCTATACGAACATTTTGCATATTTAAATCGCACCTTTTTATCGTTTTCCTTTCCGCGTTAGAGCAGATTTCGAAAAACAGAATAAAAACTGCGTCATCATAAACTACGTTTATTAAGCTTTAAAATGATATCTAGTTTTTTAGGGTTTATTTCAATGCGCCGCGTAGAGAAATTTTGCGCGAAGGGTACCCGCGAAGGTTTGCATATTTAAATCGCACCTTTTTATCGTTTTCCTTTCCGCGTTAGAGCAGATTTCGAAAAAACAGAATAAAAACTGCGTCATCATAAACTACGTTTATTAAGCTTTAAAATGATATCTAGTTTTTTAGGGTTTATTTCAATGCGCCGCGTAGAGAAATTTTGCGCGAAGGGTACCCGCGAAGGTTTACGGTATCCTTAAAGGGGCACTCGCACGCTTATTCCTACTGCCCATGGTCTCTCACTTCAGAATAAAAGTACACCGTGGACCGAAATGTTTTTGAATGTGAATCGAAGGGGGAAACGGTTACTGCTAGTGAGAATCCATTTCGATCGCGTTTATTTTGCCTTTTCGTGTCTGTATTTCACCATGTTTACAAAGGCTATTAATATTTCAGTCTATTTAAAGAATTATTTGATGCGAAGGGAATCCAAGACTCTTGTTACGAGCTTCCGATGGAATCCGCTCAAAAGGAAAGCGAGGGGCCGCCATCTTTGCCGTCTTCCAAAGTGAATAAGCATAACAACCGGAAGGTTTTGCGGCTGGATCATCCGTGATATACCTCCATGAGACGGTATTTCAGGCCAGTAGGTCAATGAGATTAGCAGCAACCTTCAAGATCGAGCTCAGCGCACCGAGAGCTGACATCATTGTTGTGATTTCACCGTTTAGCGTTTTGGACGATGGCCGGCAAACACCAAGCAACATTTACTCTTGCCTGCAGCCTGCATTCATTTCTCCACGGACAGTTCTAGTAGCAATTAAGCTACAGCATACTTTGATGTCGCTAAAAGAGCTAAATTACTGTGTTAAAATCGACAAGGCTTTGTAATACCAGTAGCCGTTAGTGTTTTGTGAAAAGCGAAGCACGAAGAGTGCGAGAAATATCTCTAACGATCCAGGAATTACGGAAACGTTGTGACAAGTCCACGGCTATTTTCCTCTACTTATTGAGAGACATGGCCTCAGAACAACTCAGAGATACTCAGGAAAGTTAGTGTAAATTATATTCTGAATTTTTACTGTACAAATCGACAAGACTTGTGATACCAGGAGCTGTTTGTGTTTTGTGAAATCAGCGAAGAGTGTGAAGCAATGAATAACCAGAATAACTGAACTATCAGGAATTACGAATTCGTTGTAGATGTATTTGTGAGTAACAATACATTATGCAATAAACATTCTACTATCAAAGGATTATTATACGAGTTGTCGTGATTCATTTGCGGTTCTAATTTGATATAATCGACATTTGTATGTAAGAAATCAGGGTACCTCAACCGAGCCGATCCACAAAATATCCGTTCCACAACGGCGCTATATCGGCTGGCTGGGAAACCTTTTTGTAACGTCGCTCCTGGCTTAGATATACCAAAAGTACCAGAAATTTTCATTGGCTGGCTGAGGCTGACTGTATTTTCTATAATATCTGGCTTATTGAAAGCATTTTTTTTTTGCTATGCTGGCCTGTTTCGAAAAAAATGAGACATTTGCTGGTATTTTGGTTTTGGCGGTAAAGTCAACAGACCTACGTAGCCGCGTGGCCCTGGGGGTCTGGATTAGTGTTTGTCAGCGGCCCTCAACAAATCACGAGGTATTGATAGACAAGACATAATATATAGATTTAGCCACTGGCTAAAAGCGGAGCTCCCAATTATATATTTGCTGATGAGACAAAAAGGTTGCCATTGTACAAAGATAGCCTGTCACCGTCATATCACATGACTAAGCACTTGAACCAAGCACCCCCATACCACTTATCCACTTAGATAACTTCAGCCAAGTTTGGTTGTCTGATAGTCGGGTACCTTAGCGGAATGATCGTGACACGGCGGACAAAAGTGCCAAAATTTGTATACGTGTTGGTTTGGGCTAGTTAATCAATCCTAGGATGGGTGCCCAGTTGGCACCCCCCTGCTTCTCATTTTACTAGAGATCAAAATCTGTTGAAACATTCGTGTGATGGGTTGCCTGTGGCGGATATCATAATTATCATATTTTTGCCTTAAATGTCAAGAAAAAGACGAATAACCACTTGCAAAGTTGTATCATGCATTCAGAAATATTTATCGTCTATAGAAATGGCATTTCGAAAACACTTTAGCATGTTTCAAAAGGTTTAGTGTATCCCTCGTGCCCAGACTCCCTCGTCCATTCAGGTATTTCCAAAATGGCGGCCGCCACGAACAACTAGTGAAACTGTAAGTATTTTGGTTGAAAATAACCCCTTTTAGCAATTTATTTGTGAATACATGGAAAATAACACGGCTAAGGAGGTTTTTTCTTTTTTCGGATGTTTGGTTTGAATAATTTAATGATTAAAATGAAGAACAAACGAGAAATTGGTACGATGATTCGAACGTAAATTCACAAAACGCCAAATCATTGCTAATAAAAATAGCTTTAGTCATTAACGACGGGTTCTTCCATTTCAACCTTGGGTTTCGACTTTATAAAACATAAAAGATCTGTAAAATAAGGTGCCTGATGAGTAACATTTCACAGCAGTGTCGTGAGTACTTCACACATTGCGTTCTCGGTTTCTCATGTGCGTCTATGTGAACGACATATTTGGAGTACGAGTGACGCGAATCCATATCAAGAAAGTGCTGTCGTTTTATGCCAAATCCGCTCGGGTTGCCTGTGGTGTTCAAAACGTGACTCAGGCCCCTCTGCAGGGGGTAAAAACAAAATGGCGATCAAGAGAAGGATGTTTCTCGAGTATCTGCAAGTTTTGGTCAATTTTCCTGCTTTTTCGCTAAGATATGAGGAAAAGTACTTACAGATCTTCCAAATAAGGTAAGGGGGGATTTCCTAATAAAGAAGTTTGCAACGTCGGCAAAACGACAGCTTTTGGCGAAATTTTCTTGATATGCATCAATACAACCCCGCGTCCCCTGACGGGTACCCAAATGGCTTACACTGCCAGAAGTGTCAAGATTTTGACTCTCATAAGGCAGATGAGACCTAATACAAGAGAGACAGATAGTGTCTTCTGGATGTCGAGAGGAAAGCTGTTTGAGCAGTGACTGCCTGCTTTCGAGACAATGCTTTTTATGTGTTTGCACTGAGGGGCCGCGGCCCCCCTTTTCTCGGGAGATTTCCCATACATTTACTGTATTTGCTGGAGGAAGTTTGAACATTTTCGTCCCATGTTCTCACTATCCGCCCCTGCCAGTCCAGAGTGTAGTGCCTCGGGATGATGCGTCCTTTACGGCTGATGCAAAAGTTTTCAAATTTGTTGGCTGAAAACAAGAGATCGCTGATCTGTCTGCAGTTTCTAAACTCCGTATGGGGTATTTATTGCTCAAAAGCACTTGGTTTCATCAGCAAACATGGCAATATGTGAGAAACTGTCTCAATCTGGGACGTCATTGATATAAAGATTGAACGGAGCATCTAGATACCAATGAGCGAACCACCTCAGTAGCACCTCCCAGTGGCTCAGACCACACATTCACCGCGACGCGTTGACGTCGAGAGGAAAGATAGCTTGCGAACCACTTGTGGAGGCATCCTACGATCCTAGATTAGCGAGCTTTTCGAGGTGGGCGTGGCACACCGTGTCGAACGCGCGGTCTGATTGTGGTCAATGACGACTCATTGACGCCGATTGGTAAAGCGCAGTGCTCAAGATGTACAATGTGCGAAGGCTAGTTTGACTTGCGCGCACCTGATCTCTGTAAATGCAAATGCCGCAAATGGCCGCTACATGTACATAGGAATCACAGGAACACTGCAGCGCGCCCTACTCTGATGAAAAACAAGATCGAGTTTCGATAGTTTAAGGCCGCGAAAAAGAAGGAATAAAATCTCAAAATTCTACGTAAATTAAGGCTGTATTTTCCTACCTCCTCCAAGCTTATGTTTTCCTTTTTTCAATCTTGATGCATTTTCAACGAGTTTGAGAATAAAAACATATCAAGAAAATTCCCTTAAAAATTGTCGACTTTCTTCAACTTCCTTATAAGGAAGTATCTCCATACCATATTTGGAATCCCAGTAAGTTTTTCACTATTTTTATTGACGTAGAATACTTCAAACTCAACCAGAACTCAAATATACTCGAGAAAATATGTTCTGTGCATTTTCCGCTGTGTTTTTCACGGTCAAGAACCTGGAAACAAGGTAGACGAGACACCACAGGAAGCCCGGTCTATCTCTAGAAAGACGACAATGTTTTCTTGATATGACAAAAATGAATAGCTGCATGTATATTTTTCTCAATATGGGCATATTGCGCATTCTATGAGGTCACGTGACTGACTGAAACTGCAACAGAAACATTGCTATCAAATATTTCTGGAATCTACTGGTGATAAGCTTTAATTTGATATATGATTGTTGTGGTTGTGGTACCAGTCCCCAACTTTTAGCCGTCCGGCTAATGGACTATGGAATTTAGAGACGAGCTTAGTAACCTGGCAATCTTTAAAAGCCGTCTCGTGTTAGAAGAAATATATCGCCAAACTAAATGACAACTGTTTATATTGATATTGTCTCGATTCGTTCCACTTTTAGTGACCCAATGATAAAAAAGTAAGAAAAAGCCTGGTTACCAAGCACAGCATTCAACTGCTAAAATGTATTTCATTTTATTCCGCAACGTGAACTTTTTTTCTTGGGCACCCATCCTAGATTTGTTACTCATGTCCCAAAGAAACTCTATAGAAAGTTTGGCGCTTTTGTCCGCTCTGTCACGATCCAGCCCAAATTTTGCGTTAAGGTACCCGACTATGAGGTTCATCCCTTCCCGAGATATATTGTTTTTCTCCTGTGATGACGTCATCAATGACGTCATACCACGTGACCATACAGTTGCACCCCCTTACCACTTAGATCATCCCTTTCCGATATATTCTTTTTCTCCTGTGATGACGTCATCAATGACGTCATACCACGTGACCACACAGTTGAACCCCCCCTTACCACTTAGATAAGTTTGGTTGTCTGAGGTTCACCCCTTCCCGAGATATATTCTTTTTCTCCTGTGATGACGTCATCAATGACGTCATACCACGTGACCACACAGTTGAACCCCCCCTTACCACTTAGATAACTTCCCCCAAGTTTGGTTGTCTGAGGTTCACCCCTTCCCGAGATATATTCTTTTTCTCCTGTGATGATGTCATCAATGACGTCATACCACGTGACCACACAGTTGGCACCCCCTTACCACTTAGATAACTTCACACCCAAGTTTGGTTGTCTGAGGTTCATCCCTTCCCGAGATATATTCTTTTTCTCCTGTGATGACGTCATCGATGACATCATACCACGTGACCACACAGTTGCACCCTCCTTACCACTTAGATAATTTCACCCAAGTTTGGTTGTCTGAGGTTCACCCCTTTCCGAGATATATTCTTTTTCTTCTGTGATGACGTCATACCACGTGATCAGGCTGTTGCACCCCCTTGCCACTAACACAATCCCCCCGTGGGGCACGCACGCAGACACGCGCCTGCGATACCAGAATGGGAATACCGCTGAACCATGAAAAATGAAGTCGATCGTATACACCTGAGTTCCACTTTGAGCTATTGTATTCTTCCTGTGATACCTATGGTGCTCCGCTCTGCGGCCTTCGGCCGCTAAGGAGCTCCGCTATAACGGAAGGACATGCCATGTGTGGTGCGAGAACACAAGACGGGCACAATTCGGGCACATCTAGCGCACGATATCTTCTTTGTGTGCTTGTGGCAAGGTGGGTTTACAACCAAATGTTGTTGCTGTTTTTCGTTTCTATTTCTGAATTTGACTAAAGTTTTTTGTTCGTTACAGGAAATGTCAAAGCGCTACGTACAAAAGGCCGAAAAGAAGTGTCTGGAATCAACGAGCTCCATACATAGAGATTTTTGTAAGTACAAAGCAGTAAAGCATTTAGTTTTATAACGTAAATAGCAATTTAACAGAAACGACAGCTTGATAAGTACACACAAACAAGCGCGCCCTACATATATGACATGAATGCAGTCCCTGTTTAGACCATGCTTTTCTATGTAGACCACATTTCTATGTTTGCGTAACCTATTGCCGTCTTGTTGTTTTCGTTGCTTGATAGAGTTTCGTTGATAAGCTTTCTGATTTATCATTATTTCCAATCATTTCGATCTTGAACAGTCTCTCTTCTCTCTCCATTCTTGGAGCCATTGACAAACTTGATGAATGAAACCTTTTTCCTTTTTTATCTCAAGCTCAAGAAAGAACGTTAATAGATCGGGCTTCTTATTGGTATTTGATCAGTTGATAGGTGGCCATACATTTTAGCGTGTAACAGTGTAATGTTGATTTAGGATTTGATCTGGTGTTATCTGTTTACCGCCCGATAGAAATAAGTTGAAAGCATTGGGAATTCGCCGAAGACAACGCGCCCACCTCGCCAGATCAATTGTACAGTCGAGTGGGTGGTCTCGATAGTAAAATCCCTGGTAATTCAATGCTAGACTTGGAAAGGATCAAGAAAGGCGAACGCGGGGCAAAATTGAATTGATGTGTGTTTGTATTTCGTGCCGCGTTTATGTCGACTTTCATAGGTACAGCTCACATTTTTTTTTGACGAGGTTAGCAAGATCTTACTATACGCGATCGAATGATTTAAATTCTACGGAAGACGGCATGATATGCTTTTGAGGGCCCGTCTTAGCGGAGCTCCTGCGCGGGCCGAAGGCCCGCGCAAGCGGAGCACCATACCTAAGGAAAAAACGTATAGTATACTATCGAGTTGATTTTTGAACGTCACGGGCATTATGGATCATTTTGATGACGTCATTGATGACGTAAGGGCATGTGACCTTGGTGTAGAGTTCCTCTTATGGTCTTTGAAACTTTGTCCAAGTTTGGCTTCAAAAGAAGCTACCCTTCGGGAGATATGATTTTTTCTTTATTTTTCTGGTATTAAACCTATAGCGTACGCCGTCCGTCCGTCCGTCGTCCGTCCGTCCGTGTACACATGGGAACCCTGTGGTATACAAACAAAAAATCATATCTCCTCAAGGGAACATACTAAGACAACCATACTTGGGATATTTTGTCTATGCCACAAGGGGGGTGGTGTAACCCGGACACGTGATGTGACGTCATCGATGACGTCATCAGTGATTGAAAAATGAATATCTCGTGAAGGGAAGACTCTAAAACAACCAAACTTGGGTAGTGTCCAGCTGATCCGAGAAAAAATATTAGCCAATCAGAATCGAGGGAGTTTGAAAAACTGGGTTATCACCTTGGTAACCTGGCCTGCAAGATGGTGGGACTCAGAATTCGAAGGGGAGATCAGTTTTTCGCTTATTGAGTTTCTCTTTTTACTGTTTTCTGCCGTCTGAGCGACTTCCTTTCGTATGCTGTGGATCTCGACAAGGCCTGAATGAGTCACAGGACTTTTGCGTGATGCCACGCTGCAAATTTCTGTTGTTGTCTTCAAAAAACAGCTGAGATTGGATAGGTCGAGATTGACAGGGAGAACTTCCGAGTGATTTTTGTGTACAAAACAATGTGAAACCAGAAGAGCAAGAAGCTCTGGAAATCATCTTCGATGATCCGGGAGACTTGAGATTGTTATTGGTATCATGATCAGCCTCAAGGAGTGGTGCTGCAGTGCTTGAACCATTATTTCTCAGTGCGTCCAGCCGAACTTCTGAGCCAAGGCTACGCCTTACTTACTGACTACTACAATACAATGTAAGTTTTTCCTTTAAAAAGAACATTTCGAAATGTCTGTCTCGAAGAGCGGAATATTTCTTCGAATATGTTGTCTGTAGCAACCAGGGGTTAACTTTGGTTGAAGTCTCAATTCCCTGCGAGTATAGGCTACTTTTTATCTTGCGCGTTTCTTTTTACTTTTAATTTTTATGATTTCTTGTGTGTTTCAACTGCGCAAAAGAAGCTACTTCAAAACACAAAACAAGACAGAAGTGGCCTCTGCTAAGCAGGGAAGGGTCTGATCATTGTGACAGCCCAAGCAGTGGAATGTGAGTGCATTTTTGTTTTAAAAAAATTCATCCAAATTTTCTATGTGATATAAATTATGGCCAATTTTCTAAGATGTGTTTTTTTTCTGTTAGTATGATGACCGTGAACCAGCCCTTAAAAGTTGAAAAATACAGGGAACATACTTAAGCAATAAAACGAGTATTTCCGTGGTTTATAATGTGATCAATGCAGGAGTGATGGTTTTTATGAACCATATTTCTTTCTAAAAAATGACAAATGGGCATGGTCACTACTGGAATTAACTGATACATTTAATAGAATAAGGGTGAAGAATGAATACTACAGGAGGGCAACAAAGATTTGCCACATGCTACTCTCTTGAAAGAAAGTTGATTATTATTATTTCCAATGTATGAAGATTTTTCGACAAGTATATAAGGGATGTACGGACCCCCAAAACCCCCAATTAGCAAATTTGAAATCATTTGCACCTCCAAATAGTACTTGGTACACTTCTAATGGGCCACAGCCCCCCAGCTATGTCATCCTTACTGTGACTGCAAAAAGTCTTTTAATTTCAAGTTCTATAGAAGGCTATACTTACAGCCCCAAAGAACATGGCTAATTGCTGGCTGCTTGGCACAGCCTAAAAAAAATAATATATTCTTGGTAGCCTTAGCTACAGTTTCATGGAATGCAGTGTCTGAAGGGCCTATAGGCATTTTTTTGGAAAAGGAAAAACGTTTGCAGTTCTTCCTTCTTTTTCTAAGGATTATCAAAATCTAAATAAAAGCAAAATATCTTTCAAAATTCAACTAATTTTTGGGCAGACCAGGAAAATATGCAAACATTGCTCTGTTATTAATTACAAAGCCCTGTCAATTTTTCAGATCATCTGAGCTTTATAATGTTATAATTATTATTCTTATTATTTATTTGCCTGATTTGTCTTGTTTTCATGTTATCAGGAGATGGAACAAATCCTAAAACGTCACTGCCATCCGTGCCCTGGGTTCATGAATATTTCAAAACTCCACAGTTATAACAACCATAACACCATTTGCTTCACATGGCATAGTAAAGCACAATAAAAAACATTGATCAGGTTTCGGATATTTACTCAATATTCTTTTGCTTAGTAAATAGGTAAATGACAATGAAACCATTCCCGACACTGCTAGTGAAGCCATAATCAGCATTTATTTCAGGCTTAATATTGATTTGTATTTGTATCTGAAATAAAGTGTTTGTATGGTGACTGGTTTGTTTACTTTCTTTGATTGATTAGTGTCTCATCTACATGTAAACACAGTGACAGTACAAACATTGTACAGGGGTCATTATTATTTTTCTAATAATTGATTAGAAAGTGCTGCCTTTGTGTCTAATTTTGCTTTGTTCAGGGTTACAATCTTGATTAGGCCTCTTCGCTGTGTGTTTTCCTTTTCTGGCTTTTAGAAACAAGTTGAACAGCCATAAACGAAGTAAAAAAAATAGCGCATTTTGTTTAAGCTGTAGGTACAGAAGTGTGCCATTTTTGAGGGTTGCTTGCTTGCTTTATATATAAACACAAAGACCAACCAGAAGCAGGATTAACGCCAATGTTTCGGACATTCATTCCTTCATTGTTCGAACGTCATCCTCGCATCATAACTACTAGGAATCTCGTACAGAAAACAGGGCTCTCGACAAGATATAGTACGCTGTTTTTATCAATTCCTTCAATGAAGAAGCCATTACCTTCTTACCAAGCGTGTAAGCTCCATGTCAGGGCTTTTAGAGTTGGCATCTGTAAGCAGTAACTGGGAGTTTATCGTAGTGTCGGCGGGTATCGGGTGCGGAACGAATAGGAGCCAGAAAATAAACCAGCCAAAAATCAACAAAATCGCAAGTTAAAAGTTGGATTCTTCTTTCATTCATAAAACTCTGCTACTAAGTAAGCATTTTGAGTGAAAACTAGGACAATCACTTAAGAAATGTGGACCTCCGAAGCCAGAGAAAGGGATGGGCTTTTTTCTCCCTTCGAAGTCCGCCATTATTTTCCTTGAGCATGAGAGCCTAATGGGTGATACCGCTGAAAAGTATCGCGGGCAAGGTGATAACCCAGTTTTTCCGTGACGTCATGTGACGTCACGATCTCAGATCAGCTGGGTAGTCTAGGCCACCAGATGAGCGAAATGAAGTGGTCACGTGATGTGACGTCATCGATGACGTCATCTATGCTTGAAAAATCAATATCTCGTGAAGGGAAGACTCTAAAACAACCAAACTTGGGTAGTGTAGTCTAGGCCACCAGATGAGCGAAATGAGGTGGTCACGTGATATGACGTCATCGATGACGTCATCTATGCTTGAAAAATCAATATCTCGTGAAGGAAAGACTCTAAGACAACAAAACTTGGGTAGTGTAGTCTAGGCCACCAGATGAGCAAAATGAGGTGGTCACGTGATATGACGTCATCGATGACGTCATCTATGCTTGAAAAATCAATATCTCGTGAAGGGAAGACTCTAAGACAACAAAACTTGGGTAGTGTAGTCTAGGCCACCAGATGAGCGAAATGAAGTGGTCACGTGATGTGACGTCATCGATGACGTCATCTATGCTTGAAAAATCAATATCTCGTGAAGGGAAGACTCTAAAACAACCAAACTTGGGTAGTGTAGTCTAGGCCACCAGATGAGCGAAATGAGGTGGTCACGTGATATGACGTCATCGATGACGTCATCTACGCTTGAAAAATCATTATCTCGTGAAGGAAAGACTCTAAGACAACAAAACTTGGGTAGTGTAGTCTAGGCCACCAGATGAGCAAAATGAGGTGGTCACGTGATATGACGTCATCGATGACGTCATGTATGCTTGAAAAATCAATATCTCGTGAAGGGAAGACTCTAAAACAACCAAACTTTGGTACTGTAGTCTAGGTCACCAGATGAGCGAAATGAAGTGGTCACGTGACATAAGGTCATCGATGACGTCATCTATGCTTGAAAAATTAATATCTCGTGAAGGGAAGACTCTAAAGCAACCATGTAAACCATGTACACATGGGAATCCCTTTCATTCACACAGAAAAAATTATAACGAGGAGCTCCGCTTTTAGCCAGTGGCTAAATCTATATATTACATTTTTGGTTTTCCGGCTATCGTAAACCTTTTTACATACATACATACATACAATTTTATTTAGGCACAGTGGCCTCACACAACAAGTACAGTAATTTACCTAATACTGTAAACGCTGGTTTCCAGGGGGGCTGTGCTTGTTAAAAAACTGTATTATAATACTGGATTAAGAATCACTGATTGCAGACACCTTTAAAAAAAGAGTCAGCATGTCTCCGTGGAAGAGGTCAAGTCAATCAGGCACTTGAATTCCTTAATTGAATTTGCCTTCTTGGCAGTTGTTGGTAGGCTGTTCCATAGCATTGCACCACTGTACTTAAAGCTACGTTTAAGGAAATTCGTGTTCGGCCTTGGGAGCACTAGGTCAGTTTCACGGCTTCTCAGGATATATTTTATCCCTGTATCCTGTAGCCTCGTAAAGCTTTCCCTTAGGTTAGGTGCGGAGTGCCCGTTTAATATTTTAAAAATATATGTACCCTTAGACTTACATGTCTCCTATCAAGTTTCTCCCATTCAAGTTTTTCAAGGATCATTTGAGATGGGGAATCGTAATTTGCACCCGTTATGACTCGTGCGGCCCGGTTCTGCAGTCTCTGAAGCTTGTCCTTAAGAGTTTTACCACAGGTATCCCACAAGGGGGAACAATAATCAAAGTATGGGAGAACCAGAGACTTATACAGGGCCTCACGAGACCATAACGGGACAAAGGGCCTGACACGCTTAATAGCACCAATGCCGGAGCAGACTTTCTTACACATTTCCTCTATGTGAGTCTTAAAATTAAGCCTTTTGTCAACTTCGACACCAAGGCACTTCTGAGAGTCAACATGGGTGATGGTATTAGTCAGGGCCCCGGCTTTGGAACTTAAGTTGTGATCAGACCCTATAATCATCACTTTTGATTTAGAAGTATGTGACTGGAGTTTGTTGACCGCAAGCCAGTCAGATATGTTTTCAAGGTCTAAATTCAGTGCAGAGGATAGTTCATCAGTTTCTTTAGAGGAGGCAAAAATTTGGGTGTCATCAGCATAGAGACAAGGAGTGGTATGTTCAAGACATTCTGGCAAATCGTTTATATATATAAGGAAGAGTAAAGGGCCAAGTATGGAGCCCTGTGGGATTCCGCACACAATCTGTTGTTGTTCTGAAAGAACACCATTAACAAAGCATTGTTGCTGGCGATTTTTGAGGTAGGAATGGAACCACAAGAGCTCCATACCCGAAATCCCATAGAATCCCAACTTCTCAAGTAAAATTTTGTGATTGACAAAATCAAATGCTTTTCGGATGTCCAAAAATACCACTCCTGTCAATTCCCCTTTGTCTAAATTCTCAAACCAGGCATCAACCATTTGTATAAGGCTGAAACCGTAGAATGTTGAGGACGAAAACCGGATTGAAATTTAGACAACAGGGAATTGTCATTCAGATAGTTATACATTTGTCGGAAAATTTCTCTCTCAAATATTTTGCTGATGACTGGAAGAACAGAAATCGGTCTGTAGTTACCACAATAACGCCGCTCGTCACTTTTATAGATAGGGGAAACGCGTGCATTTTTCCATTCGTCAACGAATACCCCAGTGGAAATAGACAGGTTAAAAATCGTCGTTAGAGATGGTGCTATTATATCAGCTGCCGTTTTGAGGGCGCGCGCCGGTAATTTGTCCAGACCGGTGCTTTTTAGAAGATTTTAGCTTTTTTAAGCTGAAGTCGTAGAAGGATTTTTATCTTATTTTCGACTGACATGTTTGTGTTAGGACCAGCCAGTCTGTTTGTCTCTGATAACGCGGAGACTTGCCTTGCTTATTAGTTTTCTAAAGATAAAGATAGAGAACCTTTTGTCTGCACGTCCCTCTAAGTTTTGGCGCGAAACAAACCATATCCCTTTTCCAGAAGCTTTCCTGCAGAAGGATGGGAATTTAGCTTCCCAAGATCAAAATAATATGCTCCTGTATCGGTTTTTAATATGAAAATGTTGCCATTCGCATTTGAAGGATAGTATGTGTCAATCCTAGAGGGGCTGAGTTTATTTTATGCCCGTGACAGGAAAATTGTTTATTAGACCCCGTCCACACTACACCGTTTTCAAACTTTCGTATATTAAGGGAGTATTCGGACCAAGACGTCAGCTGAGTATGATTGTGGTGTTGCATGTCATGAAGTAGTATGAAGATGATAGGAAAAATAATTAAATAAAAACTAAAAATAAAAATAGGAAAACAAAAGTGAAATTAAACTCAAATAAAAATAAGTTTTCGTATATTAAGGGAGTATTCGGACCAAGACGTCAGCTGAGTATGATTGTGGTGTTGCATGTCATGAAGTAGTATGAAGATGATAGGAAAAATAATTAAATAAAAACTAAAAATAAAAATAGGAAAACAAAAAGTGAAATTAAACTCAAATAAAAATAAGTTTTCGTATATTAAGGGAGTATTCGGACCAAGACGTCAGCTGAGTATGATTGTGGTGTTGCATGTCATGAAGTAGTATGAAGATGATAGGAAAAATAATTAAATAAAAAATAAAAATAAAATAGGAAAACAAAAAGTGAAATTAAACTCAAATAAAAATAAAAATAAAAGAATAATAATATAAAAAGCTTTTGTATATTGAGTTATGGTATATTGAAGGAATATTGGGACCGAGACATTACCGGTGGCTAGCTGATTATGATTGTGGTGTGGTGTGTAAAGAAGCAGGATGAAGATATAGGAGATTTTTATAAATTTAAAATAAAGATAAGAAAATAAAAAAGTAAAATTAAAACTTTATTTACATAAAAATAAGAAAATAAGAAATAAAGAAAAAAGGAAAAACTAAGATAAAAAGTAGAAAGATAGGTATAGGGAATAAACAGGTGGAAAAATTAGGTGGAAATAAGAAAATGAATTTCAAAATGGTAAATGAATGAAATATCTGAAGTAATAAATAAATGAATAAATAAATAAAGATACCTAGAGGGATGTCCTATGTGTGATGAATATAATCAAAGGATTTTTCAAACGAAATTTCGGCACTTAAAGCCAAGTGGTTCTTGAGAGATCGCTGTGTTTTGTTGTGCGTTTATGCGTGTTGTGCGTTTATGCGGTGTTGGCGGGATTTTACTTATACGTCAGTGTAATACGTTACAATGCTAAATGGGGGTGTGGTTGTGATATGACATGTATGGATAACATGGGGGAATTCGCTAGATCCCAGCTAAAATGGAACGTGATGATCAGTGGAGAAGTTTTATCAGTAAAATAGACGTGAAGAGTGATATGTGGGTGAAAAGATACACTGAGAGAGCAAAGATGGAGTGCTATGTTGTTTTTGCTGGCTGGCTGGTAAAAATGGTTCTTCTGGAACCTGCTGGCTGGCGTGGAAAAGTAAGGCCTAAACTTGCTTCCTGGCTGGCAAAAAAAAGTCAACGGAAACGTCCACTGGCTGAGAGAAAGCTTCTTTTAACAATTGATGGCTGACACTGTGGAGCGGATGTTTTTTTTCCCAGGAAATTTTCAGTTAAGTGCAAAACATAATTAGAATATGCTTTTGACATTTTCTGGTCATTATAATAAAAAATGGGTTAAGTTTCCGTTGAGGTACCCTGAGAAATCAAGCGTCAGTTCCACGTGTCAGTCGTCGAAGCTTGTTTTGAAGTTTAAAATAGCTCGCTGGAATTTGTTATCGCTGTTTCGATCCTTCACAATTCCACAGACTTATGTCCATTGATTTGACTCGAATAATGCAAGTTCAACTTTTTTATTAATATATTCTCAAGAAATAGATAAGCCTCACAAGTCCGTACTGCGCGTGGTGTTTTGGATTTTGTGACAGTAGCATACTCGGCAACCTGGGCTTTCCGTGCGAGTGCCCCTTTAACTTCAAGAGATTCGGCGAGTCACGCGCTAACCAACTGCGCCACGGGGACTTTGATGACGTAAGCACTAGTAAAAAAGTAGATATATAGCTGTCCCAGCTCTTCGTGTCACGCAAGTTCACTGTGTTTTGAGACTCGTCTTCACTTTCCTCAAGGCGAAAATCGAGGCTGTTATTCATCCAACATTGTTGTTTAGATGCTAATGGATTTGCCAATGAGTCGATGTATTCTCCAAACTCGAGAAAAGCTTTGAGCTTTGAGAAAAGCTTTGAGTCTCAACGATAACTGTCCTTACTGTCTCTCGCAGTAGCCAACTTCACTTTGCGGCTTCTTTACAATAATTTGAAGTTATTAAAGCTCACTGAAGTGTTGAAAATGTAAGAATTCGCACAATATTCGACATTACTCACACAACAGTGGGATAGAAATCACCCAACTTCTGCCCTCTCAGAAACTTGCTTGGGGCTTCGTTGGCGTGATCGGACTTCGCACAGTTCGCAAGGCAATCGATCAATTCGGTCTTTGTGAATCGCAAATTTATTTATTTATTTTTGCAATTGTTTTGCAGTTTTAAGTGGCTTACTTTCTTATGTTGATTCAATAATGCTAGAAAAAAAATTGAAGGGAGAAAAAGAAAAAATAGCCGATACCGGGAGTCGAACCTCGGTCGACCCGGTTTGATTTGTCTTCCCCGGCCCTCTGCAGATTGAGCTATTCGCCACTTCTCAACGGGTGGATGGCTCGGACCGAGATATAAAGGAAATTAGTATAAACCAACTAATGGTCTATTACAAATCTTGCATTCTGATTGGCTGAGCTACTAATGGTCTATTAGTGATAGACCGTACCTGGCAAAACCACCACCTTTCTTTGCAAGAAAACTTGATTTTTCAACATAAAATTATCGAATTCATTACCAAAACCGACCAACTATTTGGTTTATACTAAAGCAATTAGACCTCTCGTCCTCATGTGCTATGATATCAATAGACCATTCTGCCTTGGGCCTCATGGTCTATTCATCATAGCCTCCTCCGCAGGCGTCTCGTTGTGTTTTGAAACACCTATTTCGAGCCTTCTTCGACGCGCTTGGTTGGACTTCGGTGGTGTGATCGTGAAAGGGCCGTGAAAGGGTTTGAACTCGTTCTCAGGTTCCGCTCTGCCAAAACCGCCAACGAAGCGATGCAAAACGATGCAAAGCACACGGAAATCACACGGAGATGCCTGCGGAGGAGGCTATATTCATCATAGCACATTCGGCCTCGAGGTCTAATTGCAGTGGCGTAGCCAGGAATTTCTGAAGGAGGGGGGGGGGGGGGGGGGGCGGATAGTGAAAACATGGGACGAAAATGTTCAAATTTCCTCCAGCAAATACAGTAAATGTATGGGAAATCTCCCGAGAAAGGGGGGGGGGGGCGGTCCCCCCCCCTGGCCCCCCTGGCTACGCCCCTGAATTGTTAAATACAGTCGAAGCTCTCTGTGCGACCGCTCTCGTAAGCGACCAGCTCCCATAACGACCATTTTCCCGAAACCCCGTTTGAAATGTCGCATAAACTCTGTTACTTCAAGCTCTCGTAAGCGACCGCCTTATCGATGCGACCAGCTCCGTTAGCGACCACAATTTCAAATCACCAACAGAGATTTTTATTTGTTTTTAAGCTCTCGTAAGCGACCACAGTACTTTTTTGTCTTTAAAACATCAGTCATCACCTCATAAATATCTAAACTGACTGATACAAGCTGCACCGATGAAATGCTATTTTGCGGTTGTCTATTCTTAATTAAAGTCGGGAATTAAATCAAACTATTTTAAGCATTAGTATCACATGATATTTTCTAGATTATTGTACTAAGCTCTCGTAAGCGACCAATACCTATTGTTCAAGTAGGAAGCCGCTTGGTGGTCGCTTACGAGAGCCGTTCTCGTAAGCGACCAGCTCCGTTAACGACCGCATTTTTCCGTTCCCGAGGTGGTCGCTTACGAGAGCTTCGACTGTAGACCGAAGTACGTATACAGAAGCGTAACCAGGAATTTTGGTTGGAGGGGGAGTACAATGTCTCATGGCAGTCGCAAATAGCTTCCCGTTCGCGTTAGCGGACCTATGTTTTAGAAAGTGCCAGCTAGCAATCTTTAGGCATTGACAAAGAAACGCCACTGGGGCATCTATCGTAACATAATGCCCTTTGCCTAGTTATCATGCAAAACCTATTTGTTTGGTTTTGTAACTGGAGAACTAGCGCCCTGTTGCCCCGCCACACGTGACCGACTCCCTACGAATTTCTAGTTGGCTTAAAACGCCGAGCTCAAAATACTTCGTAATACAAGCTCCTGTCGTCAAATTGATTGGAAATCAAAAACTGATTGCGTTTCGCAACCTAATCGTGACGTTTTGTCAGGGAATCACGCAATATCGGTCGGCTGAGTCGATTCAGGCCCAGCCTCTCTTTCATGTCGGCAACTACTGAAGCGAACGCAACACGAACAGATAAATTTAATTGTATGTACAAAAATAAATCTAAAATGTAAATGTATTTAAAAACTATATACGAGTCTGGAAGGAAGCGGGAAAGCGAAAGGAATTCATTGGACGAAATATCTGCCTCCATTTAATGAAGTTAAAGCTTTTTTAACCAGAATCCAAAATGCTCGAATATCTCTTGAGCTCGCGCGAGAGAACCCCATTTTGCGCGCGGAACTCGCGCGTCATCGCGTGTCATAAAGGAGATTTCAAGTCAAGTTCTAGCGAGCTGTAGTTGCGCATTTCTTCTTGAAATCACGACATTGCAACAAGCGTTCTTTTCAAATCATTCATCATGTTATTTACAATTGTTAATTTTGAGGACATGGACTACCTTGGTAAGTACAGTTATTATCCGTCGACCTTGGCGCAAGGCACAATGTTTCATGGAAATAAGTTAATCTCCTTTTAATAACCGTATAAGACCTCTTCAAAACCATGCATTCCTGTACCACCCGCAACCACCCGACAGTATTACAATATCATAGTGTCATGCGCCGCGGTACCATGCAACGCGTCAATGGAGGTGCCCACGCGTGTAGCCTAGAGCCTGAAACAAGTTTGACTGCACAAACAAGGTTGACTGCCTCGATAACGAAATTAGACAGCAAAAGCCTACATAAACGTGTTTATGTTTCATGAATACATGCTAAGGTATTTCGTATAAGATAACGGCCGATTGTTGTTTCCTGCCATTTTAGTTCTAGAGCCATTGGACATGTTTCCTTTGATGATAGTGTCGAATAGAATTTATCTTGATTTTTATGTTTGCGTAATAGCGCTCCGCACAGATTCTAAAATTAAATTACGAGAGTCAGACAAACAATGCCTCTGAAATCCGACGAAGGATCGCGCTCGAAATACGAGTCAGGCATAGGAGTACATACAAGCTCTGCTATAATGAATGGAACTACCAGTTTACCAATTCATTTTGTATCGTTCTGTTGAGAGAAAACTGAGAAAATGTGAGACACGTGTATTTGTTTGTCTGAGATTTTAATTAGTGTGACGTCATCTGTGCGCAGCGCTATTGGCAATAGACCTCACGTGCCATTCATTTGGATAATCGTTCTTTGTTTTGCCTGATAAAGAAAGAGGGGATACTCATGGTAATGCCACGTGATCTGAAATGGGAAAACATAACGCCCATAAGCCGAGGAGGAGGCCTTTTGAACTTTTATGGATTCGATTTTTAGCAAATTAATCTTTCTCAGGACAAGATTTATTGCCCCCAAGATCTGCATTTCGTTAAACTGCTCGAGACCCATTTGCAAATTACTGTAATTCATGTTCATATTTGATACTTTGTAGCTCTTCTGCACAAGGAACTGTATGAAACCCAGGTAAGTTTTTATTAGTCTTTGACATGATCTTTAGCCATCGCGAGATCTTCTAGACATTGTTGTTGCCCGTTTTTCCTTTTTTTGCCGACGTTTCTACCTTGTTTATATGTCATTTTTGATGATGAAGTGCAACGTATGAGGAAAACGTTTAAATTGAAATCCTTCTCTGTTGTCCGTGGCCTTCTCACGAGGCGAAATCCTGGTTGCTTCATCATGAATTTAATATACTAGTATACATTAGGTCACATAAAGAAAAGAACCACTCTGAAATGACAAAAGGTCTTTAGCGAACCGATCCCAAAAAAAATCGGTTGTGTTGGAGAGGTGGGTTCATTTGCACCAGATGAAAACCCCTGGATCCGCAACTGAGTAGAAGCTTTTCGTGGAGAAGAACGTAGCGCATCGCGGGGACAGATACAGAGCAGAAGACAACACACACAGTTATTGTCGCCGTTTTGCGTCATTTGCAATTATTTTCGTATGTTGGTAACTCTTGTGCATAGCTTAAGGGGACAAATGCAACACATCACCGGAACCCTTATATATCTCCCACTCCCATGGGCAGTGTCACAGTGTCTTAGAAAATGAGGCCTCTGTGAAGTTATTTAGTTTACATTTTCAAAGGAGCTCAAAAACGTTTGGATTACAAAACATGAAATTTCGAGGAGGATCATGGTAGGAGTGGTATCAAGATGTTATTTATATTAAGGGGAACGGAATTGTGAATTCGCTAAAACCTTCCGCGTCTTATAAAGCATCGCGCCATGCTATGGCAATAGCTCTTCGCC
Organism: Scolanthus callimorphus; assembly: GCA_033964015.1. Lineage (NCBI taxonomy): Eukaryota > Metazoa > Cnidaria > Anthozoa > Actiniaria > Edwardsiidae > Scolanthus > Scolanthus callimorphus. The sequence continues at coordinate 24,362,973 of CM066920.1, forward strand.
ACTGAAACAACGCTAGCCCCACAACTCCCAACCCATCCTTTTCCACGCGATGTGTATGCTTATATAGAATTTGTTATTGGTTAATAACAACTCCCGGGAGAATTTCAGGACAATTCATCGCCTCTCCAGATTTTTGAAGTCCTGGGGTTGCCATCTCTGTATAAATAAACAACGACACACTTGCAGAGGCTAGAAACATCATCAAACCATTTATTTGGCGGCAAGTGGTACTCAAATAAATCAAATGAGGATGGCTGGAAATCAGTGTTAATTACAATAATGGTTTTTTGCTGGTATGTAATTTTTGCGTGGAAATTGGTGAAAAACACAAGCAGCGACGCTTCTGGATCCGTATGGATACAACGTCCTAAAATGAATAATAAGGAATAGATGACACACAAGACAATTACAATTCCAAAACAGACGGATCTTGCCAACTTTTCTAGCTTTTACTTCAGCTCTTCTGCCCTGAAGACGAGCTGATTCGAAGTAAAAGCTTGAAACGTTGGCAGTATGGCAAAGTCCGTCTGTTTTCATGTCCTTTCTGTCGTCCAGCAATTTACATTTAAAACACGTGTAAGGCAATGATATAAACCAAAGACACTTTCACATATAAATCGTTCTCGCAACCTAATTACGACCTTGTTTGTGATTGTCATACAGAAAACTTTGATGGATTATGGTATGGACGTCGATTTAGACGATGCAGACGAAGACGGTAGGCCCTGCATATGCTGTATATTCTGATTGTTTTAGTTTGACGAGCGATTCTGCGCGTTTTACCACCTCACCAGACAACTTATCTTGCAACAAATCGGTATGTTGCAAGTTGAAAAATAGTGTTGCAGAAAGTAGAAGTCCGTCGTCCTACTTTTGCAAGTTGAGAGCGTTTTCGTTGTTCGTTTTACCTCCCCATACGCTGAGAAGTGTCTCTGTATCGGATTACGTCACAGCTTGTGGCATTTTCCAAACTTTCCAATCAAGCATCGGTATTTTCCAAACTTGCAACACCCGATTTGTTGCGAGACAAGTTGTTTGGTCAGGTGGTGAAACGCGCAGCAACGCTCTTGAAGTCGTTTTGCAAGTTGCGAGACATGTTGCGCGATTTTGTTGCCCGTTTTACCTCTTTGGGAATCAATAAGAACGACTGGATAATTTTAAAGATGGGATGACGATGATGTGGTTATCATGTTGATGATGATGCTTGTGGTGAGGTTGAATTTGTTGTGCTGTTGTTGTTATTGTGTCTATATCAAATATGCGTCTTTCCTGTTTACAGGGCATGTCTACTGGTCCGACATTATGGATAACATGGTAAGTTCAAAGTATTTTGAAGTTTCATGATATTTAAGCCCTGTGCACATAAGTGACATATAACGACATAAGGACGTTATGTTGCAGCGACAAAAGCATGGGAAAATAATTGAAATAATCAATATGTTTTCCCATGGAAAATCATTAGATTACTTAACCAAAGCAATCTTATTTATGTCTCCCACCAATTACAATATCCTTTTTGTTTTTAGGATCAGATCGAGAAATTGAAAATCAAACAGCAATTAGCTCAAGTAAGTAGGTAAAAAATGAGATCGAAAAAGTTGCGTTTATATAACGTTCCATTCACTTGGTCGCTCATTTCTGTCAACCAGTCAAATTTTGAACTTAGTGATCACATGCTCACCGCGTGATAGTGAATGTATTTCGCTTGGCGTCAAACAAGCAAGCCACGTGCTTACCGAGGATAGAGGTTTCACTTGACTTGTGATTGGCTGACGGGGAAACCATTCAGCAGCAATTCGTGTTTCTTCTCGTTTATGATTGGCTAGTTGGTGGTCTTACTACAGTTATTTGGCTTCCTTCTCGTGTCCACGGAGTTATCTTTGAAAACGCCCTCCGTGCATGTCATGAGAGATCCACGGCTCATTTTGTTCACATGACCATGTTTTATAGAGGGAGATAAAATTTACTAAACGCAATCACTTTCTTTTAGGGAAAGATTATGGAAGATGTCCAGGATCGAGGAATGATTGAGGTATGGATGCATATAGAATACTCATGTGCGCCTGTTACAGATATGCTATTTGCCGGCTGAAACACACGTCGAATTTTGTGTTTTCATTTAGATAACAGATCCAATAGGCCGCTTGCACTAGCTTAGTCACGTGACCCCAACTACCTCTTAACGAGATGTTTTGTCAAATCAATCCCAGAAATACAAAGTACTAATCAAAGAAGCTGAAGTTTCAGCATAAAAGCCCTAACCTAGGGCAAATGGCAGCGAGTTGAAAAAAACTTCCATGGAATTTGATCCATCCTTAGTGCAAGTTAGTGCAAAGTGGCCTATTGATATTACATCTCTCCCGATAAAAGTCATGCTAGAGATAGCGGTAAATGTATGTGAACTCAATCCGTTATAAAATTCATGGAACTCGATCCATCCTTTGGTCTGAAATAACTGAAACTGTTCTGAGAGATATTCAGTCATTATAGAACAGTGTCATTTTGTAAGTTACTTGCCGTATTAAATTAAACCAAACAGCAAAAATCATAAAACATTGTCACACCCATCGGGCACAAGGCCTTTAAATTTCATTTGCTCATTAGGTCTTTACTGTTTCGATGGGGTGGAAGTAGCACTTAGTAAATAAAGCATTTCTGTCTTGATTTATTTACAGATTCAGAGACTAAATGAAGTCAACGAGATGTGAGTTAATAACACAATACTCATTCATTCAAATTCTCGTCGAATAACTTTTTTCGTCTTGAATCGTCAAAAGCACTTATTGTAATTCCAGGAATGACTTTCCAGGATCCATATAAACCCTGTGATTATGAAGTGATTATTTCGATTCCTTTCCTCTCAATCCCGCATAAATTTACCGACAGAAACTTCCTTTCTGGGTCACAGAATTGCACTATTCAAGGAAAATTTAGCTGGAGGTAACACAGTAAATGTATGAGAAACAGGAAAATTTTAGCGGGAGGTGTCAGGTCAAACAGCAGGAGAGTTGGCATCTCTTTAAGCCGACCACGATAACATTCCAGGATTTTCCAGATTTTCCAGGAACTGGACACGATTAACCCTGTCATTAATGCTCGACTCTTTTCCTCCTACGATAAGAAGTTACCGACTAACAGGGACGGCGGAACAGTTTCCAAAATTGGGGGGGGGGGGGGGGGGGGGGGGGGGCTCATTAGAAAGATTGTATGGCAAGGTGGGGGGAGGGGAGGGGGCAGAGTTTAGTGAAAATTTATGAATAATTATGAAAACTTGGCGAAATGTGGGGTGCTTCTGCCGTCCCTGGCTGAGACCCCGTTCACGCGAGACCGGTACAAAACCGAACCGGTACTACAATTCTGGTACGGTACCGTCGCGCGTGTTCTCACGGTTAGGTCGCAAAACGTGCCAGAGGTGTATCGGTACCCAGGGGCGTAGCCAGGAATTTTGGTTGGGGGGGGGGGGGGGGCGGATAGTGAAAACATGGGATGAAAATTTTCAAATACAGTAAATGCATGGGAAAATCCCAAGAAAGGGGGGGCCGCAGACCCCTGTCCCCTCCCCTAGCTACGCCCCTGGGTACCGTATGAATAGGCGGTACCGTAAGCAGAATTGTATACCGATAAGGTCCGGCAAGAGTGGATTACCAAGAGTTCCATGTTTACTATGTACGCCCGAATCACAGTCAGAAAAGTGTCTATTTTAGAACTAGGATGCCCGCGAAAATTCGTCATCCACAGGGTTCCCACTTTCTCGCCACGCGAACAGTTGTGAGATCCAGCCTAAAATTAAATCGCAGATCAATGGAAAAACCGTTAAAATCGCAAAGATAAGGTAGGATATTCTCTATTTTGTTGTTTATTGGGTATACGAGCATTCGAGCCTGAGCATTCGAATACTTTCGCGCGCGAAACTCAAATCTAAAAATAGACACTTTTCTGACTGTGATGTGGACAAATACAGTAGGGAAAGATTCTAACTCTTGTTAATCCACTCTTGGGTCCGGTTATGTACCGGTCTCGTGTGAACGAGGTCTGAGTAATTTTTTCATTCTTGTATCAGTGTTATCAACGACTTGCGCGAAGTCAATGAGAGACAGCATGAGGTACGTATTCTCCATTACTAAAAAAGATGGTTTGTCAAACTGGGCCTTTTGCCGTTTTTGCGTCTATACCGTTTTTGAATGGAAGTAGCACTCAGTAAATAAAACATTTCTGTTTCAATTTATTTACAGGTTCAGAGAAGAAATGATGACATTAACGATAAGTGAGTAGTGATACACAATCATTCCAATTCTCATCGAATAGGCGCCTTTTTTAGACTCGCCTCGTTATAAAAAGCACATATTGTAATTAATACCACTCATTCAAGGCTCAAGTGAGTTCATTCAAGAAAGTTGACGTGATTTTTTTTTCTGAATATTAGTTTTCGAGAGGACCGCGAGATTTTCTGTCAACTGCAAATCCTTTTTTATAAATCTACGACTTTAGGAGCTGCTCCTTGTCCTGCACTAGTTTTATCTTAGACAAAACTCCCGTTTCTGTAACAAAACAAATCAAGTTTTTCAAGGGTCTCATGAATAATTCCAGTGGCTTTCCACATAGATGCCGCCACCCAACAAAGTTAAAAAAGCGCGGGAGTTGGATAAAGCTGCAAATGAAAGAAAATTTAGCGGGAGAAATACAGTAAATGTATGAGGTAGCCCCCGAAAGTCGTCACCGCTTAGCGCTCGCCGAAAGACACTCCCGCAAAGAGGCGTCTGCGCGCTCAAGCCAAACATTCCATACTGATGACGTATTTTGACCCAGATCTGGTCAAAAGTATTACGTGGCCAATTTGACTACTTAATAATTAATTTTCATAGCACAAAGTATTTTATAGCATGGAATTCAAAAGACGAAAAAATATTCAACAAGGTTAATAATGAGGTCAAAATGCGGCAGAGTTGTTTCAAGAGCAACAATAAAGTCCCAGATTTTCCAGGTTTTCCAGGAACTGGATAAGAACCCTGTTACTATCCTCGAGACTCCTTTCCTCAAAACCCCCGGGAGGGGGAGGGGGGGGGAGAGACTCCCATATTTTTTAGTGGGGATGATCGTCGGAAATTTTCAGTTTCACCCCTAAAAGATACCAAACATGGCGGGCCATGGCGTGGCTCAAATAATTTCTTACCCTAAAAGATACCCTAAAAGATGAGGTCTTATGTACCAGGTAGGCGCGAAGGACACAGGTAACAGGTAAAAGATACCCATCAAGAAATTTCCGTGTTTGTTTCTAATTTATCGTCTTCTCATCGAATAATCTCTCTTTCTTACACGGTCTTTAGAAGCACCATCATGGGAAAAAACAATTTGGACACAGTTTCGGCCCTTAAAGATACCAATCGCCCTAAAATTTATTGAAGATGACGATCACCCCTAAAAGAGACCAAATCACCGTGATTTTAACCCCTAAAAGATACGACGATCATCCCCGACCAAAAAATATGGGAGTTATCCCCCCCCCCGGCTCAAAACGTTAAAAAAGTTTAAAAAGTTACCGACTGAGTAACTTGTTCTTTCTATTTTGTATATTCAGTGTTATCAAGGACTTGCGCGAACTTAATGAGAGACAGCATGAAGTAAGTATCCTCCATTCTCGGTACATAAATCTTACTTCCTAAAAAGATGATTTTGTCAAACTGGGCCTTTGCCGTTTTTGTGTTATACCGATTTTGGGTGGAAGTTAAAGCACTATGTAAATGTTTTAATTTATTTACAGATTCAGAGAAGAAAGGATGAGATTAATGAGAAGTGAGTAATTGTTAACTTTTTTCATCGCGATCGCCGAAAGCTCTTATTGTAATTTATGTAAAATTTTACATGGTTCGTAAGCTCAGAAACTTTAGAAATCCGTGAGTTTTCAAGAAGTTTATATCTGAGTTTTTTTTCTAAAAATTTTTTCGCAAATTCAAAGAAAATGTAGCAAGAACAACAATAAAATTCCAGGAAATTCCAAGTTTTCCAGGAACCATACGAACCCTGTCATAATTTCTCGATTCCTTTTCTCAAACCATAAAAAGTTAACGACTGAGTAACTTGTTATTTCCTTCTTGTATCAGTGTTATCAAGGACTTGCGCGAAGTTAATGAGAGTCAGCATGACGTAAGTATCCTCCATTACTAAAAAGATAATTTTGTCTTTAGATTAAACTGGGCTTTTGATGGTGGTGGATGGGGAAGGGAAATAATTCAACCACCCTTTTGAGTACTGTTCTTCTCTGTGTGATAACGGAACGGTAGTCAACATTTGTCCAATAAATTGCAAAAGCTGCGAAATAGGGCCGTACGCATTCTTGCCTGCTATTCCCTTACGATACGCTTAGCACAGTGTTCGCAAAACGGAATTCTCTCAAAATAATTCGCAATTGAAGTAAAAGCTAGAGTCATACAAATGTAACAGCTGTGAACTCGTTTTGTTGAAGCTAGTTGACGAAATTTCATTTGAATAACCAAAACACGAGAACCAGACAGAGCTGAAGCGTCGCATGGCGACCGTACGGTTCTTACGCCCACGCCAGAGACTCGGTCCAAAGACCTAGGTGAGGGAACGCCCGACCACCAGACCATTAAATGAACTTCCCTTGTAATGAGTAGTGAACAACACGGTCTCTACACATCCCTCTGCGTATTTATAGGTCTATATGTGATAAAAATTTTGGATGTAAAACGTCATCAGCTAGTCGACTTTGTTTATCATTCGGTGATGTCTTTTAAAACAATATGAATTCAAATCTGCAATAATCTGCGTTCAAGTTCGATAACGGGATTTCTACGCATGCGCATCCGTGTTCACGACTTATCGATTTTATCTTTTTATTTTATCTATTGATTGATCGTAGGTTGAACCTCGCTTTGTGTGTGTGTGTGTTTTCTCCTTCTTTTTTTTTTTACTTGAAAGACGATAAAAATGAAATCCAATTTGATTTCACATTCATAGCTGGGTTCTTCGTGAGTTGTATAATTCTGGTCGCTGATTTCCTGACCCTGGCTACAAAAACGAGCGGGCATGAAATACCCTCCGATCCGCAATGGGTTGAATGAGCCTATCAGCGCGCTTGGTTTTGAGCGCCGCTGTAATTGATAATTTTATTGCGGGTGCATTGCAAACTGCAAAAAAATTGTGAGCGTGTAACGCAGCGAGTTAAACTAACACTAATGACTTGGGTTGCTTTTGCTGTTTTCGATACCTTCGTTTGACTGAAATTTTATTTATTTTGCAGGAAATTGAATCTCTGAAAATGTAAGTGTGTGGTTTGTGTTTTATGAATTTCGTCTTTCGTTGTCGCTCCTAAATTATGTCCAATTACCGTTTCTTTTGCTAAAATCAACATTTCATTTTGATCTTTATTTAGGTTGGTAATGAACCTCGAAGCCCGGCTTCAGGTAAGCGCGTTTTGTATGCATGTTTTCATCTGAGAAAGAACAAATAAACAATGGCTTCCTTATCAGCCAATCACAAGCTTAGTAAAACCACTATCACGTGATGGGCACGTGACTGGTTTCTTTTGTTAAGCCAAGCCAAGTAAGGACTGGTTCACACACGAACGCAAGAGCAAGTGCAGGACGCAAGTTCAAAGCAAGTTTGAACACAGCGACGCAAGCTTAAAAATCAACATTAAGTAGCTTGCTTGCGTTTGCGTTCTATTAATTCCCGCTAAACGCAAGCGGGAAGAAACGCAATGTTTCGGTTTTCTTGCGCTTGTGTGTTTGTGTCTGCGCTAGCATTTGCGTCTACCATTGCGTCTGCGCTTGCGTCTGCGCTTGTGTCTACCATTGCGTCTGCGCTTGCTCTGCGCTTGCGTCTGCGCTTGCGTTCTAGTGTGGACCATATAATACGGCATGAGTCTAGGTGATATATTTTCGCTTGCGCTTGTGTATACGCTTGCGTTCGGGTGAACGCAGTCAATCTCTTACCCAGAGCCCGTCATCTTTTGGCCAGCGGAAAGACTTGCGGCTCTGCGGCGCGGGAATCAATCTTGTACCCAGGAGAGCCCGTGCATCTTTGAGCCAGCGGCGATGGCCTAAAAGATGCAGGCTCTGGGAACGAGATTGTGGGGAATCCGATTTGTGAGCATCCGTGGTAGATCAAAATCATACAGAAAACATAACGAACTTTCAAACAGAAACGCAGAATCTTCGTTTAAAAAAATCACCCAAGAGCCGAGAATCTTGCCGCTGGTCAAAAGATGACGGGCTCTGGGTACCATTCTTTTTCTAAGTGGAGTTGTCTGCTTATGATCATTTGCTGTCGAGTGTCTGACAATTCCTCGCGCGCCCGTGGACAAGAGAAAGACGTCAGGAACGATCTTCAAGATGGAAGGAAGCAAATGTATGTTTACGACAAATATTTTTGCTTTTTGTCTCCCGACAGGAAAATGAGGAGAAGAGAGAGAAGAGACCCGGGCGGTGGGCTCGCTTCCGGTCCAGGGTCCGGCGCTTTTTCCATCGGCGCCACTAGGGACCCCCGGCCGGACTGGGTGGTGTGAATCTATGGGCCGTTCCATTGCCATTGCAAAGGTTCAACCACCTACTCTCCATCGGCACCCGCAGGCGGTTGCTAGGCGAGTAGGTGGAAAGGGGTTTCGTTGCTGTGGCAGTGGGATAGTCTTTCAGTCCCTGAAGGGCTGGGAGCGCGGGCGCCGGGGTATGGGTGTGGCGGGGATAGATTGAGGAGGGGTTCAGGGGGTACGGCGGTTTCGTGGTGACGTCTTGACTGTTGGGTACCCTTTGGTGACGGGACGGCAGAGACAGAAGGCCCAACAGTGTGTCACTTCCATGTGGTATCCCGGGGAGCTATTGATAGGTGTTGGTTGGCGAGTTAAGGGTGAAACAACTTTTGGTGGACTACTGTTGCAAATGGAGACGAGTTCCTCAGGGCGGGCACGCGTGCGGGACTTTGCAGTGTATCAGAGGCTTGCAGGTTGCCATGACAGCGTTCTGCGTGGGCCACCTTAACTCGGTTGAGGAAAAGGGACAGTTCCATTTGAGTTAGACTAGCTTTAGAAGGTTATTGGATGAGGGAGGCTAGTGTAAATTGGATGGACTGAAGAGTGTAGTGTACCGAGGTGGGGTAGTCATGTCGCTTGACGTTGTCATGGCAACCTGTGAGTGTCTGCTGCATTCCGAGGTCACCTCACCGGGTCTTACCTCGGTTCTCGCCTTCATTCGCAGCAGTTGTCCACCAAGGGCTGATTTGCTCATAACTCATTAACCGAGGCCCTGATGTAGAACCTTGAGGTATCCCATTGTTGGGATTCAGTGTTGAGCCTTCTGTCTCCGCCCTCTCTTCACCTCTGGGAGCCCGACGGACATGGCGCCACCAAGTGACAATCTACTGTCTGGGTCACTCATCAGACAGTCCCGGTTATACCCTAATCACGTGCGTTCCAGTGGGTACCCCCTGATGGGGCTTTTTGTCACCCAAAGGCTATTCCATTGTGTTTCTATATTTGTGATTTTCTATTTTTTGTTTTACCTATAACGTTGTATTCCTTTTTATTATTTATTTGTTCTCCCTTTGCAATGGTAATGGACCATTTGTCCATAGAGTACACCACCCTCATCGATTCCACAAAATTAAAACTTTATAGAATTATTAATTATTCTAAAAATATTCCATCGAAATCTATTTTATTACTGGTATTGCTGTAACCAGTCTTCAACACATATTTATTGAAGCATTCTTAGCTACGATTTAGCTGCATCATAAAACTGGACTGCAGGTTCAACATTTCATATAAAATTGTTTATTACTATACCAAGCTGGACAACACAAAGACAACCTGAAATGGAATATTATAATTTTTGAATATTCTGAATCGAGTCGACTTGTTTACATATGTAAATTTATATACTTACCAGACAATTACATGACGATCAAGTCAAATGATGACTTCTTTAGTTCGTTTCTCTATCTGTTAAAGTAACACATTTTTTGGAGAGCTGCCCTGGGAAAAAGTGCATTTGGGATCTGTATTTCGGGCTCCCTGTGCTGGGCTGAGATCATGTGCCACACGCGCAGTGCATCTTGGGGGAGACCTCATTAGGGTCGAAGTTTGGGGTGGAAATACCCTATTAATTTTCTTTCATCCTCTGGCAAAATAAATGGAGTAGTGCTAAAGATCATGATGTCTAGTATACTTGTGCCGATTGGTGGCCCATATGGCTAATTCAAAATAAATCATCGCATTTGCCTAGAAAACAACAACGTTCAGATGTTCGTTTAGTGGAGGTGATAGGGGCTCTTTGCACGACTTTCAAATAACAAATTATCTATTGTATTCGACGCGACTTTAATTCGACATACCTAGGCCTAACAGAAAATGAAAACGCCTATTTCTTCTTCCTGATCCTACGCGATACATTCGCCAGATAGTGGTTTGTCCCAGGCCCTTTGGCGGAGACAAGAACAATGTACGATGTTTCTCAAATCTACCAAGTTTTGGTGGATTTTTCTGCTTTTGGTCGCTAAGATATGAGGAAAAATACTTACAGACCTTGCAAATAAGGCAGGGGAATTCCTAATAAGAAAAGCGACAAGTCGACAACGTTAGGCTACAAATGTCTTGATATGAGGGGTCTCGCTGCGGAGTTTTCGCGCGCTGGGGTTCGTTTCTAGTTTGAAGAGGCAGAAGGCTATATAGTCTTTAGGACTTGTGACGTTTAAACAATTTTTGTATTCTGTCCACACTCCGCATACATTCACCTGTATCTGCCACTGAGCCTTTTCCGGTGAGTGGGGGTCCTGTGGTATTGCTAGGTCTGTTTTCCAAACTGCACTCATGGGAAACAATGTCTTTCGGGCACGTAGCTCGCATTCTTGAAGGGGCGCTTCGTTGTCTCAGTTTAAAAAAAAATGTATATACCAAACTTATAGCATTTTGTCGTGTTTCCTAGCTGGGGAGGAAACCTGATTTTTCTGTCTCAGGGGGGTTCGTTCAAATCCCTCGAACCCCCTCTCCTACGGGGCCGTCATTTGTTTTCTTGTAATGCACAAGAAAATACATTAATATTGATGTGTGGAAACAAAAAACATTCTGTGTTTAAGTGCCAGTGCCAGTTGGGTTAACAAACCACAGGGTCCCCACTCAAGCAGAAGAGGTCTATTGTGCTGTCCATGGCCAAACCTCCCAACGTGTCGTCTTTTTAGAGATCGAGCAGGCTTCCTGTGGTGTCTTATTTACCTTGTTTCCAGGTTCTTGACCGTGAAAAACACAGTGGAAAATGCACATAACATCTTATCTGAAGTGTATCTGAGTTCTGGTTGAGTTTTAACCTTTCTAGGTCAATAAAAACTAGTGAAAAGAAAATATTGTATGCAGATATTTCCTTATAAGGAAGTTGAAGAATGTCAACACTTTTTCAAGGGAAATCTTGATGTGGCGCCTGGAGTCAGTAGACTGTAGAAGCATGAGTTCCCGCAGATTTTGAGAGTGTACTATTGGACCAATAGGGCATTTGCTTTGATTTATTACAGTTCCTGGTTGTTTGAAATGTTTTTCAGCGCTCTGTTGTATTAAGTAACAGTTTGGCCTTTTTAATAAATGCTTTATTATATTGTTTACGTTATTTGATAAATTCCATAGGCAGCGGCGCGGCGGAGCCATTATACTCGAGCACCCTCACTTTTCATCAACTTTTCATACATTTACTGTATTTCGTGTTTTCACTTTTCCCATACATCCTTACTAATGAGCACCCTCACTTAATTTCTATCCGGCGCCCGCCTATGAATTTAGAAATGTAAACATGATTTGTATTATATCGCAACTAGATGCAGGGGTAAGGTTTCTTCAGTGTCGTGTAAATGCTGATTAATATATATGATTACGATAGTTTGATATTATAATTATATTTTATTATATAAACTATGGTGTTTCTTATCAGTTCGGCCACTGAGAAATATTGTGATTCACACGTTAAAAAAAATTACGATCAAATGGCCACCATCGCGAAATTTCATCAAATCGATCTTTTTTTTCACAAAAAATGTTTATATAATAAACATAATAATACATGGCCGCTTGGAGATATGAAATTAATTTTCTCGTGTTCAAATTTGACATCTAACTAGCTCGCTGCGCTCACTCGTGCTATATCAAAATTTGAACACTCGAAGATAATTCCATATCCCCGCGCACCCATATATTATTTCTATTAATATTAGGGAAATGTTTGAAGCCCACCCCTGAAGCTTGCTACGACAAGCAACCCTTGAAATGCAGAAAAGGTGGAAATGCACGGGCGTGTGCGTGTGAGTCTCGATGGTGTCAAGGGCGTTAGGACAATAATGTTCTCAATGAGGTCTAAATAAAGCTGTGGTGTTTGAATGACCATGGAGACCCTCCACGGAAGCATCTCATTTCTCTGTTAGCCAAAAAATTTGTGAACTTCACAGATACATTCGCGCATACCATTCCCGTGTTGTCCACCTCATTAGCATTCAAGAAATCCTCAGCAAACCACAACCGGTACTCTTCCTGAGACTTCCCCGGCGAACCAACCACAGGTATACCGCGGCAAGGTAAAACCTTGAGCTCCTCACCAGGCAAAAACCTCAGGAACACTTCCTCGTCGTTGGCATGGAAAGGTGGGTTGCTAGGATACGTGTAAAAGGTCTGTCCTTGAAGGTTCGCGTCTGTCGGGAACACTCTCCTGTTTGAAGTGTCGCTAATGACTATAAAGACACGACCCTGCGGATCTATATTCCCCCACTTCGCTATAGGGGTATCCTGTTTAAAGGCTACATACCCTTCCACGTATGTTAGTTTGAATACCGCCACTTTGGTATTAAAGCCGAATGGCATCTTGAAGATACCATACCTGTCATCGCGAGCCTCGTAACAAACTGGCTGTTCATTCAGCTGCACCCACTCTAGAGGAGGGGAGAGAAATAGAAAACCTGTTAGATATTTAACAAATGTCGCCTGCCGATTTTCCGTGGTATGTCCTTTTATATACCCAGAAACATAATAAAGTGGTCAAAATATTGTGGACTCACGAGACGCAGGGTCCGCAGTACATTTTGACCACTTTATAACGTCATTCCGTGGTGTATAAGAGGACATACCACGGAAAAAAGAGGACATTTGTTTATACCACAACAAAAAGGCAAACATAAAAGCAAAAATAGCGCGAAATGGCGCGTTCCTTGGTATATTTAACAAATTTCCAATGGTTTTGAGTGATGTGGACTCTCAATATCAGTACCGTAGCGTCTACAGGGGCCGGCGGGGAGTGGGGGGGGGGGGGGGGGGGGGGGGGCAAACCAAACATGCGGTAATTTCACATGCTTCGCGCGCAAAAGAGTTTAAACTTTCCCTAAAAAAACTGCCTTGCGCTTTTGGAGGCTTGCTACGGCCCTGCATTTACGCATCATCGTGGTCAAAATGTTGTGGACTCCAGGCCAGCCGCAGGCGCGTAACTCCGTAAAACGTCGGGATTTCCGCCGTGTGTTCCTTTCATCATGATTCGTTTCTACTAAACAAATAAAGCTTTTGTGACGCAGCAGAGTTGTTTCACGTTCGTACACGGGAGAACAGCCGAAACGTCTTCCACTACAAATCGGGGAGGGGGAGATCACGAAAACTTTTAACATCTCTGAGGGGATCACTTCATTTTGACCGTGTATTGCCAAAAATCATCAGACCCCCAGGCGATAAATAATGACCGGTCCCCTAAGTTAAGTAATAAGCCTAATCAAGCGGGATCATGCCTTAAATTTCGTGTTCTGCGCGCATGCGATTCTAGTCCGAATTTTTTATTTATTGTCGAATGCACTTGGGAGGACTGGGTCGAGTCGTGGGGCTAGTGTGGGTATTTGAGCGTGGTTACCAAGCCAAAATCAATGGTGGACAGATCGGGAACTCGAGTCTCTGTGATTCCTGCAAGTTTTCATTCAAAATTTCACAGTTTTCTTGTACATTTGCCGAAATTCTTATCAAAAGAGGATCTCCTGTCACTTCCTTATAATGTAAATGATTCCAAATATGGTTTTGGCCGTGAGGTGTTGAAAAACGACAATTTTCGGTTCTAGATTGTTTCATATGTCGGACTAAAATCGCATGATATGCGCATGATGTGATTATTAATCACCGTCTTTAGGTTCTGTCAAGATTGGCAGATGACAGACACACTCGTAGAGGCCATCCGTGTTAGCAGTAGAACGAGGAACACACCGCGTGAAGGGTGGGGACTCGCAAGGGTGGGTATCACATGCGGTCTGTCAACGAAAACAAGAATAATTATCATCTTGTACCACGGTTTGCGTTGATAGGCGACCGCGAATCTCGCCACATAAATGCAGATTTGGAAAATATAATGCGATTGGCTCTCTGTCAACAAACTTCAGTCACACCCTTTGAAATCAAAGGTATTGATAGGGTCTGATCATAACATGCAACAAAGTTGGAACATTAATCAAGGGCATCAAAATAAATGATAAAGTAATAAAGCATGTCAACTTTCAAAAATGGCTTGGAGCAAGAGTGGATTACCAAGAGTTTCCATATTTACTATGTACGCCCGAATACAGTCAGAATAGTGTCTATTTTTAGGATTCCCGCGAAAATTCGTCATCCACAGGGTTCCCACTTTCTCGCCACGAGATCCAGCCTAAAATAAAATCGCAGATCAATCGAAAAACCTATAAAGTCGCAAAGATAAGGTAGGATATTCTCTATTTGTTGTGTATTGGGTAAACGAGCATTCGAACCTGAGCATTCGAATTCTTTCGCGCGCGAAATTCAAATCTAAAAATAGACACTTTTCTGACTGTGATGTGGACAAATACTGTACGAAAGATTCTAACTCTTGTTAATCCACTCTTGCTTGGAGTTGAAATTGATAACAGGCTTCATAGGCGGATTTAGGGGGCTCAGCTCCCCCCCCCCTTTTCGATGGATTTCCCCATACATTTACTGTATTTGCAAGAGCAAGGTTTCAACTTTGGTCTCCATTTTTTTTTACTCTGGCCCCCTTTTGGGGGAGCCTGGATCCGCCCTTAGGCTTAGTTTCACTGAAAACTCATATAGAAGAACCGCATAAAAAGGTATGTTCTGGCATAGGAGCAATACGACGTATCCCATAGTACCTTGGTATATATTTTAAAAAAAACGTTCGATGAAATCTTGTATTTGGTCAGAATTAATGCAGTACCTGTGGGATAAGGACGGTGACCGGCAGTCGCGCGCGCTATCGTGCAAGTCAGCGCAAAGGTGCCAATTTCTCAAGGCTGCACATGCAAACTCAATTACGCTCCCCAAACAAGTTAAATCTATAACCAGAGGATCTATAACCACACAGACAAAAATAATTCTTCCTCTGTAACTTCAGTGGCTCGGAATTTGTTTGATTTCTGTGGCTCGGGAAGCTCAGCTCAATTCTAATTAACGTATTGTTTCCGCACTAGCCCAATGTCTTACCCCATACTCCTCGAGAAACAATATACCTCTTTCTGAAAGCGAGATCGGAAAATTACATGCCTGCCACCAACGGCTAATATAGACCAAACCGATCGGCTAAAACGGTGTTACTTGTTGCCACCCAATTAAGATCATGTGATGATTCCTTTCGGGGTGGCTACACTTATTGTCAAAATGTTCTCGCTCGATCGAGTTCAAATCGAGTGCCGAGTGTTGTGCAGAACTAACAAAAGTATCGTCATCCAAAATACTTTTTACTTTCAGTCCTTCATCAGGGCGGTAACCAGAAACGTCGGCACAAATCTCGGTCTCTCTATTTCTCTTTGATGTTGTTGGGACATTGCATCCATTTTGGATCCAGGGCCGCTGTTAGTGTTTTAAAACTATATTCAAGCCCGATTTGGTCTTTGGAAACACAAACAGTGAAAAACAAGTATCTTTAATATCGTTCTCTAAACTCGACCATCTCAAAATCGCTTTTTAAGTCCCAATTGTTTCCCATGAGCTTCTCGTGGCAGGCATTTAGAAACTTATTCCGTGTTTTCACGTTGCTTTTCACGTTTCAACGTGTTTTTTGAAAGGGTGTTTACCTTGGGACTTAGGTGAACAAAGTCTTGATCTTCTTTCTTTGGCTCGTTATCGGGCCAATAATCCAACGTGTGTTTGTCATAGTCCAATAATTCACACCTCTGATAGTTATCCGATCCTGTCCGATTACCGTAATTCAGGGAAACGCACCTGTTGTCGGCAAAACAGCTAAATAAACAGTCAATAGTATCCTCCTCAGTGGTGTTTTGAAATGCAGGCTTTGGGCTTCGGACCCGACCGGGTACCTGAAACATGTCACCGTTGGTTCACCAGCGTATGGATTTCGAATGATTTGGAGAGCTCCAGGTTTTATCAGGCCGGACAGGAGTGCAAAACTGCAGATTATATGCATTTAGCTGCGTAGATTGAAATATGCAGTCCTTCTCAACAATATCTTGGCCACAAACTAATTACTCGCTAATAAAGAACTTAAAGATATAAAAGAAAGTTTACATTTTTACAACCATTTTCAAAATGTCTGCGAACTTCCATTTTACATTTCTGAACGCCAAACTACGTTTTAGGTTCCGTCAATAAATTACATTTTAAGGACGCTGGATTGCATTTATGGTGGACAATTTGGATTTGAGGCCTACCTATAGTTATTAGTTAAAATCTCTCAAAGCCTGTGTCGAAATCAGCCAGAGATGTCCACTCGTTTGATTGACGGAAGCCAAACCGCGGTTTCAGTGAGTTGGCGTAGAGTTTGCAGAATTATGATAATTGCAGTAAAAGTGAGACAGGTGTTTTTGGCTGAATGACGAGCGTGTTATAGCCGCATTAGCGTCACGAAGCTTGTTTCAAATTCCTTTCGTTTAAACTAGCTTTTTTATCGCTATTTTTGTTGTTGTAGCTGCAACATTTTGGGGCGTTGGCAACTCCAGCATGCAGCAGAAACCACCTCGCAGAAACACGATGATATTGGAATCTCTCTATCATAGTGATTGCGTTTAATTCTTCATTTCAAAAAGTTATTAACAGTGTGAAACTCTTAATAAGTTTTGTTCCTATTAACATATTTGTGAATCTAAGTTAATTATTGTCCCACATCATTGCAAACGTGTCCAAACAAACAAGCTAAGAAATGAAGAAAGTCATGAGTTAAGAAAGAGAAAAAAACATTTAAAAAAACACCGTTAACGCTGCGTTGCATTGGTTTGCAGTTTTTTATTTTAATTTTAATACAGTTTTGATTGTAGTTCTACAAGAATAATGCTATGGGGGGTTAATTTCAGGGACTTGATGCACGACGTTAGTTACACCTGGAGAGTTGGGAACTAAGGCCATAACTCATAGGATCCCTGGATGAATAGTGCCAGGGTTTGTTTTTTGTAAAGTTTGTTTTATCACTGCGCGCTAGCAAAGATGTCGATGATAATTAATTCATTTTTTCATTTTCAGCGACGGCGGCTTCATTCACCCCCCCCCCCCCCCCCCCACCCCCTTCACTCGTTTGATTGACGGACGCCATTAAAATTGGCCGTAGCGTTTCTAAACTCAAAATGTGAAGTTTCTAAACTCAAAATTTCGAGTTTGTAAACTCAAAATTTCGCGCTTGTAAACTCAAAATTTGGCAACATTGGTCACGTGACATTTAAGGCGAATTCAATAAGGTTTAGGGTGCTTTTTCGCTTTTCAACGAGAACTCCCCTCTTTCTCCTTATGTGAAATTGCACATTGAATTTTTACAACCTCATCCCCAGGGTCTTCTCGGTCGTTTTTCAAAAAACCGCCATCTTGAAAATTACCCACAAGACCCTGGGGACGAGATGTTCAGCGGTTTGTTGTCAAGAAGGAGAAATCCAAGATGGCGGATAACGGTGAACGAACTGTATTCCGAGAGGTTTTACCAAAACAAGGCCAGCTTTTCACAGAACAGACGCCAATCCCTGTCCTTTGTAAACCCAAGATCATGCCTATGAAATCTGTAACGCTTGAAAAGCTTGAAACTATGCAAAAAGAGGCCCAAGAAGCGGTAAAACGCCAAGAACTTGAACAGAAGCAAGGGGGATTGATGTGATGAATACACTGCAGTGCTTGCCAGGGAACGTTTTGTAAAATAAAAGAATGCCTTTTTAGTTGTAGCTGACGTGCTATTTATTGGGAAGTATTTTTTTTACAAACAGTCAAGATAACATAATGCTGAACTTTGTGCCGGCTGAACTTGGTATCGAAAGGATCAAGCATTCCTTCTGGTTTTTCAATCCATAGCAACGCATTTCAGTTTGATTTAGTTGCTTCTTTTGTTGATACACACAATAGCACCATGATGTGGTCGTTCAAGTGTTTAAACTAGTGCCACCTTGTCAAAGAAAAGGAATGGAAACTTAACATTTGTCAATATGGAACGCAAATTCTATTGAAGTCAAAGTCTTGAGTTATGAGCTAGATCATGGAATTCAACTGATATGAGCTAGATCATGGAATTCAATTGATATGAGCTAGTGTAAAAAACTGTACATGTAACACTAACAGACTAGGCTGGCAAAGACTAGGGGAGAAGTCAGTTCCCTAGTGTGAACATGTAAGGGACAAATCCTGGAAACAAGTCCCACGTACCATACACAGTACAGGAAAATTTGTGGGGATGGAGCGGGAACTCGTCAAACCCACTGACTCCATGACAAGTTTTTACCTGCTTCTTCTTTGCCACATCAAAAAATGACGATTTGAGCATTTGCCATCTTGAAAGAGATCGTTAATGGCGTGTTTTCATTGGCTAGAATTATTTTTGGGATGCAGGGACAAGTCCCATGAACCATAGACACTGGAAAAAAATGCACAATTTGTACCAGGAATGTCAAACCAGTTTCATTCCTAGGACTTCTCCCTTGGACAAATATTTAGTCACTGCGACTGAAATTTCAATGCAAAACTGAGAGTGCTAGTCTAGGAGCAGATCTTGAAAAGAGGCCTAGAAAGTGTTTTTTGTGGGTACTTTTGTTACAAGATGTGGGTACTTTTGTTACAAGATGCTCACATATTCTTTGTAAAATTCTAAACTAATTCAAAGCCTGTAAAATTCAAAATCTTATCGAGAAACACATCAAACTCGGCATACTTGTAGAAGTAAATGCATATCAAATGGTTAGATATAAAATTGTGCCGTAACTTCTGTACGTACTGTAAAAGTGAAGGTTGAAAAGATATCTGTGACGACGGCCATTTTGAATCCTTTTGTTATTCATGAAGTTCATGAGTTCCTGACGACTGAAAAGTCAAGAATGACATAGACTGTACAGCTTACCCGGCCTAAAGTATATTTGTTTAATGGTCTGGTATCTCTTCACCAACGTTGTCTGAATCATTTCACTGGGTAATTTTGAATAAAGACAATGTTTTTTGGTATTTTCTAATAAACCTATAATGTTTTGTTTATGCCAGCAGAGATCACAGAAAACATACGAAATCAGTAAAATGTCCACATAAGTGTTCAATGCATTGAAGGGATATATTTTGCCAGCGCACACATTTAGGCACACTGTACTTGTAGTGTTACAGCCTATATTTATGTCTTCAGGAGATAAGAGGAGGCACAACTCATTTGAATAACAAAGAACTCTTCTAATTTCCTTTTCTGACGTTAGAGTGGGAATTCAGGTCAGATTTACAGCTAGGAATTTAAAGTGTGTGATTTCGTACAATGATGGGAAGTTTTGGATACATAAGATCCTTGAATGAGGGATTTAGATGCGTATAAGTTCGCAACGTTTTACAAAGGACATGTGAGCAACAGGGGAACAAAATGCCAAATATCGGGGTGTTGTCCCACAAGCCAATCTGTGTGATAGGGATCAAATTGAACCTTAGGCCTTTAACCTTAACCATGTACCTGTCTTTCTATGTTATTTTCCTGTGTCTGCGTGTTGGGTGCTACAACACGATTTGCCAGCCTTAAAGGATTAATGAATGTACACAGGATTTGTGACAGTCGGGCCAGTGCATTTATATGGAAATTATACTAAAACAATTAGCCGCCTCAGGCTCCGTAAATATAGGTGAACAATATTTGCGTTGTCTTCGGTGACTAATGAATAATTGTTAAATAATGTAACACAAACAAGTTTTATATGAAAATTATCAAATATTTTGACTCAATAATTTCCACATGGTAGGTCTTCTTTGTGCAAATGTTTATGGACTGAACACACTCCACTAACTACATGACACCAAGGCAAAAAAAAGACATACATTCTCTACATGTGTGATTCCAGAAATTATCCACACCCCTCCCACAGAAGTGGTTTTGAGACTTGACTCCCCACCCCTCTCGAATTTTCAGTGAAATGCAGTGATTGTATGAATCCATTGGGAATTTCCAAGCCCATATGGATTTTTTTCTGGAATAGCAGAATAATGCCAATTTATGCTGCAAATTTGCTGAAAATATTGTCAAAGTTCATAAAATAAAATATAAAAATTATGCTCACAACAATGTTTTGAAAGGGCGTTGCAGGGGCAGATCCAGGTTTTCTGTTTTGAAGAGACAGATTTGTCAATAGGATAACAACAGTCGAACCTCTATTACCGTAAGTGGTCACTCTTGGGACTTAACTAACTGACCACTTTATAGAGGTTGACTAATTTATCCCCAAATTTGAAAATAGAGCGTTTTTCACATGTTGTGAAACCAATCGCAAAGTAATTACACCAATTCTGAAGTTGCGGCGGGTTTTGGTGAAAGTTGCGCGTCCATGCAAGCTCAACTTATCCCGTATCGCCAACATCCTTTATATTAATTTCAATGTGTGATTGTACAAAGTTGAACCTGCTGCGTGATTGAACTAACAGTCGAAATCAGTACAAAATTATGGAGATTTTGTCTTAGAGGGGACAAGTATGAATTGGCAAGCATTCTATGTATCGAATGGCGGCGAAGACTGTTTTTCCGCGCGTGAAATGACGTTACTTTCTTTCTGAAAAACGCTATTTTAGCTAAAAAACACGCGAACTCCTTCAGAAGTTGGGCATCTTCAGACCCCCCCTTGTGACAAGAAATCCAGCATCCAGCTCCGAACCCCCCCCCCCCCCCCCTTGCAATCAGAATTCCGAGCTCTTAAACCCCCCCATGCCTTCGGAATTTCCAAATGCCGCCCGTGGGGGGGGGGGGGGGGGGGGGGTACCTTTATTTTCTGGAATTGCCCATTTAAGAACAGCTTACCCACCAGGCAGGGATGGAATAATAAAATTTTACTTGGATCAAATATTATGTCAATTTCCTGTATCTATCACTACTGGGATTGAGCCTATTTGTCACAGGAGACCAGATGAAGTATTAGTAGTTAATTTGATGTCAATGCAGTCAATAGATTATTCAAGTTGTCTCACTCACTTGACTCTCCTGTGTTCTTGTCTTATCGTTATTAATAGCAGAGTAAGAAATTGCCCGTTATATGATACACAATGAAAACTTTTCCCGCGAAAGGAACTAGCAAATTAGCGATTCCAAATAATTAGCATAATCCACACCATATATGGTCAAGGGTCACGGGCGTATCAGACTACAACATGGCGGCTTGTAGATTAGATGACATCCGACTTTCACTCTTCAGAAGTTCACAAGCAGCTTTGATAGCAGCGCAACAGAATCGCACAGCTCAAGAACAAGTTTTTATTTACCAAACCGTCTATGTGGAAGCTAACATTTCGTGTTCTATTTAACTTGTTGGAGGGTTTTTGTGTTTGTTGTCTGTCGTACTTGCCCGAAGCTTTGGTTTTCTGTGCAGAGAGGGTAATCGTCAGTGGATTTTATTTACTCGGACTTAGAATGGATGACGATGTGTTTCTGGAGGACTCAGATCACAGGAGATCGAATAATAGAAGCAATCCTTCTAGTCCTAGAAGCCCTACGCGTTTGAAAAATGTTGAAATGGCTACGATTGCTGGCATGAATTCGAAGGAGTCACAGTTGAGCCGATCTGTTTCTCTTCCTGATGGACTCGACAAATCTAAAGTCACCCAAGGGGAACATCAACCTTCTCTTATGAACCCAGTGAAGGAATTCATATCAAATTTTGTCAATCGAAAACAGGGAAAGAAACGACATGCTACAGGGATCTCTACAACTGAAGAAATCGCTGAACAAATTCCATACAGAGGACAAGGACATTCTTTTCTTCCATTTTCGCTAAGGAATCCAACTTGGTGCGATTTGTGTGGAGAGTTTATTTGGGGACTTTACAAGCAAGCAATTCGTTGCAAACGTAAGTCAAACCACAATTCTGCTATGATCATAATTGACCTTATAGGAAGATACTGTAAAACTATTAATTCTCTCTCGAACTAAAAACAAACGTGTTTGGAGTGATAATATTTACTTTCAGTTTCAACTTCAGAAGTTTCTGTTCAGAATGCGTCCTGTTTTATTGTATCGCTTCGTCCTTTGATCGAAGAGGCTAGACATTTGCAATGAATTATTAGTCGTAATTAAGGTCATACTCATTAAAATCAAATAATTCATTCAGAACTTTTTGGTTTTTGTTTTTATTTGTTTTGGTGTCAAAGGTGACCTCACAGACACACTGTGATGACATGTTGACAAATGAAAAGCATGTAAAACTTTGTGCAGTCTTGAAGGTTGTATCAGCATTGTAACAGACAATGCTAAACAAGACCAAGCTTTGCATAATGCTTAAGCCTAGTTCACATGCAAATGCAAGGACAGGACGCAAGTGTAAATCACAGCAAAGAAAGTGCAACTGCAAGCCTAAAATCAACATTAATTAATTTGCTGTCACTTGCATTTGCTTGTTTTACACTGGATTCAAGCACAAGGGAATGCATCTAGTGTAAACCACAAAAGGAAATGTATGACTTTGATAGCCTTGGACTTTGTCTGCACTTGCATTCCTGTGTAGGTTCTTCCGACGGGGTCAGTGGTTAGCCAGGATTTTCTGAAGGGGGGGGGGGGGGGGGGAATAGTGAAAACACTATCTAATAAATACATCCCTTCCAGAAGTCGGGACTTTTCGCATGTATTAGCTCTAGAATTACCACGGTTATCCAAGTAGTAAAGGTACAATCAAATAAACGATAACTGATTTAATGAGCCACAAGGGGGTGCAAACCAAAAATGCTCTTCCGTAGGTATTTCCGAGGGGGTAGAGCAAAAATATCCAAGCGGTTTACTAAAGAAAATGACCTCCCCCATAGGGGGGTTGTTGCAAAAAAATGGAATGGCCCTTGTTCAGCATGGTCTGCTTTCTGTGTACGCACTAGAAAGTGTATCTATGTTAAATATTACAGTAAAGTGTGTCTATGTTTATTATTACAGTATAGTGTATCTATGGTAATGATTACAGTAAAGTGTATCTGTTATTAATATTTGCAGACTGTAAGTATACCTGTCATCGGCGATGTCGTGATCAAGTGGACCTGGACTGCCTTGGATCCTGGCCTAATATTGTCCGTAACATGTCCATTGATGAAGTTACTATGAAGACTTTACATTTACTGGATGATGTAAGCACAAGCATTACACTACCTTACAGCCAAAGACGCTCAAGCGTCCCCCTCTAGAGTGCAATAATGAGTTGATTCTTGGAATATTGGATCCATTATTCGATTCAATAATGCAATCGGCTTGGGAAAACGTCTTTCAATTTGAACTCAGATTTCGGCTAGATTATTTACCTGACACCACGCTCCGACACTCTTAAGTCACTGACTTTGTGCTTCTTGGAATATCCCTGATAATACTGATCAACAATTTCTTCTCTGAATGAACGAGGGAGAGATTTACCAGGCTCGTAAAGTCTACCAGGTCCGCCATTTTGGTAACAAAACTCACAAACAAAAGGCTCCCTGTGGATTTTTCTATATATGGAAGCGCCTCTGTTGTCTAACGTCCAATCAAAAAGCGAAAACCCAGTGCAAATCGAAAGACGTTTTCCCAAGCCGAAAGTATTATTGAATCGAATAATTGATCCAATATTCCAAGAATCAACTCATTATTGTGCTCTACGGGGGGACGCTTGAGCGTCTTTGGCTGTAAAGTGAGCCTGTCGTGCAACTGCACAGCTGTTCTGATGGCCTGTGAAGGCTAAAAACCTTGAAAACAAATCTTGCTATTTCTCAATCCATTGGACCATGTTTTTTTGCTTTACTGCTTTACAGTTAGTTATATGATAGGATGGTCTAATTAGTTTTGTTGGTGAATCAAGGATCATGCCTAAAGCATGCACATATCATGACAGGCTCCCTTTAAGCATAGGCCAAATGAAATGCAAGTCGATGCATGTTTTGCTACTTCGTTGCTTCAGCTTGCGTTTTGTTTGGCCACCAACATGCAATGACTTATACAGGCTCGTGATGACTTGGGTTCACTTGCATCCACTTGTAAGTCATTTTTTCATGCAACTTGCAACAATTTTTGTCCCATTTGGCCACCACTAGAGTATCCAACCTAGGGACTTGAGAAATCAGGATTTTTACACCAGACACACAAGTTTTTTTACCACTGATCTGCCACTGTATGGCACCAATGCAACTAGATTTTATCAAGTGATAGGGTTAGAAATTTGTTTTTAGTCTGAATTAGAGATGAGATCTGCAAGCTAAATGGGCAAGCAACATTATTTTAAAAAGTAAAAGCAGAAAAATGCCCAATGAATAAAAGTAACTGTTTTAGTGTCACAACAAGCTTAACATTTGAAATTATATTTTTAAACAGATGAGAGGCAGTTTACTAGAAATTGCGAGCAATTTTTTTCACACTTCTGCAAATTGCAAATTCTGCTCGCATTTAGCAAGTTAGCTTGTGGGAATTTTGAACCCTGAGTGATAGCCAAAAGATAGCTTTTCGTCTCTTGTTGTCATCTGACAACTGAATTACATGTAGTTCTTTAATCAAAATCTCTACGACAAACACTCTGGCAACAAAGTTTCCCACCTGACCACTTTTGTCATGATTGTATTGGGGCCAACTGGCAGATAACCATTTCATTTTTGATATTCAGCCCTCACATTTATCTTTGGCCTATTTCCTACAGGACAGTATCAAAAGGAATGAGCCCTTCACCCTTGTCTCCACAAATCTCCCTCAAGATGGACTGAGGAAGAAAGTTGAAGAGTTTAATGCCAAGACAACTGGACTCATAATGACTATGGTACATGTTTGATTTTGCCCACAACCACTTCTGCTTTTGGTTGTCTTTTTTATGATATTATGCATGCTACTGCATTGCTTGACCTTAGCGGTTGTCCACTTGTCCTGGGCAAGTAAGAAAAATCAGGACGAGTGAAAACTCAGGGGCACTAGTCACGGGACAAGCAAAAATGCCGTGCGAAATATGAACATAAAACATTTTGCTGGTATGTGGTTTGTTGTTTAAAAAGGTTCACACTGTTTTTTGATGCCATAACTGGACAACTAGAAACTTGGCTAGGGCAAGTAACTTTTCTGTGCTACTTGTCCTAGGACAAGTGGCCAAAGCAGTTAAGGTTGAGCACTGTACTGCTGGGCCATAAACTTGTAACCCACATTAATGGCATGCACGGAATGTTCTGACTTTTGTTATTTTTTGGTACTCCTTGGAAGTCAATGAAGTTTCAAAAATGATAAGAGTGCACTGAACATTTTCCAGGTAAAGTACTGGAAAAATTCCTTGAAAAGTTCCTTAGAAAATTTGTGATTCCAGAAAAAGTCCACACTCCCCCTGCAGAGGGATGGGGAGTCAAATGCCTTTTATTACCCATACAATTACTTGACTGTATTTTCAATGGAAATTCCAGAAGGGTGGGATGTGGGAGTCATATCTCAACCCCTTCCATGGAGGGTTAAATGGATGATTTTTTGGGGGAATCCAAACAAAATTCAATTTCTGAGATAGCAAACTCTGTCTTAGGCATTTCATTTTTTTCCTCGCCTATTATGTATCATTTATAGTGGAGAAGATTTTAAGAATTCAATAATACAGTTGATCTCAGCGTGTCTTAGTATTAATTTACCAAATCTTCTTGTAATTTTAGAGAGATGACACATTCCAAGGTTTTATAAGAGTCCATATGAATTTGCTTCGACCAATCAACATTGTTGCAGGGGAAAGACCTTTGTCCATATTTGAGGCTGTCAGATCTGAAAACAGCAAAGTAAGTTGTATTGTAAGCAAATTTCTTGATTCATATAAGCGCCAGACACATTACTGGTAAATGCATTGTATATAGTGGTTTCAATAAAGTTTGTCACCCCAAAGACTAAAGCCTACAAGCTGTCGGCGCCAAGCATTGTGGGTCATTCGCCCGGGGGGGGGGGGGGGGGGGGGACTCCCATATTTTGGGGCAGGGGTGCTCGTCAGCAACTTTCGTTTTCACCCCTAAAAGGTACCAAACATGGTGTCGCTTAGTTGATTTTGACCCCTAAAAGGTACAAAACATGGCGTCGCTTCGTTGATTTTCCCTCGTAATTTTGTCGCGTATTTTTTACGAGGGAAAATACGTCTGAAATTCAGGCTACCAACAAGTGCGATTTGCTTGTTTTGCTAGAACGGACCTCTAACAGGTACCTATCTGGAAAAAAATACACGTTTTCGAATTTTACCCCCTAAAAGGTACCAGAGGCCTGATTTTAAACCCTAAAAGGTACGACGAGCACCCCCGCCCAAAAAATATCCCCCCCCCCCCCCCGGGGGTCATTCGTGCTTTGAATAACAAATATTCTCCATGAGTCAAAAATGCCGCGCGCGATGAGCGAAGTCTACCTTAGACTTTAGCGTGTTTCCCAATTCCAGTGAGAGAATTGCACTAGCATCTAAAAATGTGCATTCTTAAGAGCGAATGTCTGATAAAAATTTCAGCCAAAGCTCAGCAAAATTTGACATTTCACGGTCGCAACCCAAAATCTAATTTCCCTCAAAATTGTTTGGATGATACAATTAGCATTCTGTGTTTATATTGAAATTTATTTTGGGCGCCTAGAAAGCTTTCTGGAGATGTATTACTAATTATTAATAAGCGCCTCTTTTGAATTTTTACGCGAGCGTTCCAATAATTTACTTTCACTACCTTCGAAGGTGTAGGATGACTAGCAAAAACGGACTGACGGAAAACAGAATAGAATTTGCGAAATATTTCTTTCTTTAGATATTTGTTCTACAGAATATTCCAGCGGAGTTTCAGTAGTTCGGGTCCGTCATACAATCATCTCACAAAATACCCCGTCAGTATTTGATTTCCTTCTTGACACAGGAAAAGCGTGAAAAGTAAAATGGACAGCTTAATGCTGTACGCAGTACTGTCGTTCACGTTTAAGAATAAAGTTCTTGCGCCCTCCAATTTGAGATTTGAAGTGCACTATAAATTAAAAATCGCGCTGTTCCCAACACGCGCGTAAATCGAATTGAATTTTGATTAGCACGTGAGACAACAAATGACTCACAAGGCTTGGCGCCGACAGCTTGAGGCTTTAGTCTTTCGGGTGACAAACTTTATTGAAACCACTATATGAGTTCAATTTGGTCAAAAGAAATGTACAATGTAAAAATCTTTGCTGTGATTATTTGTGGGAAATGCCAAGAAATTCAAGTTGTTAATCCCAGCTAAATTCAAATCAGGGCCTTGTTAGGTATACTTTTGCAACAAAATGCCCCATGTGTACAGAACCTACATGTATTGTAATTAGATTATTTCAGTTAACAATGTATGTTTACATTTAACTTAACCAACCTTCCCTTTAATCAAACTGAAATCATTGTAATTTTAATGAGCTTCTACTTTATGTCTCTTATAAATAACTCTAAAACCACAATGTAACTTGACCTTACACGCACCTGGCTCCTCTTTTGTAGAAAGTCCAAAGAACCTCATTCTTTCTGCCTCTTGGAACATCAAAAGCACTGCACATCACAAGTAGTACTTCTGTACAGGAGGTAAGAAAGGGAAACTTTTTAGATTTTGCTTTAAAGGGGCTGTTGATTCCTGGTTTGATTCCTGGCTTGGACAGTAGGGATTTGTCTTTGCATTTTGAGTTTTGTTTCAGACCTTGGGTTTATTGTGGGTTGAAATGATTCATCATTTCTCCTGTGCTTCACGTCTTCACAATAAACCTATACTAGGCCAGTCTCCCCGATTAGTCTGTGGAAGGCTAGAAGATTGAGACGTAAATAAAGTCATTTTTTATACAGCTCTAAATTGGTATGTAATCATCCCCAAATCACTTATATCACTTGATATTAGCCTAATATGACATGTAGGTAGGTAAGTTGTATAGGCAAGACTTTGCATACAAATTTTTATGTGACTTCAAACTTTGAAAACTGTTCATCCCAACAAGATTTCAAAAACTCATTTTTTCAATCCGTTTCCATCCGCTCTGTAATAAGTCCATGAAGCCTACAATCATGATCGCTTTGTAGTTAAAGGGCTATTTAACAAACCCACGCTAGTATTTTGGCTATCCATAAGTCCTTTGGATGTTTTTTACATCACCAAAAGTGTGCTAAAATCATGACACAGCCCCTTTAAGTCCTAGTCAGCCAATCCTATCCATGGTTATTGTTTTCACTTGATAGAGCGGATTTCAGATGAGAAATCATACGATTCAAGTATATTTAAAATCTTCAGTCATTAGATTCCGCCGAAAATAGCACTCAAAAAGGCGATATCACCTTCATCGATGCGCGACTCGTGTGATATCGCTTTTTTCTTGCTATTTTCTTAGAGGAAACTAGCCTCTTGAAGCTTTGAATAATCCTATAGAAATCTCAAACATAAGTTATTTACACACAAAGTATAATACCTGATTTACTGAATTCAAAAAATATTTTGCACTAATATTGCATGCAGTCATAATGTATTCAAACTGGGTTTTCTTTGCAACAAAAAGCCATGCAACTCAGGGCTCGACATTGCTACCAATAGGTCGCTAATGGCAATTGGATTTGAGGGTCTGGCGACCAGAAAATTCAAATGGTGATCCCCCTTTTAGGGCTTGAATTTCCTAAGAATATTTAACTCATAATGGGTAAAAAATTTCGGTTAACTTGGCAAAAATTGGGCGACAAGATTCTGCCCTATCGCCCCTAAAAATATTTAGTTAGGCGCCATTGGCACATTACAAAAAAGTTAATGTCGTGCCCTGGACCAATTCGACTGGCGGAACAGAAAAACTCAAATCCCAAACCCAAAGCAACGTATTGAAAATGCGCATTGCAAAACAGCTGCTTTAGTGGTATTTGATTATTCCCCTTGGTTTATATTTTACCAGGTCATTGAGGCTTTATTGAGGAAATTCCGGATCTCTGATAATCCACGTAAATTTGCCTTGTTTGAATGCTTCCAGGAAGAAGATCATCACGGTATGATAAACTTTATTTAGAGCAATAAAAGTACTTTCCGCGTGCTCTCTGCTTTCTTACAAACACGAGGGGGATGATGTTGGGAGAACTGATCAAAACTTGAAAGACATGAGCCGAAGGCGAGTGTTCTTCAAGTTTTATCAGTTCGACCAACATTCCCCGAGTGTTTGTAAGGAACCAGAGAGCACGCAGAAAGTACTTTTATTGCTTTTAGAAAATAACATACACACGCGCGACAGCGTTGCGTGACAATCGTGTTTCAAACACGCTTTTTAACCAATCAGAATGCGCACATTCACAATACAACATAGGTGTTATTTTATAAATTATTTAAAAAAACAAAAATTCACTGTAGTACATGGTCCTGTAGATATCCATAACCATCCAATTTTAAACAATTATTGGTTTAGGTTATTGTTTAATTATTACCTTTTCTTTTATCATTGGTTCAAAGAAAAGCATTTAAAACTGGTTCTCACAGTGGAACTCAAGCGCAAGAAAATCAAGACGTTTCGTTCCCTTGCGCCTAGTGCTTGCGTCTAGTGTGGTTCAAGTGAACGCAAGCGCGAGCAAACTAATTAATGTTGATTTCAACTTGTGCTTGCGTCGCCATGGTTCACACTTGCAATTCCGTCCTGTGCTTGCGCTCCAGTGAGGACCAGAACCAGCCTTTGCTGCAATTTTAATAATTCTAACAACTCTGAAGCCCTGTCAAAGAAAAGCATTTAAAACTGGTTCTCACCTGTCACACAGTGTTTTAGCAGCCCCCTTCAATCGCACAACAAACACTTAGCAACTACAAATGTCACACAGAGGTTTTGCAAAAACCACTACCATTTTCTTAGATGTTGATTCAGGGAATACTTTGAAAACAATAAATTAGTCTGCGCCGAGTTCGCAGAATTATGAAGACCGCACTTAAACTTACTGAGGATGAAAATGAGCAGCCAAAAAACTGATTTTGGTTCTTTGTTTCCTTTTTGAACATTAAATTAATTCTCTCATTAAATCATTTCACCAAATGAAACGTTCTCTTATATTATCGCGAAATCATTATCCTTCAATAATGATACAATATTTGTTTTCAGTAATTTTGCGAAGAATGGCAGACACAGAGAAGCCCCTCGTGCTAAGACTGCTGTGGGGAGGAGGGGACATTAAACACTCCTTCTCGTTACAAGAAAATGAGACAGGCGATATTGTGGTGAGTTGTCTAGTGACTCCGATATATTTGGGGAATAGGAATGCTTGTATCTTTCAGGTGTTATAAACTTGGTCAGAAAGCTCATGAGAATTGATATGAAAGTTTTGGAATTTCCTATTTGCTTTTGGGCTGATTGCCTGGCGAGAGTAACCCACATGAAATGTCATTTGAAACACCTATCTACTGTATCATATTTTCTATTGGTGGGCGTCCTGTTAAACATTGGAATGGGTGATGAAGAACTACAGAAATCCTGAAATCGTACTCAAATATCGACATAAATTACGGATATTCAATCAAATGTTTAGACTCCGTCCACACTTCACCGTTTTCAAACGAAAACGGATACTTTTTGCTCCGGATACGGCTATCGTCCACCTACAACGCCGAAAACGATCACCGAAAACGGATCAATCCGAAAACGCTCTCCAGAGTGGAGCGATCTGAAAACGGAGCTGTTTGAAACGCTGTTTTCTAGTGTGGACGGGTGGAAACGATGCTATCTGAAAACGATGACGTCACCACAGCAAACCCGACCAATTTCGCGGGCCGACGGAGAGCATGCACACTGAATGCATAAAAGCGTTTTCGTACGGATACGCGTTGTAATGTGGACGGGCGAAAACGATTGTGGACGCAAATCTTTTTGAAAACGGAGCAAAAAGTATCCGTTTTCGTTTGAAAACGGTGCAGTGTGGACGGGGTCTTTTTTGGCGAATGCACTTGCTACTTGAAACTGTTTTTTGCTTGGTTTTTCAGGGAAGCCACGTACAATTACTATCACGCGGTGAGCACGTGATCACTAAATTCGCAGCTGCGTTCGCGGTTAATATTTGATTGGTTGACGGAAATGAGCGACCAATGAGAATGCAAATATGAATAATCTTCAACACACATCTGATTTCTGAAACCTGCTCTATATAATATCTTGCAGTAACACAATAACAAAAACATCAGCAGCAGCAGCATCAACAACTACAACAATAACACTTCCATGCCAACATGAGCAATGTATTGTTTACTAAATCAGGCATATTTTCCTTGTTTTTTAGTGGGAGGTGTTCTCACTGATTGAACTGCAAAATTTCCTGAGGATTCTGGACAAAGAAGAGGAAGAACTAATAGTGCAGGTACTGAGCCAGTATTAAACCCATATCGTATGGAATCGTATGATATCTCTTTTTTGGTGGAAATTACCGCCGAAAATAGCACTCAAAAAGTGCGATTATCGCTTTTTTTTCGTGGTATTTTCTTATTTTCTCAGCCTCCTGAAGCTTTGAATAATCCTATAATATCCCGTCCTCAATTCGACACAAAAGAGATATCACACCAGGGGCGTAGCTACCAATACGTAAAGTACACACCTGCGTACTAAAATGTTCACCCTGGAGGGGGGGGGGGGGGGGGGTCTTCACATGACGACCTGATAGGGGTGCTCGTCGTATTTTTTAGGGGTCAAAATCGACTCTCAGGTATTTTTTAGGGGGTGTCGGAGAAACATTGTGGCTTTCATTAATAAATGGTATTTTTAGGGGTACGCAAATGAATGAAAGGGTCACAAACCAAGTAAAACGTTTTCTTTCTTTGTTTGTTCATTTGCCCTATAGCTCTAAAATAAGCTTGTTTTGAGATGAGAAACAAACAATAACAAAAAAGGTTTATTGTGTTTTTAAAGGGTTGGATTTTTTATGTCCTGGTATTTTTTAGGGTATATTTTCCGATGTCCCGACGAGCACCCCTATCACTCTTACATGGGAGACCCCCCCCCCCCCCTTTGTTCTACTTTTTCTGATGATGATGATGATGTCTATCAGACTACTCTCTTGCACACCTTACAAAACAGCTCTAGCTACGCCCCTGCACACGATTCTTTAGTAAAGTGCAAAGCTTCAGCAAGCTAGATTCCGCTAAGTAAATAGCACGAAATAAAGAGATCAGTCGCTTTTTTGAGTGCTATTTTCGGCGGGATCTACGGACAGAATACATCGTCCTCAATATGTCGCCCTCAAATTCAACCCTAAAGAGATATCGTACGATTATGTCGATTCTGTAGAAATAATTGTGTCAGCGCTACCACCTCGGCCTCGCAAGTGTGGAGATGTAAAGGGACGCTTGAAGCTTTATTTGAGTCGCTTTTTTCTCTGGTCTGCAAAATTGTAGCTCAGTGATGTTCATTTTCACTTCCAGCAGCGATAGTGTCAAACCTAAACCTATACCCCATTCACACCGGCGCTTAAACTAGTTTAAAGGTGGTTTAGTTAAACTGGTTTAAATCCATATCTCCTAAGAGGAGATTGCTCCAAGGACAAAACTGAATAGACTGTACAGTACATGTTACTAAGTGATCATTTAGACAGTAAGAGTTTATCGCAGTACGAAACTTCCCGTGTTGTTAGGCGACGAAAAACCTTGTTTAACTAAACATGGTTTTGGTGTGAATGGGGTAACACTCAGCTGTTTGCTCCACTGAAATCTTCCTATAAAACCTTTCCTCCTAATTGCTTGATACTTGGAAATTGCAGAGCAGAAATGTTCGAGATGTAGATGCTTTTTAGTGAAATAAATGTACGTTTTTAATGGTTTTGACAGACTACCTTTCATTTCCAGGTGAAAGAAAAATACAAAGATTACAAGGAGAAGTTAGAACTTGCCATGGAGCTACAAAAGGAACAGACACCAAACGCAAAACCTTCCCTCTCTTAACAATCAAGCTACAGTCATGTAAATTCTGTTAATGGCCGTTTTCACTCTTGGAGATGAACAAGTCGTCTTCAGGGACAAATCGTCTCAAGACGAACAAATCGTCTGGGTGAAAACGGGACGAATAAATTTTCAGACACACAACTTCGTCTAAATTTGTCCGACGCGTCTGTTTGTCCGTCTAAGAAAACGATGTTTCGAAGACGATTTGTCCGTCCAGACGAACAAGTCGATTGTTGTTCGACCTAAATTCACGAACGAACAAACACGAACAAAATTTCGCTTTTCTGACCGCCCGGAAGTGGAACTGTCTGTCTCGAATTCACATTGGACGAGAAAATCAGGAGACAATTCGTTCGTCTTCTAGTTTGAAAACGGCCAATGTGTACATAGAGTTAGACAGAAACGGTGTTGATAATTTTGTGTAACGCAATGAGGTGAAAATGTCTTGGTAGATTAGTATTATTTTTGTATTTATCTAAATGATTGCACTTCATAATTCACATTAGGCATTTTGATCTTCAACGGATCAGTGTAACCGGAACCGGAAGAGAAAAAAGTGATTCCCAGACCTCTTTTGTAGCCGTACCACAGGGGGCCCAGACTACTCAGTAGATGCGATGGGGATAAAATGCGATTGATTTAAACACGAGATTTCCACATAAAAAAACACTTTGTAAAGTAGGAGAAAAACTGCCAGCTACTGTATAGCTATCACATTCATTTGTAGTATAGGACGAAAAATTAAAGACCCCGTGTCTAACGTGGTGATATGGACGGGAGTTCGAAATGATCTGTTCTTGTGGCACGTCTACATTTTAGTGCTTAAAACCCTGTGTACAATGGGTGTGACAATGTTATCTGTTTGTTGTGATGATCAAATAGGGTAAGAAACTTAAAATAACACCATTAAGATTTCCGTTCTATGACTACATATCACTTGAAATTTCACTAGATTTAAACGGATTCAGCTCACTACTTTTACCGTTACCTCAAAGCAAGATTTTATGGACTACAAAATTATATGTCATGGCCATCGGACAGAAGGTCTTTAAAGGCCCGTTCATACACTTGCGATTTTTGCTGCAATTTTTGTCGCGCGAGTCGCGGCGATTCTTCTCGCACGCACACGTCAACTCAATGTAAACTAATGTAAACTATGTGCAACTCTGCGCGATCTGCCGCAATTTTTGTCGCGAGATGTCGCGTAGATTTCAAACATGTTCAAAACTTGATGCGATTTGAAGAAAAGAGAGTGCAGAAATCGCACCGGATTTGCATCTCGTTTACACAAGAGAGTTGGAATTGCAACTCGCGCGAGAAAAATCGCCGCGACAAATGCAACAAAAATCGCAAGTGTAAACCGACCTTAAGCAACAGGCCCAAACGCTCGTAGCAGCTCAAGCTGACCGGGTACCCCTTAGATGTTGCACCCCAAGGCCTTCCAGGGTTTCTTTTTCTGGCATCCCCTCCTGATTATTTTGATGCGCTTATCGTCACGACTTATTGTATAAAATAGGACGTTATTTAAGGAATAAAAATATTGAGGGTGTTTTTTGCATTTTTCTCTAAGTTGCTAACGGCCCCCTCCTCAGAAATTGCCTTCTTGTGCCCCGTTAACGGAAAATTGCACCCAAACAGAAAGCATTATGACAATATAGTTCACTCTCCATCGAGAGTCCATGAACACGCCCCATGGTCTTCTGGGTTCTTCCGAGTGACCCGCCATCTTGAAAATTACCCAGAAGACCCTGGGAACGAGGTTGGCGAAACAGGACAAAAGACCAGGCCGAGCGGATCCAGGAACACGCACAAAACAACTAGGAAAAAAGCAGCGGCAGCCCGTTACGCACTACGACGTTAGCATCGGCGATCCCCTTTACTCTTATAACCTAGTGATTTGAATCACAGGAACGTAGAATCGGTAGAATCTTATTCCATATGACCATTTTAAAGCGGTATCGAGGGGGCTCCCCTATTTTTTCCCCTATCGTGTTATTAATAAGTACCAAAAACACGACAGAAAGTGTTGGCACGGCTCGGATAAACATGCTTCTAGGACGGCGCCACGTAGTCCCGGCACGGATGAAATTTCAGTCCGCGCAAAAATATAAATTAATTAAATTTAGTACCCGTACCACTTTTTATCCGAGCCGTGCCAAAAAATCCATGTCGTGTAAATGGTGCTTTTTGCGTGTCTTAGAAAAAGCCCTCAGATGAGAAGAAAGTCCATGCCAGGGGGAGTGAAACCAAGTAGAAACCAAACTTTTCAAATTTCCTCCAGCAAATACAGTCAATGTATGGGAAATCTCCCGAGAAAGGGGGACCCGTAAATCTGCCCCTGATTTTGACCAGATCTAGGTCAAAAATTGTGTTCACATTTTGGCTTGAGTACTCAAATTTCTCTTTGCAAGAGTCACTTTCAGCAGGAAGGTGGTGTTGGGTTTCGCAGGCTATAACTGGGGCTGCTTTTTCTGCTGAACCTATCAAAGATTCTGAACCAATCAAAGATTCTATAGGCTCTGTGCAGTTCGTCTTTCACATGGCTATGAAAGTAAAAAATTGAAGCATAGTTGATCTGCTATCATTTTACCTGCTAGTAAAAAATTCAACTCAAAATATGCAGATCTCAATCAACCTTCTTCACGATTTTGTAAAAAAATTCAAAGGAAAAGTTTGTTTGTTCTCCAGTCATGTTCCGTCGATTTACCCTTGGGAATCAGGAGATCTTTCCATATAATAGACTTGTACAGCGAAATAACATGGCGTGGCAATTTAAAAAAGATAAAACTAAAAAAAGATGAAACAGGCTTCAGATTATGTGGTTTTCTTTCCAGTGTCAGAGCCAATAAAAATAACTCTTCCTATTAGTAAGATCACACAATACCCTAACAAAATGGTATAATATGGCCCAGGCGTATATACAAGCATAATACCTTATTGGTACTAATTTCGCGTCGCTTAATTTCGCGATTTAAAAAATATCGCGAACTTAAAGCGACGCAAAAAAAAATGTCCGCGAACTTTAATGCCGTGAAATTTAATACCCTCCAATATTTCTTGTTTTCTCAATTTAATGAAGAATTCATGGCTTCAATGTATATATGTATTATACAATCTCAAAGAATGCCTGTGGTACATGATGCGGTTTCTATAGTTTGGTTTCGTTATGAGTTGATGATTTTCAGCAATAAGTGTATGTAAATAAAAATGAAATAAATTCTCGAAATAAAATGTTTTTTTTTTCGCGAAAATGAATTTCCTAAGAAAATAATTTTGCACCCAAATCGCGAAAATAAAGACCTGCGAAATATGTCTACATTTTTTCGCGAAATTAAGTGCCCGCGAAAATTAGTACCAATAAGGTACATAGTTACAGAGTGCATCTTTCTGTTCAACTTTAGTCTATTACTGCAATTTTTATAATTCTGCAAACTCTACACTAACAAACCACGGTTTGGCTTCCGACAATCAAACGAGAGTGAACAGCTGTGGGTGATTTCACGCAGGCTTTGAGTTTTGTTGAACTAATAAGGCTGACTAGCTAGGCTTCAAAACCCAATTTTCCACCATAAAATACAAGCAAAACAAACAAGACCATAATAAAGGTTTGATAATGATGGGTAGAAGCCAAAATGAAGTTTCGCGTTCAGGAAAAAAATAATGTAAAGTGGGACCTCCCAGATTATGAAAATTGCAGTAATGGGCTTACATTTACATTCAAACCTGATGTTACAGAGTTTGATCATGCTTGCCACTGTGAAGTAATGTTTTCTGACAGATTCAGATTGAGCATCTTCAGCATGCACAATGTATGAACAGAAACAAAGGCTGGTATGACAGCCTTATGGGTTCCATGATTTCATTATAATCCATAGTAGAGCACCACAAGTCATTAGAGGTACCGGTACCCATTATTTCTTGTAAACCTCTTGAGACCTCTGTATTTAAATATCCATCTCTTTGTGTACGGAATGGCAATTTGAATAATAAACTTTCCCTCTTTATCAAGATGACCAGACTTCACACATTACAACTGGAAAATCAACGTGCAGCCTTGGATATGGGTGATCTACAAGTCCTTGGGGTACAGTCTTTTTTTCTTGGGCCTCATGTATGCCTTTCCTCCCTTTGATTTGGGTTTCACTTCCTCATAAAACTCATGAGCCAAGTCACCATCTTCATCAAAATACATAGATCTGAAAGAACAAATTAAGAGACCCATGCAATTGCAAACCTCATTTAGCTAGACCAAGAGAATTCCAGAGCTGTCAGAATGTTTTCAAGTAGGCGGCTGCTCAAAAAAGTAGGCGGCTGCTCAAAAAAGTAGCCGGCTGAAAAAGAAAAACTGGTGGCCCTCATGCAAATTTCATAGCTTCAAAGCAACAAGTCAGTTTTGAGCCAAGCCAATTCTGACACAGGCATGGAGCAGGGAGATTTTTAAAAGGAACTACAATTTAACGATTCGAGTTTTTATTTTATTTTTGCAAACAATGAGGCTGAATTTAACAAAGTTCTGTGTTTTGAACTTTTTTGCGTCTCATATTTGGCAAAAAGTAGCTGGGGATTAACTGTGAAGTAGTTGCCAGAGCTTCGGTGGTCACCCGCTTGTTCTGACAGCTCTGGAATTCCATTCTAGTATCTAGATGTCGCTCGCGACTACGAACTCCGGGTTTTCGCCGATAAAAACAGCCTCCAACGCCTGCTAGCAGGCTAAGTAACTAATGACATTATAATCTTACATGCTTGAAACTAAATGCTATAAACTTTTTGAAAAGAGGAAATATTCACATCGTCAAGTACACATCTAACATTTATTGACTGGGACAGAGGGAAACAGTATGTTTTGTGGACCCAAGAATGCTGATGTTTCCTGAGGTGAAGCCGACGTAAGGGGACATAAAGTATCTCCCTAAAGTTTAGACCTTTTTTAATTATAAATTAATTCCACACAGCAGTTACAGTGTAAGGTACAATGAATGACCTTGCAGCAAAGTATGCACACCCATTCTCAAACCCAGAGCTCCCCGGCGCATCAACATGTGGAGGAGGCTCTGGACAGCCACTGATGCATGTGCGAGATTTGATACAGAGCCATCGAGAGAAACAACTTTCTGCACATGCCCCAATGTTGAAAATCAGCCAGTCAGCGAAGGCCCACAAATGCAAGCAGAGGAGCTGGGGAGCTCTGGGTACCAGAATGATGCACACCATGTTCACAGATGGTGTCACGGTAACCTCTTACTCTCTTAGACGCCGTCCACACTACACTGCTTTCAAACGAAAATGGATACTTTTTGCTCTGGATACGGCTATCGTCCACACTACAACGCCGAAAATGATGACCAAAAACGGCGAAAACAATACGAAAACGATAAG
Organism: Scolanthus callimorphus; assembly: GCA_033964015.1. Lineage (NCBI taxonomy): Eukaryota > Metazoa > Cnidaria > Anthozoa > Actiniaria > Edwardsiidae > Scolanthus > Scolanthus callimorphus. Next base: position 24,401,596 of record CM066920.1, read on the forward strand.
TGTGGATGCAAATATTTTTGAAAATGGAGCAAAAAGTATCCATTTTCGTTTGAAAATGGTATAGTGTGGACCGGGTCTTAGAGACACTGAGGACAAACTGGATATTCCATTGGCTACAATGTTGCAGAGACTGGAACAGCCTAGTTGTCTGTGGTATGCAGATTCTCTTAGCAGTTTTCAAGTGGGCTGTTATTTTCGTTTTTTAATTCTGAATATCAGGACATAGGCTCTGATGGAATATTTTTTTGGACTTAATACTTTAGCACACTGCATAAGCTTAGCCTAGGCCTATGGTAAAGGCTGTGCCAGAGAGGAAAGGTTCAACAGAACTAGTTTGACATTTGTGCTTGGCCTTAGATAGTTAATACTGTGCTATCCAGTTGAGCTTGGAACGCTTATAGTTTGGTCAATAAGTTTCAATAGTTCGTTTGGATAGTTTTGTGTCTCAAAAAGCATGATGTCATTAGACTGGTTTATAGAGCTGTCAAGGAATGTTGTGACAAGTTTAAAAATCACGAGCTTTTCCTTGACAACATTACAGACTTCACTTGACAACATGCTTTCTGGGCACTTGAACAAACATGAAAACTTGAAACCAAATTTAGGCAATTCCACGCAGTCTCTTTCTACTAGCTATGGCTCAACTGAATAGTGCACATGCAGTAGGCTTGTTACTAAAGTATTCTTTTTGGTTTTAAATCCTGATGATTTTGCCCATGGGTAAATAACGTGCACTATTATTATTATCATATTATCTTCAGATGAAATAAGTGACCTTATTTACAACCACAAATATATTCAATCCAATAAATATTTAGGGACTGTTCGTTAATTACGTCGCAGGGGGGGCTGGTGGTTTTATAGGGGGGGTAAATTTTGCAGAACGTCTAAAAATTTGGGGGTAAATTTTTAGAACACGCGAAACTTTTGGGGGGTGCATTTCAGTGTCATCTTGTCATGCAAATTTTCAACAGGCTAGGATTGAGATTGAGTGCGATTCCGTGAAAGGCAGAACACTGTATTGAATCCGGATGATTTCTGCTGAACTTCTCTTCTCTTTTCTTGCCATTTTAGAGCTTGTTCTACCGGTACATCCTCGTCAACAATCGTACTTACTTTAGACGCCATTTGGAAAATAGGAGACTGACTGATACTAGCTTTGGATTAGCGTGCAGGGGGAGGGCGGTAAAATTTCAAATAGCCGTTTTTCGAAGGGGTAGAAATTGAAACTACTTTTTTTGTACGGGGGTAAGTTTTCAGAAAACCTACAAGCAGAAAAAACCACCAGCCCCCCCTGCGACGTAATTAACGAACAGTCCCTTAGACTGCTCTGCATGTGGTTACGGAATTCCTCTTAATTTGCTAGACCCGTTTTTACTCTTCTCTAATGCACCAGTCAATTGACAGCCCCGCACCCCCCCATTCGCGCATTAGCGGGGTACTAGCGGGGCTTTCGTACAGAATTCACACTACATTACTGTCCCGTTGGTCGGGAGATGCACTTTCTTTCACGGCTTCCACACATTACATCGAGCGGGGAGTCACTCTCTTCCCCGGGACACAACACAACAGAAACCATCCCACTTTCCGGGCTGCTTCACCTCCATATGAACACCCCTTTCTTCACAAAAGACACGACAAATACAGAGTTTTGTTACTTGAATTAGACGTATTAAATTTTAATCTACACTAGCGAAAGTACATGCAAGTAGAAAAATATGGTTTTATTACGCTTTGCGATCGGCTGCGGCTGCATTGAAAACTGGGCACCATTGGCATGACTCTTTTCAGTGAGTAAAAATCCTTTGTGTTATCTTCTAAATTCATTGGTCAAGGAGCGCATTCACTCTTAATTATTACCCTGGGGACGATGCATTCACCTCTCAGATTGTCCCCGCAAACCGAGGCGCTCACTGCCTTTCATTTGCCAAAAAGTGAATGCCCCGCTAATGCGCGAATGGGGGGGTGCGGGGCTGTCAATTGACTGGTGCATAAGGCTATAATTTTACACTATTCAGACTCATACCCGAAGAATTATTTTGCACATCAAATATGCACTTGAAAATAAATTAAGTATCTTTAAAACTACTTAAATGAAGGGGGAATGAAGCCGGCACTGCAGCAAACTAAAACGATGAACGAATCTTACCCCGTTCGTTTCCATATAAATGGCGTCCCTCCCGGAGCCATTTCCGAGCCAGTTAAAGCAGGTGTTGATTTCCCGCTGCAGCCCAACATGTACTGGACACCTTGGTAAACACCAGACACTACAGAACCCATGGTTTGGCCTCCAGAGGGTGAAAATTCACGTATTCTGAAGCATTATTTCGAACACAACAAACTACACAACATGGAAATCTCTTCGCTACTGATTCGGCTTGGTTACCAAGCGCCGACTAAGCGAGGTTACATAGCAAAAGCTTGCATTGCATGACGGGGCGCAGCGAATTACATTTAAAAGAGAGAAAAAACAAATACAAGAAGAAAAAAAACACAAGAAGAAAACAAGTCAAGTATATGCTTTCGGCTGTTTATTTCTCTCTGGCAGTAACCGGAATCTGGAAAGTCCTGGAATTTGGCCTTGAATTTCGAACAAATAAATCTTATTCGCGTACAAAAACGTTCTTCAAGTAAGGGGACGCCATGCGAACTATCAACAGGCAAACTAAACGAGAAAAGACTTCAATCTTGAAAACAAAACAACAACAAAAACAAAAATAAAACAGGACCATACCTCCAGACTCCGTGAGCTGAAGCGTCGTATGGCGACCGTGGGTACGGTTCTTACGCCCACGCCAGAGATTTCGGCCCTGACAGTCGCTATCCCGAGTGTTGAATTGCTCATTAGCGGCCCATACCTAAGGGTGAGGGAACACCCGGCCACCAGACCATAGATAGACGCCCCTTGTACGAGTAGTGAACAATTAACGGATTTACTACATCCCTCAACCTATATATACACCAGAACGTCATCGTGCTCAACCATGTGGGATACTAGTTACTGGCGTTCGGTGAGTTCTACATACGGATACGATAGCTGAACGGAATATCTTACACACTTCGTTATTTGTGAATACCCGTGTGCGTCATTTGTATGATAGCTCATCACAGAAGAAGAATTTCATTAAATTTATAATCCTGCAAGTTAACGCATGCGCACTCAGACAGTTACTTTTTGAACGTTTTACGACGTTTAAAATCGTACTCGACCTTCCCTGCCAGTCACCTTGCAGGGGAGTGGCGACAGCCATTTTGAGGACCTTTCACCTAAAAGTAATCGAAACTTAAAGCCTTAAAGTTTAGGAGCACAAAAAATATTCGTAGGAGCTTGCAGTTGCAGGCAACTTCTATGTCATTTGCATTTTCACGTGTCTATTCACTCATCTGGATATGTTAAAAACTACCGTGCGCATGGGTTTTCAGGCTCGCGCAACACTGGACAGTACGATCACTGCGTTTTTATTGAATATGCATCAGACCAGAGTTAATGGAGTGGAATGGTTCCCCCTATAAACTATGCTCTGACTGAATGAGGTTACAAGAACGTGTATCTTGGCCAGAAATACTAAACTCCACCAGCAAAAAGTCCTGCAGCAATAGGCGTGGGGGCAGTCGCACAGATCGAAAGAAACCCCTTAATTATTTGATAAGGGTGATGAGCTCGACGCTAAAATGATAGAAATTCGCGATTTGTTCCGCACTTCAAGCACAATGAAGAATAATAAGCTCTTTTTTTGCGTTTGCGCGCATTCCAATTTAAGCCTACACGAATTGCCAAACTATTAACAAAATGGCATGTTCACATACTGTTCACAGGCTTTATACCTTTATCAAAATCAGGCCACGCTTTGCGCGCAATGAGAGGACAACCAGTGACCTTTATTGCTCCCTATTTGAACTGTTATCCACTAGTTCAAATAGGTATGTGGGATCAAATTCAATAGTACGTTCAGGGAATAGATCACTTCATTTTCACTGTGCATTTCTCGAAATCTAATCAGAACGCAGGACTGACAATAGAAGACTAGTGCGACTTGACTAATTCCAAACATCCTGTATGCGTATTGGTTGAGGACCAAAGTCAAAGCTTGGATACCTGTTTGACCGCCGTCTGAGAAAGTGCAGTGTGGTCATCACTCAAAGTTTGATTTCATATCAAGAAAGTGCTGTCGTTCTTATGTCAAATCTGCCCGGAGCCCCTGTGGTTTTCAAATCTCGTCTCAGGTTTCCTTCGGCGGGGAACAAAAACAAAATGGCGGCCAAGAGAACGAAGTTTCTTGAGTATCTGCAAGTTTTGGTAAATTTTGTAGCTTTTTTCGCTCTGGAAAACAACCCAGCTGCCAAAAGCTCTCTCGGTGCTTTGAACGCGCTGGGTCGCGTGTTACCTGAAACAGTTGTAAACTGCCTTCTCACTGTCCATCAACACAGATTTGCTAACGTTGCAAAACTTCATTAGGAAATTCCCCATTACATTATTTAGAAGGTAGAAGGTCTGTATAACCCTGTATAGTACTTTTCCTCATATCCGTAGTCAATCAAACCATGTAAGCCAATCAGATCCTTCCCTAGATTCGCCTAGTGCAGCGAATTGGCTTCTGTCGCGACATGTCTCGCACGGGAAGCCAATCGAATGCACTGAGTAAGGATATGATCAGAACTGTAGAAACATTCCTGAAGCAGCTACAAAAAAAAAAACAGTTGAAATGTGGTTTTGGCAGCCTTCAGATCACATTGAAAGTAATTAAGCTTACAGGTGTATACAATTTGATAGTTTATTAAATTTCTTCCACTGTTTATAATTTCAGACGACTTATTTCCATAAACTTAACAAAACAAAACACTTTCTGCAAAGACAGCAAAGAGTACCTCCCCCTCCGAGCACTTCACTATCTCCATAGATACTTCTAGTTTATTGTTCATTGATTTCGAAGTAACATTTTCTATAGCAGCTTTTCAATTGAGATCGGTTAATCAGTTATCATCTATTTTGGTTGCGGGTCTGGTTGTTCCGTACGTTTCTGCTGTGCCAAATCCATCCTCCAAGACCTGCAAAAAGAAAACAAACGACATAAGCCCCCCATCTTTGGGTGCAGGAGGGCATATCAGAGACGGCGGTTTTTGAGAAACGCCTTTAAGTTACTTGGGAGTCAAGGTCACGCAGTTTGGCGGCGTTGAGCTCGTGAACATGGCACACCAAAATCTTTAGTCAAGTTTAATCATTTCGCCAAGTTTTCATACATTTTCACTAAACTCAGCCCTCCCGCACCATGTCATACAATCTTACTAATGAGCCCCCCACTTTGAAAACTGTTCCGCTGTCCCTAGAATTAGTGTGGTGCTTGGAAGATGGCTGTGAAATCCATGCGACGTTATACCCGCTTTCAAGTGGAACTGTATATGTAGTTGACGTTGAGTGAGTGAGTGAGCGAGTAAGACAAACCACCAGTCACTTTAAAATTGACCAGCCCCAATAGTAGTGTGACGGTTACTGTACACCCCTTCCACCCCCTCCTAATTTTCAACGTATCTTTGCATTTCATATTGCATCCTGCGAGTGCACTGAATCAAAGCTATACGCAACTGTCGAAGAGCGCCTTATCCAGCGCTCGAAACTTGTTTAGCTATCGCAAAACAGTTCACTTAGACCCCGTCCACACTACACCGTTTTCAAACGAAAACGGATAATTTTTGCTCCGTTTTCAAAAAGATTTGCGTCCACACTTATCGCTTTCGTATTATTTTCGCCGTTTTCGGTGATCGTTATCGTTTTCGGCGTTGTAGTGTGGACGATAGCCGTATCCGGAGCAAAAAGTATCCGTTTTCGTTTGAAAACGGTGTAGTGTGGACGAAGTGTGGACGGTGTAGTGTGGACGAAGATTAAAACTGTCATTCAACATGGCCCATGATTTCAACGAAGCGGCTCTTTCTTGGCGTTGCAAGGCACCATAGGCATTAAAGACAATAGAAGACAAAAGACCGTAGAACGAAACAATAAGATGAAAGAATACAATAGCTCCAATCAAAAACACAATATATCTTGTCGAATCTTGCAACACAAAGAAAGACCCAACGAAGCGCTGAACAATCCATTTAGAACTGTTGTTTATCACGGCCCACGCCCGGGGGGGGGACTTCGGGGACGTCCTATATTCGAATTCTAGGGTGACCATCGTATTTTTTAGGGGTTGAAATCGGCGATCTGGTATTTTTTAGGGTTCGAAAATAAAAAAAAGTATGGTAAGAAAAAGGTATTTTTAGGGGTTTCACGCAAATAAGGTACGCTGAAGAAAACCTCAAGGGGATACATTTGATGTATATCAAATAAACGGCCAGAATAAAATTTAATCTGTCAAAATTGTTGATATTTTTTTAGGGTATTTCCAGATTGAGGGGTATTTTTTTAGGGTGGAAATGTTTTCCGACCAGGTTTTAGGGTCAAAATTCGAATTCCCCGACGGTCACCCCTTGCATTTTAACCTTAGAGTCCCCCTCCCCCCGCCGCCATGTTCAACACTCATATAATACTTTGTTGTATTATAAATCGGTACAGAAGTGACGCGGAGATCTCTAATGGGACTATTGTAAATGAGACATCACAGCATGAGGTTGAAGACCACCGAATTTTCCCCGTTTTAGGCTACCTTCCTGTTGCTCTAAGGACACGCCCGAGAATACCAGAGCTGGGCGGGTCCTCAGTCAATTGAGGGTCAAGCGGATGAATTTTATTGATGCGACTGCTTAGCGTGTTAATCGTTGACTGCGAACCATCAGTACATACAAATCATTGAAATCAATTAATTTGCGAAAATTGGTTGTGTAATTTAACACAGCGGACGAGTACTGTTGTTAGCCTCGTACAAGAGGAGACCAAACGCATAGCAAATATCAACGAGTAGATGGTGTGGACTTTGCAAATTTATTTTAAAACCGCTTACATCGGATTACCTGTCACTCCAGAGATTTACCATTGATGAGCTCACCGTCGAACCAGATCTTGTTCGCAATGCGGATGTTAGCGCTGCTTTCCGCGCCCCCTTCGCCTACAAACTTGATCCAGTAGTCAGACTTGTCCACCGGGTCCACCACTTGACGGCTCGGAGGGGTCCCCTCAAACGGCATCTCGATCTCGGTGCCGTAACGCAGCAGGAGTTGGGATATGCTCTGTGGGACTGACTCGAGCTCAAGGAGCTGAAATGGGATAAATCAGCGCGAGTCCTTCTGGAATTTCTGCAGAAACCCGTCCATGGGAAAAGTTGGATTTCCCAAGGGACACGCATGGGCATGGGAATACGAACACTTCCCATTCTTCTACCATGGGAAATTCAGCTTTTCCATAGACCTGTTTCTGCAGAAATTCCCTGTGCAATTGGTTAAGGAAAACCGCTGTATGCGCTTGCTTCGCTTATTTGGTCACGGAAACCGGTTGGAGTGACAATGGTACATACTTTTCCAATCGGTTGCTCCAACCAAAACAGCGGGACAACGTCGGAAGCTTGCCCACTCGTCCCAACCGCAATGGCCGAAAGCTTGACGTGTTGGTCCACAGTCACGTGACAGTCACACGCTTGTCATGTGACAGTCACGTGCATGTTTAGTTCAGAGACGTTTCAATAGCACATTTGCACTATTTGCGTCATTTGACTACGACACCAGAACCCTTTTCAAGCACGAACAAAAGGGACAACGCAAAGGTTTGCGTGAAAAACAGCGGCCATTCTTACCTGCAGGTAGTCCGGTTGTTTAGCTGGGATGTGCATGAGGTACGCCTTGTCATGTGACCCATACATGAAGTACCGCGCATGCTCGGGATATTCTGTGACGTTGTGATCGAAGTGTTCAAATTTGGCCACATCACACACTCGGACAGTTGTCTTCATGAATGGCTCTTTTCCTTCGCATGGGAGACCCATGTAGCAGTTCACCTGTTAGAAAGAATGCAAACCTATATTACTACCATTTTTCGCGTAGGTTTACGTTTTAAACGTGCACGTTTTGTCGTGAAGCAGTCGCGTTTCTCGCATCCTGATTGGCTGAAAAACAACGGTCGACACAGCAGCCAATCAGCGAGCAAGAAACGTGATAACTATTCGACAAAACGTGAACGTTTGAAACGTAGACCTACGCGACAAAATCGTCAGGCTTCAGGGTTTACTACTGTATGTATTGCTTCGCGACCTCAAAATTCACTGTTGAGATGGGCGATTTACGATTTTTAGCCGTCAATCAAAACCAAAACGTTTGATTCGGCTATTTCAGTGGGTCGACATTGATTGCAAAATCATTAACTGGAATTATTGTAAGTTATCCTTTGGCTTTCTGGCCTAGAATATTAACTTTCTGGCTCAAGAAAATTGCCATTACAATTCCTTTGCTGAATCGCTTATCGCAACCGTGAATTTCGAAGGCGCGTAGCAATGCATACGGTTGCAACGAAAATGGCAGTAACTCTAATACTTTATCACTCGATATTCTTTATAACTTGATTCAGATAACCGTATAGTGATCCGCGTTTTCGAAACGTTGAATCACCTTGAGTTTTATCACGCCATTTAAACCTTTTGAGCCAATCAGATCTTTGCCTCGTTTCGCAGTCAACTGGCTTCCCTGAGAATCGAGACAAATGTCCTGACGAAACCAACCAATTACACAAGGCAAAATAGGGCAAGAATGTGATTGGTTCAGGATATCGAAATGCAATGGGGGAAACGGGGTGTGCAACGAGAAAGGAGGGGGGGGGGGGGGGGGGTGCGAGTATGCTGCACCCTGCACAATTCTTCAACGGCAGAGAAACGACAGCGCTAATTACCTCGATCTCTGGTTCTTTGCGGCCGGCGTCTCCCGCGTCAAAGTCATACAGCAGTAGGTCATGAACTCGCTCCTGCTTCACACTGCGCATGACAAGAGGCTCGGTTCCAGCCTTCTTAGTCATCGCCTCTACCACAGCCTTCCCGTCGCCGTCGTTGAAGAACTCGATCTTGAAGGCTGCGAAGTATTGGCGTGAGGTTTCGGTGAATTTACCAGCGTAGTAACAGACCATTTGCTTATCTTTCTTGTTTCCAATCAGCTGCCCGGTGCAGACAAGTCTTGGTGGACATTAGGATCCGTTACCTGCAAGTGTCAAAATACACGTACCGTAAATGAAAACGTCCACTCTCAGCCTAGTCTCTGTCTCCACTCCTGCGGTGGGCTTCCTGTGCTTGAGATTAACCGCGAGGACTTGATCGAGCTCACTTCTCCTCCCCCCTATAGGCGGATTTATTGTGACGTCAGTGTTTACATATTTCAAGCATCCGTGAAAATCAGCAAGCGTAACGGAGCTACAAAAAGAATTGTTCTGAATTTCAATAGCGCCTGGTGAATGAAGTGTAATTAGAAAGTTTTACGTTCGTCATTCAAATTATGAGCGCATGGCGACAAGTTCAATTTACAGAAAACATGAGGGATAATGAGCTTCTTGCCACCCAAGAAATTCAAGGCTATCGAAAATGCCTCTTTGCTCTTGGAAAATGTAATAAAGATGTTCGCGAGATGAAATAATTACTATTCCTACGAACTTATTGACGTTTACGTTCCTTTTAGGAGGCTCTTCGCAGGTTTTTAAAAATGAGTGGATTGTGGCAAACGGTTCATTAGCCCACATATTTTCACCGAAATGAACATTTAACTACGTCGTTACAACTGAATGTTAAACCGTTAAATTTTCAGAGTAGGTTTCATTTGCTGTCCGCTATTCATATTCAGTGCTGATTATTTTCGAACTCCTTCAAACATCTTGAATCTAGACCCTGCTTATATGCAAATGAGCCCAAACTGTAAAAACGAAATCCCCCTATAGCCATAGGAAGCCAGTCCTGAAGAACAGTGGGACTGGTCTACTACGACATTTAATCTCCAACTAGGCGTAATATATATATTTAACCACTAGCTAAAAGCGGAGCTCCCGGTTACATATTTTTCTGTTAACGGACGCGCAGTATTTTCCCGCCGAAATAAAATACGGTTTTTGGGTTGCCTGTGGTAGGGGCGCGCAGACACGGACGCGCCCCCGATACCCAAATGGGAATACCGCTGAACAATAAAAGAAAGAAATCGATCGTATACCGGAGTTCTATTGTATTCTTCCTGCGATACCCATGGTGCTCCGCTCTGCGGCCTTCGGCCGCTAAGGAGCTCCGCTATTACGAGAATGCAACAGTAGCGAGAGAATCAGCGACGAGAATGCGACTAAAGGACGCCTACAAATGTCATACTCACCGTTCCTATAGCATTGAGGATGGCATTCCTCATATGGCTCCCAGGTCGTCTATAAACTCGATAGACGTGGCCCAGGGGTCCATACATGTGGTAATGATGTACTTCACACCAGTAGTGTCGTACGGGTCCAGCTGGAAGTGAAAAAACAACTGGGATGAAATGAAATAAAAAATGAAATGTTAGGGCTTGTGTACCGCTAACTAACATACTTTTTTATATAAACTAAATGTACGATTGGATGAATTGGAAATAATAATGGAAATTATCTGTTTTACAACAACACTAGTAAATCGCGCGCTCTGATTGGTCGAGAGCCATGTTGTTATAAGAGTACAGATACACGGTTGACAAAAATCCCTCTTTGTTGTTGTATAAAACAAATAGATCTCGCTTTTTTTGCGTATGTACTGTAATTAGAAGACGTCACCGAATGTCATGAACAACAGTCTCGAACTCGACTGCGTCTCGTTGCGTACATTTTTGCTCATGACATTCTGTGACGTCATCTGTGTATCTATTACAGTACAGACACACGCAAAATGAGATCTATTTGTTAATTTTTCTCGCGTGCGCAAGTTGCAAGTTGCGTGAAAACGAGACGCAAGTTGTCGCAAGTTGCGTGAAAACGAGAAGCAAGTTGTCGCAAGTTGCGTGAAAACGAGAAGAAGCAAGTTGTCGCAAGTTGCGTGAAAACGAGAAGCAAGTTGTCGCAAGTTGCGTGAAAACGAGAAGCAAGTTGTCGCAAGTTGCGTGAAAACGAGAAGCAAGTTGTCGCAAGTTGCGTGAAAACGAGAAGCAAGTTGTCGCAAGTTGCGTGAAAATGTTCAAAGTGGGCGCAAGTACACACAAGTCATCGTAAGGTGGTGGCCAAACGAGCGCACGCAAGTAGCAAAACGTGCGTTGACTTGCGTGAACTTGCGTTTCGTGTGGCCAGGGCTTAAAAGCGCAGTGAAGACGCAAAGACGAAATTATATTTCGTGCGATCTGAGTCCCAAAGTGGCAAGGACTTGTCGTAATGTTGCATTGCAACTTGCTTTAAGGCGTCCCTTCAACAAGCTAGACTAGGCAACTAAAATCCCTGTGTCAGGGACGCTCGACTTTGAAATTGAAATCCCTACCCCAAGACGCTTCTTGAACTCCTTGAGGGAGATGCTGTGGTTAAAGTGACCATGCGTTGAGGCAGTGACCAGCATGGGGAACCGATAGGCACTAACTCGATCGTCCGACATGCACAAGTCCTTGAAGACCGCCTGTACGATGTTGTTACACAGTGTCACATCGGAGTTGTTCTTCAGGTTGAACGAGAAGCAAGGAATCATGGTATCGGGCCCAATTTCCTTCAAGTACTCCATGGCCTCGTCGTCCTGAAATGCAAAAATTTGATATTGTTATTCAGTCATGCAACTTTTTCGATTCTGATGGCCTAATAGTACGCAGCGAAATCTTGTAGGCGCGCAGTTCGTGACGTCATACTGCAGATAATAGGGTTGATGCACTGTAATGACGTCATAATGCAAGCCTTGGTTTGGCCGCCATCAGCTTCGCTCCGTCAGATAACACAAACCTCGACGTTGACTCGAAACTCATTATCATGCTCAACCTCATCCAATAATTGTTAAATCTAATATGAGCTGCTTATATGTGGGAATGTTGTTTTTATCCTATAGGATAAGGAAAAACATTGCTCTGTCTCTCCAACTCGGATGTTATATGATTGCGCGCCACAAGATGTTTGAGGGAGTCACTGCTATGGGTGTATAAATAAACGATTGATTGATTGAGTCCAGAAACATTTTATGTTGACGCAACATGTTGCCTGGTGTGGCTAAACGTCTGGAAACATCATAGAAACATGCGCGCCCAAATGTAAATAAATGTTACAGAGATCGACTCTCCAGACTTGCAGCTCGTAAGCTGAAATACGCTGGATCTCACGGCGTCAATGGCTGCCAAGCGGTCGTAAGCACAGACACTGAGGATCGAGTGTATAGGTTGTTCATGATACTTACTCTTAGAACCCGTTCACACGAGACCGGTACAAACCGGACCGGCATAATTCTGGTACGGTATCGCCTGTTGATACGGTACCGGTACAATTCTGCAGGGCTCGACATTTTTTTTCTCGACTTTTTTTCGCTAGGCGCCATTGGCGACTAATTAAAAAAATTAGTCGCCAAAATGCAAAAATTTAGTCGCCAAAATGCAAAAATTTAGTCGCCAAAATGCAAAAATTTAGTCGCCAAAATGCAAACATTTAGTCGCCAAAATGCAAAAATTTAGTCGCCAAAATGCAAAAATTTAGTCGCCAAAATGCAAAAATTTAGTCGCCAAAACGCAAAAATTTAGTCGCCACATAAACGTGGATCTCAGCTGAACCCAGATAGTCGGGGTGACATTTGGCGACTAGCTCTAAAAGTTTGGTCGCCAAGCCCCACATTTAGTCGCCATTGTTGCCCACATGGCCGCAGTGTCGAGCCTTGCTCTGGCACGCTTTGCAACAGTGTTCACACGGGACCGTGTACGTCTAGCCTGGCAAAAATCGGTCCGGTACCGCAGGTCCCGTGTGAACGCGCGACGGTAGCGTACCAGTATTTGTTCCAGTCTTAGTAATGCACACTTCTCGCTACATATTGTATTCCTATTCCCATAGGATTGACTAGTCGAAACAAAGTATTCGTACCTCCGCCAGTTCCTCGTTCGTCTTGCCCAATATACGAGTCCTCATGAACTCGATGTGTTCCTCCCTTGTTCTGTCAGGGGAGAGTGGTTTGGTCGGGACCACGAAAAAGGGGTCGTTATCTTGTCCCAGGCAGGTCCACAGGCAGTACAACAACTTGGATGTGAAGGTACACTCGGCAAGGATGCGTCCGTAACCGTTCTTGTGGAGTCCGACAACCTTGAAAAAAGAAAATAGTTCCTATATTCAGATTCTAAAATAAAAGGGAAAGAAAGGGAAGATAGTATTTTTTTTAATTAGTTTCAGAAATGCACGTGACTTGCTCTAAAACCCGTGACTTGTCCTGTACCCGTCACTCGCTCTTTGCCGTTGACTCGTTCTACACCCGGGGGTGGTGGGGGACTCTAAGGTTAAAATGCTAGGGGGTGACCGTCGGGAAACTCGAATTTTGACCCTAAAAAAATACCTGGTCGGAAAAAATGTCCACCCTAAAAAATACCCCTCAGTCTCAAAATACCCTAACAAATACCAACAATTTTGACAGATTAAATTTTATTCTGGCCGTTTATTAGATATACATCAAATGTATCCTCTCGAGTTCCAAATACACTATCATTCTTTCAAATATTTTTGACCTATGTATCACCAGGTTTTCTTCAGCGTACCTTATTTGCGCGAGAACCCCCTAAAAAATACCTATTCTTCCTACTATACCGTTTTTTATTTTCGAACCCCTAAAAAATACCACATCGCCGATTTCAACCCCTAAAAAATACGACGCCCCCCCCCCCCCCCCCCCCCCCCCCCCGGGTTCTACTCCCGTGACGCGCTCTATATCCGTGACTTGTTCTATACAAATGAACTGCTCTAAGGTCGTGACTCGTTCTACATCCGTGACTTGCTCACTAATTACTTACTCTGTAACACTAGCTCATTTATGTACTCGTGAATCGCTCTATACCGCAGACTCGCTCCCGCAACTCGCTGTCAATCATATTGCCGTGTCGACCTACCCTATGTGCCATGCACACTCCAGCAGCCTCGGCACCAGGCTTGGATCCCTCTATCCCACATCTCCCAAGTTAAGAGACCCATGATAATAAACAACCTGATTGGTTATCCCTAAGAAGTTGTTAATCCTGCGATCCCGGTAGCAACACGCTCCACCGGGGTAGGGACAGAAGCCGCTCTTGTGCGGGTCGATGGTGATTGTATCCACGTGTTTGATGGCTGAGAGCTGTTTAGTGGTGTAAGTGCTTAGGTGAAGCTCAGGGACGAACCACTCAGTTTCGCTCGAGTCTTCCACCAGAGGGGTGGGTGGATTCCGTAGCATGGTGCAGAAATATCCACCCCAGGCACCGTCGGCATGGATAGCGAAGTTCAGGCCCTGGCGGGAGAGAGATTCTCAGTAAACACGTGACATTTTATTAGTTTACACCGATTCGAAATGTTGCTGTACGTCAAGAACGATGGACGATTCCAGCTATAACGCGCGCGCGCTGCATGTCGGTAGATGTGAGATATTTGTCGAACAAACTGTTAAAAAGCGCGCGTTGCATTCTGGTAGTTGTGGTACACGGCTTGGGCATTTCTGAATAAAGAAGGGCGCGCGCGCTTATAACTGGAATCGTCAATTATTATTCAAATTTGCCGCCGTATTTCGATTCGGTGTATGTGTAATGTTCATTAATTCACCGGGAGGTATTGTGATTCTTTAGTAACTACGAGTATTAACCCGATTGCTGCGAATTGACTGAGCTCTTATACCCAACTAAAACTGATTTTATACAAGAGTGGATTACCAAGAGTTTCCATATTTACTATGTAAAGTGTCTATTTTTAGAACTTGGTTTCCCGCGAAAATTCGTCATCCACAGGGTTCCCACTTTTATTTTCTGGGGCAGGTAATCTTTACTCTGTCCAGAGCGAAGCTCTGTTAATCTCGTCCTTCAATTACTCTGTTAATCTACTCTTGTTAATCTACTCTTGTTTTATATTTATTTCTTTGTTCTCCTCACCCTGCTCCTCATCTCTCTCCTGATCTCCAGAATATCCTCCAGGGGATCAACCGCTGACTCCTCAGTCGTGCCCATGATCGCGATCACGCTCACCACAGGGATCCCACTAGCCAGTTTATCCTCCAGCGCATCTCGCAGCCCTGGAACAAGAACAGCAATAAAGAGTTATTATCAGCAAAGAGAAAACGGTAAATCGGTGTACGGCCCACCAAGGTGTCCATAAAAAGGAGAGGCTTCAATTTTAAACATAATTATTATAACAATAATAATCAGATACATGGGTTGTGGCTGGACAACTGGGGGTTGACCATTTGTAGCCGTCGAACCCCTCCCCAGGAAATTCCGGAGATCTTCAACACCCCCTCCCCTGGATTTTTCAGGGGTCCTCAACACACCTCTCCCTTGGGATTTTTCATTAACCCCCAACTTAGAATGACCCCTCCCCTGGATTTTTTAGGATTTCTAGAGGCCCTCGACCCCTCCCCCTAGGAATTTCAAAGTTCAGCTAGACCTCCTCCCCTCTGGAATTATCCAGGGCCCTCCACTCCCCCGGTGCGGATTTACGGGGTGGGGGTAGGGGTGGGCCGTGGGGCACAACCCGCCCCAAAAATAGGGGAGTCCTGTCCAGGGGGGTATGAAACCGCAGTCCCAAGGTAAGGGGAAGGGAGCCCAACTGATCGCAGGGGGTAATCAGTCCGCGCTTCCTCGCTGGTTGTTAGTATGGTTAGTAAAGGGTCTTCACTGTAGTCGATAGCCATCACGCTTGAACGAGTGTAGTGTAAGCTGAGACTAACTGGGATGAAATTCACAGTAGCCCCATGACGATAGTGACTGGTTCCTACTAGATTTGGCACGTACTTCAAAGTGTGGCTCGTCATGTGTTTTTGGCGCTCTTTACAAGGTGCTTGCAATTGTCACGTTTTTTAATGTATCATCGTCAGGTATCCAAAGCGTGATAGGCATTTGTCAAGTGTTCAAAGCGTGATCTGTATTCGTCACCTGTCCAAAGCGTGACGGTATTCGTCACGAGTTCAAAGCCTGGTTGGTATTCGTCACACGTTCAAAGCGCGATTGCTATTCGTCACGTGTTCAAAGCGTGATTGCTATTCGTCACGTGTTCAAAGCGTTATTGCTATTCGTCACGTGTTCAAAGCGTGATTGCTATTCGTCACGTGTTCAAAGCGTGATTGCTATTCGACTGCAGAGAAGACACACACCGTGCGCACCTTTGACGTCCATCCGGGCATTTTCATCCACAGGTATGGGAACGAGGTTATCTTTGCCCATTCCTAATATGGTCACGCCTTTCGTCAGCGAGACATGCGCAGTAGTGGGCGCCAAAACACAGGGGTTCTGCTTGAGCCCGTGACGCTGAGTGAAGTTTTGGGTACCAATTGACTCGAACGCGTAATTAGACATGATACCGGCCAGGTCTCCGGTTGAAATCGCACATAGCGCTGAAACCTGAAAATGAAAATCCATCGTGATTAAATCTAGTATTTGCGGCCCAAAACAGCGAAAATTCAGGTCTTACACTCGACCTAGGAACGTTTCGTTTGGACAAACAATATTTTGCGCACCGTGAAGTGAGATCAGCTGGAATCTGTTTAGACGCTCACGAATCAGGTGTTCTGTTATGCGTTCAAGGAGATGAAATATCGAACACATAATGGCATATATGGAGTGACAAGCGTGTGGCTGGGGAGAGGGGGGTAGTGACGGGCGCTTCAGCCCCCGCTCTTCGCAAAGTCATAATTTCACTCCGGACACACCACGGAACATCAGAGGTCATTTGTTTAATACTACAACAAAGAGACAAAAATAAAACGCGCGCGCAGCCAAACGGTGTTTTCATTGGTTCTTTTAGCGTGCACGCTGATGATGGCGCGTTCCGTGGTATATACTTTTATGTACCCATGGCTGAGAGCCAATCAGAATTCGAGAAACGCGTGCGTTGTGGTATAAATTTTAATGAATTCTTCAGCTTGAACACATCAAACGTGTATTATGAGGTAACTACCTTATTATAGGAAATTAACAATGCACTTTTTAACGCGATTTTACAAAATTCGCGTTAATTTAATGAACATTAAGGTGTATTGTTAATTTCCTATATTAACGTATACTCCTGTAAACGGCAATCGGGTTTTTTTTCAATGCTCTATGAAACATTTCGACTAGTCCGACGTAGCAACAGTAACTATGGCAGTAGAAAAATCAAAATGAGGCTTCGATTAATAGCAGAGTTTCGAATAAGCTGGCGCGCGGGACTGGGCCTCAAAACAACACCAAAACGAGGGTCAGATGACAACGCGCGCCGGCGAGCATGCATTTGGCGCGAAATAATGTAAACAAAACATCTAGAATTTTATTTAGTTCGCCGAGTCTATCAAATATCTTATCGCCACTTGAACAGGGACACGTTTTTCCGTCTAAAACCCGATTCGTTGGGTATTCACAGTTACAAGTCGAAAAAAAAACTACATTTCGCGCTTTTTCTGGCGTTGTTTCCGCACCCTTTCACAGAACAACTGTTCACCATTTTGACAAATTCACCCAACTACATAAAATATATTTTTTCGCTTTTTTTTGTTTACATTATTTCGCGCCAAATGCAAGCTCGCCGGCGCGCGTTGTCATCTGACCCTCGTTTTGGTGTTGCTTTGAGGCCCAGTCCCGCGCGCCAGTATATTTCGAAACTAGGCTATTGTACTGTACCTTGTCTGGCATATCAATAACGGTATCCACATCCAGGTTCAGCAATTCCAGTTAGTGCAATTCACAGTGAGCACGGATTCGTTCCTATGCGGCAGGAAGATCTTGAAGGTGCGCGCCTTGGCTAGCGCGTCCTCGTTCCTGATGGCGTCCGCCAGCCCCAGAGGGTAGAACTTGACGTTACGGGCAGCCCACATGGACTCGATGTTCGCAACTGTACCACCTGCTACCAAGTGACCCATGGCCTGGAAAGACACCAAGGGAGATCACACGGAATTTCTGCAGAAACTCATCCATGGGAAAAGCTGAATTTCCCATGGTAGAAGAGTGGAAGTGTTCGGATTCCCCATGGCTATCCATGTGGATTCTGAACACTTCCCATGCGTGTGCCTTTGAAATTCAGCTTTTTTTTTCTTCTTCTTCTTAGTTTAGGTAGTTTGCGTGTTTTAGGTAGTTTTCTTTTTGTGTGTGGAAAATTTGGTTTTGAAGCCTAGCTAGTCATTATTTCAAAAACCTTTCAAAGCCTGCGTGAAATCACCACGAGCTGCTCAACCGACGAAATGAGGCGCGCGTTCTTCTCTTCGCCCTTCCCATGAGGCCTTTTGCGCTAGTTCACTCCCCAGTCGCTCTCGCGAACGAGCCTGTGGTAACAGAACTAATTCAATATAGTTCGATCTGAAGAAATCGCACCCGCATCGCAGTGAAATTTGTTGGCCTGCGATGTCGACACGTGTGATCAAAGTGAAATCGTTATTAGATCTCGGCCGTTCACACCGCACGATAAATCAAAGCGCGCTTGGAATCGCGCTGTGTGAACGCAGGGGCCATTAGAGTCAAAGTGTACGTACCTTGTCAGGGTCAAAACCAACCATTCGGCACAGGTCTTGTCCCACCTCAACCTCGAACTTCGTCGTCACGGTTGACGCTTCTGCAGCGCAATTATTTTGATTGTACATCAGCGCCACCATGTAGCCCAGGTTTGCGGCCATTAGCGTATCCCATGTTACGTGACCCTGCAAAATGAATCATGAAAAATTTATCACAATGGAAACAATCGGTCAATCGCCTAGACTGTTACAGTCCCTTCTTTGGCGAACGTCCGTGGATCGAGAAGAATTAAAGTCCTAGTCCTACGTTATTGTAGTTTGCTTGCGCGCTCGTATTTCCAGCTCACGAGACTCCCCCGTGGCACTTTCCTATCAATTTACGAACGTTCGCCAAAGAAGAGACTGCAAGCAATAGCGTGGGCTATTAATTGGTCATAAGCCGCCCTGAAGAAGAGCCCGTCCTGAAGTAAAAGCTTGAAACGTTGGTTATAACCTGCTCGCAGGCGCTTGTTTTTTGTCGCGAAAACTCCTAGAGTTCGTAGTCGTGGTCGCCATCTTGGACGCGCGGAGTAAATGGCCTGGAGCGAGGCCCTCACGCCTCTGGGTTTTCGCAAACGTATGACTAAATTGTTTCTTTCAGGTTCCCTTTCTGTCGCCTATCTGATTTAACGACTAACGCCCCCTAAGCATGGGAAGTCGAATTGTGTCGGTTAGGCGTTCTAAGTACTTCAAGCGTCCAACAGAAACTTTACTCCTCCACGTCCCGACCCCTGCCCCTCACGCAAAGTCACAACGGCACACTCCCTGTAGTCATGGCTTGCACATGACGTCATTTGCAACCATGTTGGTGTACACGAACAAAAGAAATTTCATTTGCTGTACACCAACATGGCCGCCGCGTTTTTGTGATTTTATTCCCATAAGAATGGGTGCAACCCAATATTTACTAAAATTTATGTAATCAATGCTTAATAATGTCGAATTACAAAATTTACATAGAAGTAACAGAATTGTAATGGTTGGCCAGAATTCGGAGGCCGGAGCCAAAAAGGCTCCTCCCCGACTAAAACCCATTATAAAAGGGTTGCCCATCACAGGGAATTTCTGTAGAACCATCAATGGGAAAAGCTGAATTTCCCAAGGCACACGCAATGCACACGCTTGGGAAGTGTTCCAAATCGGTACACTCCTAATTCTTCGGGTTTCTGCAGAACTTCCCTGTGCACGTGGGAAAAGTTATAGCTCAAGTGACGGTGTTTGTGGTGGGCTGGGTTTAGTTTTCTTGTGAGCGGTGTTACCTTATATCTCGATGAGAAAAAGGACGGACTTCTCGAGTTCTTCCTGCATCACGTGTAATTCCTTGCGCATGGTCTTGATCGTCTCACGGAAAGACGGGGTTTCTTTCATCTCATCTGTGACATAATCAGGGTCGTGGGGAAGTACCTATTGAGATGAATGAAAACCTTTTAAAAGTTTGACAGGATTCTAAACATAGCACTCTATTACTACGATTTTCTGAGAACTCACACTTCACATTTCAGAACGCCAAACTGCTGTTTGGCTTCCTTTCATTAGCCTGCCCGCAGGCTCTCCTTGTTTCTGTTGAAGTTTTCGTTTTTTATTGGGCGCGCGCATCCTCGCGCGCCAGGGTCCTTCCCTCACCTTCCCCTCTGTCCTGGGGGAGGTGAGGGAAGGACCCTGGCGCGCGAGGATGGGGCGCGCGGCGGACTACACGCGGCAGGAATGGCAAAGCGCGCGCACGTTTTGAGGCTAGTTTTTTGGTAGAAGCTTTTTTTCCGTTCCGCGGATTGTGATTCTGTGGCCTGTAGATGTTTTTCAGTCGCCGTTCACTATATTTATACTCTTTATTTGCGATTGGTTTAGGCACGAACTGATTTGCTGATGTCCCCGCATTCATTCCCGCCATTTCCCGCGTAAAACACAGGAGGCCCGCGCTACAAATATTTTGCTAAGCTAGAACTTATATTAACGAAACAGAAACACCTGCAAACAATGAAATAAGCTTTTTAAACGCGTTTAAAGAGGGGGTGCTCGTTGTTTGTCCTGACTGTAGTCAGCAGCTAACGTTTACGTAATATCAAGAAAATTTCGCCAAAAGCTGTCGTTTTGCCGACGTTGCAAAACTTCCTTATTAGGAAATCCCCCTTACCTTATTTGGAAGGTCTGTAAGTACTTTCGAAAAAAGCAGGAAATTGAGCAACACTTGCAGATACTCGAGAAACATCCTTCTCTTGGTCGCCATTTTGTTTTTAACCCCCCGCCGAGGGGCCTGAGTCACGTTTTGAACACCACAGGCAACCCGCGCGGATTTGCCATAAAAACGACAGCACTTTCTTGAGTCAAGCAGGACTTCTCACCTTTCCCTGTACTTGATGTTTGCTTCAATGGCATCCACCACCTGACGTTTGAATATGTCTCCATTTTCCCCATTAGGCCCCATGAAATACGCACCCGTCTTGGCCCAAGGCTTCGATGGGTTTTCATCGTCACGCTTGAAGTTTGGTCGCCGTGAATTGTACATGTTTCTTCCTGGTCTCGGCATCTTGACACTAGAATAATCGCATGACTATCATTTACAGACTTGCGTTCAGTCAGCGTTGTTACTGATCGAGAGTCTTTCAAATTGCAAACTAAATCAAAACGCGTTATAGAGTCCTAAAGTGTGACGTCACAAATTTGAAAACTTTCGTATTTCAGATTTTAGATAATGAAAGACCAACTTCGAAGAACGTTGCATGCAAAAAATGAGGTGAATCGGTTGAAACGCGACTGAGCTATGGCCCAATGAATACATAATTTTCTTTAACAAATCACTGTATTTTGGACTCAGTTCATAACGTTATGAACTGAACCAAAAATACAGTGATTTGTTAAAGAAAATTATGTATTCAGCGGGCCATATCTCGTCGCGTTTTAAACCGATTCACCTCATTTTTGGTGTGTAGCTTTCAATCGATATGCCCTTTCGAAATCGAGGAACACATATTGCTAAATCGAAATTTTTGTTTCTGTGACGTCATCACTTTAGAACTCTGACGTAATGACTAAACGCAGGTCTGTTTTACTCCCGAGGGGGGGAGACTCCCGCGATCTTGGGCGGGGGTGCTCGTCGTACCTTTTAGGGTTTAAAATCAGGCCTCTGGTTCCTTTTAGGGGTAAAACTCGAAAACTTGCATTTTTTTCCAGAACCTTAGGCATTGACGTCAAAATTCCCTGTCTTTTAATTTAGGGGTCGGTTTTAGCAAGAAATCAAGCAAAAAATAGCTTTATCAATATCATATTTGCCTGGTACCCTTTAGGGGTCGAAATCAACTAAGTCCTTTTGGGGGCCAAAATCGAAAGTTCCCGACGAGCACACACCCCTCCCGCCACACCCCCCCCCCCCCCCCCCCCTCCCAAAAAATAAAACTGGCAAAAAAAATAAAACTGGCAAAAACTGAATAGTGACGAAGACAATAAGTTAGCGCGAAAGGTCTTAATCGACATAACACGACATGAAGAAAATAAAGAATATTGGCCATGCAAATTACATAGTATTTTAAATCGTTTAGGACTGGGCGAAATATGGCTGATTCCAAACCCACCAGCTACCATTCTTTATTTTATCAGACAACGAATGCAAGACATAGAACAGCAATCATGGATCAGTACATACACGATGATAAAAGAAAAGACCCTAGACAAAGAAACAAATTAAGAACCTTAGAAAATTCAAGCTAAAGTTTGACCTGGAAAGCTATCTTAACAACGTCAAAAACATAAATCATAGAATAAGCATGACAAAACTAAGATTAAGCAACCATGACCTAATGATCGAAATCGGGAGACATAGTAGGCCATATAAAGAATTAGAAGAAAGAATATGTCCTCTTTGTAAAAATGGTGTTGAAGACGAAAAGCATTTCATTCTCAAGTGTCCAACTACAAAACCTTCGAAATGAACTTTTCCATGCCATAGAAATAGAAACCAAAATCAACCTACGCGAAATGGCCCCCTTGGATGCATTTACCAGAATAATGTCTCTAAAATTTAAAGAAAATATCCAAAAAACTATAGCAAAATTTGTCTGGGAGGCCAAAACGGAACGACAACGACTACTTTGTAAAAGCACCCCACCATGATGAAGCCTTTGGACCCTTGAACTTTGGTCAAATGAAAGTGAAATTGAAAATTAAATTTAGATAAAATATTAATGTATTTTTCTTTTTTTAAATTTATTGGAGTTATACTTATGTAAATATTTTTACACGGTTCCAATAAATCTGTGCTATGCTATGCTATGCTATGCTAATAAAATAAATAATAAATAAAAAATTGGGGAGTACTTCGCCTCCTGATTGGCTAGCGGTTTTGTACTTGCGTTCACTGGCGATAGTCATCCATCTGAAATCTGCTCTATACATGCTTTTCAGTGGATTGAAGACTACTTTCAGGGTCACATCACACTGGCTTACACATTTTTCGACGAGTATTGAAAGTACCCGGTTTTTTTTTATAGCTAGAATGTACGTTTTTATCTATTTTGTAGATCTAGCTCGCGATTAGTCACTTGTCATTAAATGGCTTTTCAAGATGAGTCACAAGCAAACGTGAAAAGGGAAAGCAAGCAATGCGACAGCACGGGCAACTCAAACTTTATTGGATCATTCGACAATAAACTTAAGAAAATGAATTTAAGCAGGGTCGCCGGACCAATAATTCACATTTGATTCGAACATTTGTGAATATTTATTGAACAAAAGTTTCTTCAGGTAAATATGCATGTCCAGTGATGTTTAACGTTGTTTATTGTTTTCTAAATCTAAAAATTTTGCGAAAATGGTGCTGGTTTTGCATGTGTTGACCTTTCTAGTGCGCTCGATGTTCTGTTTATTCTAGTTCTGGGGATGAAATCACGCACCAGCTTCGCTTCGCAGAACACGTGCGTGCTTCGAGCCAGAAATGGGATCGCAAAAACAAAAAGTGCAGAAAAAGGTCAACAAACAAAACAGAGCTAAACGCTTTTAAAACAGAGAAAACAAAAGTGAACGAGCGGGACCGGGGACTACCAATACTTTTTTCTGGCACAAGTCCAAATGCCCCTGTTAGTTTTGATGTCCAGGGGTCGTTTCTCGAAACACCCGAGAATTCAAGGGCTAGAAATTAATTGTTCTGTGATGTTGATAGATTGATACCCAAGTTTTTCGTTTAATTTCTTTTCTGCCCTGCAAATTCTATTTCTACAGCCTCTTCGCGCCACTCCTACAACTGCGCACGATTTTCAGCTCAACAAAATTTTAGCAGACCTAAAGCACGTACAAATTATGGTAAACCACTTTTCATTCGCAGCATCAAACAATCAAAGTCAGGTTTCTATACCTTTAAAACTAAATTCAAGGAAATCTTTTAATGAACCAAATATAATGTAGCTCCTTTCGCCGCTATCCGTTCGCTGAAAACGCCTTACTCAATACTCGATACTTAAATTTACTTTTTTCCACCGTAAAGGCTGGTTTCCATATACAGTCGAAGCTCTCTGTGCGACCGCTCTCGTAAGCGACCAGCTCCCATAACGACCATTTTCCCGAAACCCCGTTTGAAATGTCACATAAACACTGTTATTTTAAGCTCTCGTAAGCGACCGCCTTATCGATGCGACCAGCTCCGTTAGCGACCACAATTTCAAATCACCAACAGAGATTTTCTATTGTTTTTAAGCTCTCGTAAGCGACCACAGTACTTTTTGTCTTTAAAACATCAGTCATCACCTCATAAATATCTAAACTGATACAAGCTGCACCAGTGAAATACTATTTTCTACATATTTTTTATGTACATATTTGCGGTTATCTATTCTTAATTAAAGTCGGGAAATAAATCAAACTATTTTAAACATTAGTATCACATGATATTTTCTAGATTTATTGTACTAAGCTCTCGTAAGCGACCAACACCTATTGTTCAAGTAGGAAGCCGCTTGGTGGTCGCTTACGAGAGCCATTCTCGTAAGCGACCAGCTCCGTTAACGACCGGAATTTTCAGTTCCCGAGGTGGTCGCTTACAAGAGCTTCGACTGTAGTCTTATCTGTCGTATCTGTCGTATCAACCAACCGTGAAACAAAAGAATAACTCCAATTTCCATTGTTTCACGGTCGACTGATGCGACAGATACGACATATAAGACTATATGGAAACTACTCAGTTGGTCAGTCCTCGTTCGTAAATTCGTGGACCCGCGCCACTGCCTGAGGCATCTTGAATAGCCAAGCCTTTGTTTAGTTAGGAGCAAAATGAAAGTTTACAAAGCATTATTAGAGATGCCTCGACTCGATCTCGTGCAATCTTAGAAGTCTCTATTAACTATTTGAAATTCAACTTTTACCTCTGGAAATAGGAAAACTGCGGTGTTTTTTAGTAGGGGTAGAAGACCTACCAGTGTGTCGCAGATTTTTAACAAATTCCAACACAAGGCTCTGTACTGATACACTAAAAAGCACTTAAATAAGAAATAGAATCCTGAATCCGAACATCTTCATAGTAGCGAAAATCCAAAATCCGGTGACCAAAAACCCGAGCTGATCCGGATGCTATAAGCATACCATTTCGCAGTGATCAATTGTCGTTTTGACGGAGCAATAATTTAAGTGATATCTCAAACCAAAAAATTAAAACAAATATGCAGAATAAAAAATCGAGCACAGTCACGTTCTAGGGAAAAAAATTCGAGCAGCAAGACTGGACGCGAAAAAGATATCGAGCCAAAAAAATTAGCCACTCCCCCCATCAAATATCAAATGGTCCGTCCCTTAGTTGTTCAATCAAGCAAGCGATATAATTGCTCGAAGCCTCGAACTCGTCACAATACTGATTAAGCGTCCTTGAAATATTGTCGGTAGCCCAGATCTTTGGCCTCCAAGGCATATCGAACGGCTACCTTAATTATCTTAACCGATCTGTGTGCAGAAATTACTAAACGTCCGACTAATCTTTTATGCACGAATAAAAGAATAAAGAAGCAATTGTAAAAATATCAATACGGCTCGTGCAAACAGCAGAGCAGTAATCTGAGAAGCATTGTTTACAGTGCAATTTTGTGCAGATTACATAGTTCAGTAATTGCTGAAGATTAAAACAATTACATGATAAAATTCGTCCATTTAGAAAATATAATATCTTGTAAATTTAACAATTTCGTGTTACGAATGTTCCGTGGGCTGTTTGCACTATCGATAGCACGTTTTAAAATACATTTCCAAACATTTGACCAGAGCTTGCACAAAAGCTAAATCTCTTTTCAACAATTACTTTTCCACCTGGTTTAGAAACAAAATATTACTCAGATAAGATAGAATTCATTTATGAGTTCAAGTAACGTTGACCTCGTAAGAGCTACACTATAGAGTGACAAAAATTAATGTACTTATCTCTTTTGCTCAGCATATATAAATATTTTGCAGTATGAAATTAGAAAGTGCTTGTAAATCTGAAAATTTGGTACCTTTGTTTCATTAAGCAGCAGTGAATGCTTAGTCAAAATGCATTGAACATACCTGAAGTTGATATGCTAGCGTTTGCAGACAGGAAAGCAAGTCTCAGCCGATTCAGGGATTCAAGAAGGCGGAGAGGTTTTGTAAACCTTCGCAGAACGAAACGGGCCAAGTGAACCTGGGAGTGCCTATTTTTATCGTACGAGGGCTCAGTGTCTCCTCAAGCAAATCATCACGTGACCGTCGTGCGTATTTGGCGCGTTTTGATTGGTCAATACCATACGAAGTGAATTCATGACGGATTTGTTGACATAATTTTACGCCAATTCTTGGGTTGCACTCATTCCTCTGGGAATAGGTGGGCGCATCGTGACGTCATAGCCTGTCACGAAATCTTCAACTTTTGATACAGGCGTCCAAGTTCAAATCTGGTATATGCTTCATCGCTGAATGTCACAATAGCCGCCTTATTTGAATATGAATGGTCCTTTTGTTGATTATGCCTCGTTCTATTAGAAGACGACTATATGGCATTCAGCGATGAAGTAGATACCTATCCATACCACGGAAAAGATCACATTGACATTAGTCAGAAACCAATTTTGAGCAATAAAAGTTTAGTACCGGCGACGATACGTCAAAAAAAACAGTTTCATAAAAACATAAATATAATTCTAATATCTTTAATTAATAAGCTAGCTAAAATCTAAACATTCCAGTCGAAGACCCCGGGGGGGTTCTTCACATGTCGACCTGATAGGTGTGCTCGTCGTATTTTTTAGGGGTCAAATTGACTCTAAGGTATTTTTTAGGGGGTATCGGAGAAACATCTAATAAATGGTATTTTTTAGGGGTACGCAAATAAATAAATGGTCACAAACCAAGCAAACGTTTTCTGGCTTTCTTTATTTCATTTATAGCTCTAAAACAAGGGATATGCTGGATGAGAAACAATAAACAATAACAAAAAAGTTTTATTGTTTGGTATTTTTTAGGGGTCATTTTGTTTTATAAGGTATTTTTTAGGGGTGGATTTTTTATGTCCTGGTATTTTTTAGGGTATATTTTTCCGATGTCCCGACGAGCACCCCTATCACTCTTACTTGGTAGAACCCCCCCCCCCCCCCCCCCCCCCCGGGTAATAATCCCAAAGTTTCAGGGCAATCCGTTAAAAGGAACCGAATTATAGATATTTCTAGTTTTTTTTGGGGGGGGTGGGGGGCCCAATTAAAAATTCCATACAAACCTCTGTACAAAAACGGCTTGTTTACGTTTGTTTGCAAGGCTAAATCTTCGCGAGTTTGTAACCCATCGGTCTCAAACTTGGCAGTTCTTACTAATTTCAGCACGCTCTTTCCACTGCTTGTGGCAAATTTGAGCTAAGTCGTTGCTTGATAAAATTTTCGCATTTATAATTCGACCGAAAATGCGCCCACCTATAAAATCACAAAAGCGCGGCGGCCATATTGGTCAGTGTACAGAATAAAAGCAACAAATAAACTTTCCTTTGTTGCTGTAAACATGGCTGCCAATGACGTCACGTGCAAACCAAGAATAGATGTAAAATTCTATCAGGGCACCTCGCCGCAGACTGCAGACGGCTCGGGCAATTTTGGAAAAAAATTGAAAACACTCGTGAAATTAATCTCTAATTTTACTCGGCCCCATGCGATTACCTATACTAATAGTGGATTCAGAGAGATTATACTGCCGGGAAATTAAATAAAAATACACTAATTTACACGAATTAATCAATTTAGACATACCACAACAAAATTTTCCCAAGACAATTTGTCTTTTTGGTAGGTTAGTACTTTATTAAAAGTGTTATAGTTTGTACTTATAGCTGTATATTTAACAATGAAAGGGCTACGGGCCAATAGCCCATGAGGCCGCAGGCCGAAGCAATTGATCCGGCCGTGGCCCTTGAGGGCAAGAGGTCTATTTTTTTTAGTATCACCCAACTAGTTGGACAAAAAAAGTGAAAAATTGTCTAAAAAATCACCAGAAACCTCGAGAAAACGAGAAGCGTCCGCCATTGTTTTCAATGTTCAAAATCGGCGCTTTCGCTACTAGAGGTCTATAATAGTCACCTAGTAGCAAGTAGTGTAGCCAATCAGAATGCAGCATAGTCCACTAGGCACTAGTTGGTGAGTGATACTAACAAAAATTAGCTCTGGCTAAAGTCCGCGATCAGATTCTATTTTTTTTTTTTTTCATGTGAAGATCGTCGGAAATTTTCGCAGTTTCACCTCTAAGACTAATTAATTAAGGTACCAAAAAGGACGCGGTAACAATATTATTTTAGGATAAAAATAATTTAGTGACCCTTGATACCTTCAAGGAGATGCTGCCTTGGATGTTGTCTTATTTACTGTCTTGTCAACAAGTACGCTCCCTCTCTCTCTCTCTCTTGAAGGTTCCGCCGTATTAGAGCCCTAAACGATTCCAATCTCCCTCATTTATTGCCGATTAAAGTTACCCCTAAACGAGACCAAACCCCGTTATTGTAGCTTGATACGGCATCATCCCTGACCAGTCCCTCACCCCACCCCGGGACGGGACCAATAATCAGGCTTATGCCAATGTCATTCAACATCAGTGAACATTTGTTTAACGTGAACAAGCTCCACAGTGAAGTTGACAGCTCTGACGAAACTTGGTAAACACTTTTAATGCATGTCATCACGATCAGTGTTTTTTATGCATTTTGATCATGGGAACTTTCTGAAAGTTGAATGGTGTTGAATCTGATTGAATGATATTGAATAGTGTTTCGAATCATGTTCAATTAAATGTGTTTACATTGCTTATTTTCTCTTTGGGAAACTTATCCCAGCCAGCAAGAGAAATGGTAGACTGCTTGTAGCACCTTCTTCAGCGAACGTCCGTATATGTAAATCGAGCGAGCTTTTTTTTCTCGTGGCCTGCAGTGATAGGCCTGGCGAGCAGTCACTTTGTTCGAAAGAAGAGTAAGCGTGTGTTCGACGTTACAGGCATAGAAATTCGTCATTTGGGCCGCGCTTCACGCAAATGAATAATAATAATTTCGGCGCGCAATTGCGCGCATGAATATAAAAACTACAGGATTTGTTTACTATATATAAAAAAACGGAATGTTCATCTACACTTTCTTGGTGAAATTGCTTTTATCAATTAAATGGCTTGATGGAAATGCGTTTATCAAAATTCGGGCGCGCTTCGCGCGCAACGAAAGAAACTTGTGATCCCCTCAATCTGTACATTGTCTATTGTCTACTAGGTCAAACAGGGGGCGAAGGGGGGCAGGATCACGAAACGTTTAACTGCTCTCCCCCCCCCCCCCCCCCCCCCCCCCCCCCCCAGGCGATAAAGAATGATCGGTCCTTAAGGGGTGGTTGGTCCCAGTGTGTGATTACAAACGATTGCTTTCGAGGTTTTAAACCTTCGCTGGCCATTGACGGGATGATACTTCTTTTTCTTGAGATGCGCAGAACAGCTGTACTGTTGCAAGACAGCCTCCCATGTACTAAGCATTTGGCACTTAGCATTTTCAACAGACATGTATGGTTGGACGCCGACGAGCTAGATGACCTCTTGTTTAGGTGTGCATGGAACCGAAAACGTACCTTCTACAAGCATTGGCCGCATTTATACTAGAGACGGCTGAGTCGTCTAGACGAAAATTAAATCGTGCTGACGAAAAATCATCCAAACAGCGAAAAAGAACACCTGGAAATAAATCATTTACAAAGATTCAGGGCGAAATGTTGCAAATTGGTGAAGATATAGCCCTGTGTAATAAAATTTGTTTCGTTTCACGCGCGAGAGAAAAATTTTGCAACCCGAAAGTTTGCAAAGTCTTAGTTCGCACGCTTAAACTAGCATCACATTTCGCAAGTTCTAAGGGCCGTTTTTTGCCACTTTACAACATTTCGTTGAGAAACTTTGCAAATTTATTTTTGCCAACTTAAGATCAAGAAATCGTGGTAGACGGGTCTATTGTGATGATATTGACAGTACACTAGTTTTTTGTTTTCAAAATATACAAACATTTGGTTAGAGCATGCACAAAAGCCTAACCCTCTTTCTCCAATTCCGTCTCTCCGGGTTTAGTACTGAAATAGCTGATCAGATAATAATTTTTGTATTCACGTAGATTACTAAATACCTAGGCGACAAAAATTGTTCAGCTTAGCGCGCAAGGCATAGAAATTATGCTAAATTGTCAAATGTGCATTGAACGTACCTGAAGTGAGAATACTCGTCCTTGCAAGCAGGGCTTGAGGCTAGAGAACGTGTAGAGGTTTTACAGACCTTCACTCAGACAGAGGTCCAAACGAAAGCAACTGAACCTGGGAGTGCCTAATCTTATGCGCTGTCTTTCACTCAAGTAAATATCATTACGTGACCGTCGTACGCGATTTTTCGCATTTTGATTGGTCATCATCGCCCAGACTTCAAGAATACTGACCGGGATTCCTGTGCCGCCGGGCGCGGGCCAAAATGGCGGAATAGAACAATTGATGATGACGTCATTTGACTACAACTACCAGAATCCTTTTCAGTTTCCTTTTCTTATTCAGATCAACAAAATTCCTTCGTGAATAAGAGCATAATAACCTTATTTTTCTACACAATAAGCCGCCACGTAAAGGTCTCTGGTAGTTGTAGTCACCCGCGTCATCATGCAAATGTCCTATTCTGGCGGGAAAATTCAGCCGCTCAGAATTTTTTCTCGCACAGACAGATAATAGAGTTTCCCATTTGCGCTAGGAACGGCTCATGATTATACCAGCTTAGACCGGCGTACGTACTAGGCCTACGAAATTTTTTTGGATCACAGGTATTTTCTCCTCCACCCCCCTAATGACCGGTCCCTAAGTTATCCGGCTTATCTCCGGTGTAATAACCTGTGAGTGCGCACGAACTGCGTCGCAGAGCTTCCTTTGTTTGGTAGAACGAATCAGGATGAAATAAGAACTGAACACAAAGGTGTCCTCTGGGAATGGTTATTACACCGGAGTTAACCCAGTTATCCAAAGTTTGCTTCAGTGTAGCGATGCAAAGTAATTGTATTTTATATTGTTTCATTTGCCTCTGCACGATATTTTCCAGTCGTGTAGGAATGTCCCTCGACAATGCGCGACTTTAATTATGTTAGAGATTCCGACTGTGGAGAATTATAGGAGACCGAGAATTCATACTGAGTCGGCTCATACAAAGCGTGAAGTCCTACTAATTGAAACCTAAATTAACCCTTTACCAACCCTAAAATTAACCATTTTACAAAAAGCCTGTCACAACATCCCTCTCTGTCGTATGGTATTCACAAATAATTAGAATAACAAGAATAATATTTTGCAAACAAGTCCATACTTTCTAATCAACATGACATTGTAATCCTACTTCCCGGGCGGGGGACTCCCATACTTTTGGGGCGGGGGTGCTCGTCGGGAACTTTCGATTTTACCCATGTTTACCCCTAAAAGGTACCAACAAGACGTATTTTCCCTCGTAACTTTTTGTCGTATTTTTTTACGAGGGAAAATACGTCCGAAATTCAGGCTACCAACAAGTGCGATTTGGTTGATTTGCTAGAACGGACCTCTAACAGGTATTTATCTGGAAAAATACAGGTTTTCGGGTTTACCCCCTAAAAGGTACCAGAGGCCTGATTTTAAAGTAAAAGGTACGACGAGCACCCCCGCCCAAAAGATACTATGGGAGTCACCCTTAGGCCTGGTGGAGCCTTTGGTTGTTAATATTCAGCCACGCTCGCACCCTTTATTTTTTGCTCCGCCAGGTCTCCTCTCTCCATATCACGATTCATTTGTGAAATTCGCCAAAAAGTCCTTATTCTTGTATATTTTATCAATGAAGGACAAATCTGTCATGAAGATATCAGCAATTTCTATGAGGTTCTTACAAGCGTAAATGACCAGCTGAGTTTAAGGTATAACTGTTATATGCAGCTGTAAGTGGATTAAAATGTTAATGATTGTCAATGTTATTTCTTTGGTGATTTACCGATGTATCCTACTTGGATATAAGGTGTATTAAAATTATATAGTACAATGGACCAAGTGAGAATATACCACAATCGGCCCAGAACAGCT
The DNA here is from genome assembly GCA_033964015.1 of Scolanthus callimorphus. NCBI lineage: Eukaryota > Metazoa > Cnidaria > Anthozoa > Actiniaria > Edwardsiidae > Scolanthus > Scolanthus callimorphus. Next base: position 24,433,673 of record CM066920.1, read on the forward strand.
TTGATAGTTCAGAGGATGAAGTTACTAGTTAGATAAAGGAAGTGATTAGCATCATATGTACAAGCGCTATAGTTTTCTAAAATTTATGGTGTCACGAGGGTAATAATCTGAAATAAGATATCGTTTTCCAGGACTGCCAAACGAACAAACTTCGCACATTCAACGCAAGAACAGAATAACTGTTGAGTCGTGATAATGTTTTATTTTTTTGGTCCAGAACTATAACCCGGGGTGTGTGGGGTCGCTCTATCAATCTTTAACAGTGGTCAGGAGCTAAGGGAGGTATCAAAGGCATTCTATCACTTATAAATGTCTTTTCGAGCATGAAAAGCGTTAAACATCTGTTGAACTCGAATTTGAAGCTACAAACCAACAGACCAGCATTTCTTCATATCATTCCTCTAGTTTACGACAATTTTCAGCCACGTTTTCCAGGGTTTGCTGATCTCTTAGGGGTGAATAATTCCATTTCTCTTGTTCGAGGACTCCCGACTTTTTTATTTAAGCATTAGAGCACAACTTTTTATGACTTTATCGGCGCAATAGAATACGCAATAGATGTTGGGGGAGACACGAGAGTTTATTTTAAATGGGGATGAAACACGACTCGACCGTGTCGAAGGAAGGTCGCACACGCATGTAGAGTGGTGGTGTCAAACAGTGAAGCGCTCAACCTTTCGCCAGATCCAAAGAAACCGGTAAAACTGCATCACAATTATGCGATTTTTATTAAAACTGATGTGATTCAAATGAGCATTTACAAACGTATGTGTGTGAGTAATCTTACACGGAATTATAGCGACACCGATCTGCGCTATCCGAAGCTTGCCGTTTTAACAACTTATAAAATTTCATATCCATAAACTGCTATCGTTACTTTTTCTACAAATACATTCGGGCTGCCTGTTTTTTTTTTTTTTTTTACCTCGACCCAGGCCCTTATGTCGATATAAAACAAAATGGCGTCCAAGGAACATGTTTCTCGAACATCTGTAAGTCCTGGAAGTACTTCCTTCCAGGTAACCCGTGTTACGCACCAGATGGAAACGATACTTCTTTCTTGATATGGCCCATTCCCTGGCGTTCTAGTGGGTTGCCTGTGGTCTTACATGAGCCCAGTGGAGCGAGGGCTGGGTCAGATTACGTCACATCCCTGATCTAACCACAGGAAGCCCGTCTAGGACGCCAGGTACTCGGCTTACTGGAAGCCAGTACTTGGCAAAGGCATACCTGTGGCGTAGTGTAATGGTTACTGCAGTCATTGAGACATAGTTAAGAACAAACTAATAAGAAGGAATTAGCTAGAAATCACGACAAATCAGTGAAACATTTCAGCGGCGCAGGTATGTCGCAAAAACTTTTTGTCAGGATAAGTACAAGTGTGTGTCCGCGTGAACAATAGATCTCTTCGGCGCCGTATGCAAATTAGTGCTCATTCAGATCATTCTTTTAAACGGCAGTGGTTACATATGACCGTACGAAATGTTAGGGCGCTTACATGAGACCAGCACCGCGGCAAAACGCATTTGCCTTGCGCTAAAGATTCACACCCTGTGAAATAAAAACAAAAGAATAATCTACATGACAAAACATATCTCGTGCTGTCTTGGAAATTTGGAAAACGTAAGCTCCAGAAACAAAAGTTAAGGCCAAAAATTGCAGATAGAACATGATCATAATTATCTTTCTCTGAACTTTTGCACCTCGCACTTTAAGGCTTGCACCTGAGGCGAAAATTATGGTTTAAATTCGAAATTTATTGTTCGCTGTTATGTAGATTTTTTCATTTCACATGCCAGTGAATCTTTAGCGCATGTGAACTGCGTTTTGACCGGTACATTCTCGTACCAAGAACACCGTCTGTCGCCTCGAGTGGGAGGCACTGGTGGAGAGAAAGATCGTGCTCATGCTCCAGCGTTCAAAATCAACCAATGAACAATTGTCCTCAAATTGCTATCACCAGAGCCTACCCTGCGAGAATGAGACCGGCACGACTCGGAATTTCGATCAGTGCGCATGGCTGCTGATCATTACGCTGACCAAAAATGACTTGCAAATGTCAAGGCGCGGTACGAGCTCCGACCGCACGAAGTTTAAAAGTTCGTGCCGGTCTGAGTTCGCACTGGTCTCACGTTATCACCATCCTAATGACGTGTTTGGTTCATTTTCTTCTGAATATGAAAAAAGTTGAAAAGCAGCAATTCTAAACTATTTCTCTTCAGGGCATCATGTAAACACCACAACATGATTTGAGATGGGCAATTTGCACACGACGCCAAAAAGATCTATACAGGAGCCCATCTATAGGAGCCTCCATCTCCACCTCTAGGTCTAGCCATATGCACAGGATAGAAGAGTCAGGAGCCCATCAACAGGAGCCTACATCTCCACCTCTAGGTCTAGCCATATGCACAGGAGTAGAAGAGTCAGGAGCCCATCAACAGGAGTCTCCATCTCCACCTCTAGGTCTAGCCACATGCACAGGAGTAGAAGAGTCAGGAGACCATCAACAGGAGCCTCCATCTCCACCTCTAGGTCTAGCCACATGCACAGGAGTAGAAGAGTCAGGAGACCATCAACAGGAGCCTCCATCTCCACCTCTAGGTCTAGCCATATGCACAGGAGTAGGAGTCTATTCTTAGATTGTGAATTTTAAATTTTCAGCCATCCTTGTTTTGAGTCAGGTACATATTTGTAACTGTGTTTGATAACTCTCGTGGGATTCCAAATCTACAATCATCTACTCCAGTGCTTCGAACGCCCACCAATATGTGATGGCTGATATTCATGCAGTGCTTACGTCACAAGTGCAAATACTACTGTCATTGTCCCATTCGTATCAGGCCTCTATGACGTATTGCCCGTCCTCTTTGTAAATATTAAGGTTCTTCAGTGTGGAGACCTTAATTTTCTCTTGTTGAGGTTTCTGAAATTTCGAAGGAAAAGCATTCAATGTAAAATAATCATCTTACAGTCCACCTTCTTCTGAACTGTAAATGTTAATAAGCTATATCTGATATCCTTTGTGGTTCATATGCGGGGGGTTATTTTTTGGTCGGCGCAAGAGTGGATTACCAAGAGTTTCCATATTTACTATATGTGCGCCCGATCACAGTCAGAGAAGTGTCTATTTTTAGAACTAGAATGCCCGCGAAAATTCGTCATCCACAGGGTTCCCACTTTCTCGCCACGCGAACAGTTTGAGATCCAGCCTAAAATTAAATCGCAGATCAATGGAAAAACCGTTAAAATCGCAAAGATAAGGTAGGATATTCTCTATTTGTTGTGTATTGGGCATCGAGCATTCGAGCCTGAGCATTCGAATACTTTCGCGCGCGAAACTCAAATCTAAAAATAGACACTTTTCTGACTGTGATGTGGACAAATACAGTAGGAAAGATTCTAACTCTTGTTAATCCACTCTTGTCGGGATGATTGTCGGGAATTTTCAGTTTCACCCCTAAAAGATACCAAAAAGGCGGGTCTCAAATAATGTTTTAGCCTAAAAGATACCCGTCAAGAAATTTCCGTCTTTGAGTACAATGCTGCCTTTGATGTTGTCTAAATTATCGCCTTGTCAGCAAGTACTCTCTCTCTCTTTTTCCGCGGTTTTTCCGCCCTTAAAAGATACCAATACCTTAAATGTTATTGCAGGTTACCTCTAAATACGACGATGATCCCCGACCAAAAATATCGGAGTCCTCCCCCCTCCCTCCAGTGGCGGATCCAGGATTTTAAGAGGGGTGGGTCATTTTTGCTGATGAAGTGCAACGTATGAGGAAACCAATCCTTCTCTGTTGTCCGTGGCCCTCTCACAAGGCGAAGTCATGGTTGCTACATCATGAATTTAATATACTGGTATACATTGGGTCATATGAAAAGAATCACTCTGAAATGACAAAAAGTCTTTAGCGAACCGATCCCAAAAAATCGGTTCGTTGGGAGAGGGGTTTCATTTGCACCCGATGAACCCCCCCTGATCCGTGCCTCCTCCCCCCCCCCCCCCCCCCCCCCCCCTCCCGGGTTCATATGAAAGTAATTGAGTTCTAAATATTTAATGAGACATGTTTATTTCACGAGTATGAGCGCACTATTATCAATGATTATGTCAGATCTACACGTGCTAAAGCTCCTTACCGCCCGTCTCCGTTTCCGGTGCCTCCCCTTTCCATCCCCTTTACCATCCTCTTCATCCTTCTGCTCTTCCTTCTCTTCGTCGGCATTCTCCGGAGATTTCGGAGCGCTTTCGGCTTTTTCCGACCCCGCTTCTACGTTCGTGTGTTGTGACGCTTCGCTTTGTTCGAGTTCCTTCGGCGTCTCCTCGGCCTTCTTGACGAAATCTTTGCGACCCTGTACGAGGAAGACCGGTAAAACCAAGCTTAGGGGAAATGACGTTGGGTGATCTGATAATTTTATTCGGTTCCAGTTATTTCAACTTTTTTTAGTGAAAAACATTTCCTTGCATAATTTACCACATTTTTACCCAGTCTTCACGAAGCTGGAAAAACATATTCAAGAAAATCTTGTAGAAAGGCACAACTGGGATGAAAATATACTTTTCAGGCTGTTACAAATGCAGTCACCTCGCGTACCTCTCTTCCAAACACAAACATGCACACCGCCTAAAAAGAAAGGAAGAAAGTGTGAAAAACGATAAGCAACTTACAAATAAAAAATCTCGCCCGATAGCAATGCAAGTATTAGGCCAGTTTCAAAACAATTGAGAACGTTCATTAAACAGCCAAGTTAATAAAGTTTATAAGGAATGTCATTTGGACTACTATTAGGTTCTTTTTCGGCGAATCTGTGAAAAATTGATGTGCGATAGTCGACTAACGTTTTGACACTCGTAAAATGTAACTGCGAAGATTAAACATATTAAGTTTCAATTTCAGATGATTACCCACGAGCCATGCCCACACACCGGCTATGCCATGCTGATGAGTCCTAACAAGGACGAAACAGCTGTACATGGTTGCCGAACTGCACGGGTAATAGACTGTGCTAGCGTTCCGTCTAGGCCAGACTTATGCCGATGTGTGTATAGTTAGTGTTCATTCTCACTTATTATCCCACACAGGTGCGATCCTCCTCATACAGTTGTCAGTTATTACTATATAAATTAGAAATTTATATTCGCCTGAGCGAAGCGAAAGAGAATAGAATAAACATTTCAATTTCAGATGATCACCCCCGAGCCATCTTAAATTTTGGAAAACTATAACGCTTGTGTTTGGCTATATTTGAAGGTCTTCAAAAACATTTTCTATGTATGTCACGTTGCGAAAAATAGAATGTACGCGTTGTTTGGGGGAAACACAGCTGAGTGAGAGATTGATATTTACCTGTAAAATAACGGACGCCGTTAAGTAATATTGTGGCTGGAATGATTCCTGGACAACTGACTGGTAAGCCGTGATACACGTAGTGCCCAGGAATGCCAGTACAATCGCGTCCTTGATCACTCGATATCTAAGCGACATAAATTTCAATGTTTGAAGTCACGTTTTATTTTCTCGGGAATGAGTTGATCATTTCCATTTGAAACGAATACACAGGCTATAACAGCATTCCTTCATCGTCTTTATACTGTCTCTTACTCAGGCTTTTGTGCCAAAAATTAGCAAAACTCGCGGCGGATCCGCGAAAGGAAAAATCTCCAGGCGCGCAATGCATCATGGGAAGGCTCAGGCGCTGTCGCAAAGGATCACGGGAACGCTCAACCGAAGAAATGCCCTTACCATCATGCCTTTCGCACTAGCTCGCTCGCAGTCGCCCTCGCCTCGAAAATCGCTAGAACGCACATGGGTACGAGGCAGGTATTTATGGTGGCCGGGCAAATTTTTGCTTCCTCGGTTTTCAAACGCTTATCGCTTTATACGGTTTTCACGCGCCAGCGCGCATCCGAAATGTTACATATTACGGCGCACCAAAGAGAGACAGGGAAGGTAAACAGGCTTGTCATTGTACTACCAGGGACGGCGGAACAGGCCACTGCTGAAGTAAACATGGCTGATCGTATAGACGTTTCACATAAAGCTTGAAAAAAGCCAAGGCATTGGTGTCTGCCTTCGAAGGAATCGCAATTCGTAAAAGATTGCGTCTCGTACAACCTCATGATCATACAAAGTACTCTGAACACCAGAATTCTATCTACAATCCGCGCCAAAACTAGTTGACACACTCACTCCTTTTAGTAACGCTAACAAATGCTCGCAAGAACGACGAACGACAAGAGAACATTAATGCGCCACCCCCTCTCCCCCTGTGCAATGTTGAAACCCCAACTGCACCGTACAAAACTCCGATGATATCCCTACAGGAACAACACTGATTAGGGGGGAGAGGGGGGGGGGGGGGGGGGGGGGGGAGGGGGGGGGGGGGGGGGAGAAAAGAGCTTGTTGGTGGGAGACTCCTGCGAAGGAACCGAATTTTAAGAATAACGTTGAGAAATGGGTCAACAGTTTTGGCGGGGATTGTGGGTTCTTTTAGTAGACCACTGGTCCAATGTTATAACACTTTTTTGGAACAACATGATACGTGGTTTGCTGAATTCAGTCGAAAATATGATCCACTGTTTTCTCTTGGTTAGCCGGCGAAAGCCGACAGCTATCTCTCGATCAGCCGATTTAGAAACAGATGCTTTCTCTGACTCGGTATTTTTCTGGCCTACAAAATGGAGGATAAAATGGGCCCTGAAACCATCTTTTTGTGATGAGTAACTTACTTCATCTGGTGATAGTCAAACTTTTCCAGTCTTTCTTTGGTGGGAATCAGAAGGGTGACCAATACTGCCAGGTTACACTAAAAAGGCAAAACGAAATCAAATTTTGTGCTCTTTTTTCAAAAACTGCACTTTATGATCATTATCGTCAACATTATAACCGCATCATACTCTATAACAGCAACGGCCACATATTTTCACATTATCTTCACTATCTTGAACATCACATTTGTCATCATCTTTATCGCCACCATAATCACCAACATCAAGACAAAATGGCGACCAATATAACGATGTTTCTCGCACATCTGCGAGTTTTGGTAAATTTTCCTGCTACATTCCCTAGGATATGCAGAGGGAAACTGCTTTCAGGCCTTCCATATAAGGTAAGGGGATTTACTAATAAAGAAGTTTTGCAACGTCGGCAAAACGACAGCTTTTGGCGAAATTTTCTAGATTTGCCACCAACAACAACAACATCGTCATCATAAAAACATCATCATCAGCAGCAGCATCGCCATCCTCGTCCCCGTCCTTGACCTCGTCCCGTTCCCGTCCTTTCTCGTCCTCGCCCTAATACTCGTCCTGTCCTTCCTCGTCCTCGACCTAATCCTCGTCCCGTCCCTAATTCTCGTTCCGTCCTTCCTCGACCTAATCCTCGTCCTGTCCTTCCTCGTCCTCGACCTAATCCTCGTCCCGTCCCTAATCCTCGTCCGTCCTTTCTCGCCTTCGACCTAATCCTCGTCCCGTCCCTAATCCTCGTTCCGTCCTTCCTCGACCTAATCCTCGTCCCGTCCTTCCTTGTCCTCGACCTAATCCTCGTCCCGTCCCTAATTCTCGTTCCATCCTTCCTCGTCCCGTCCCTAATCCTTGTCCCGTCCCTAATCCTCGTCCCGTCCTTCCTCGCCTTCGACCTAATCCTCGTCCCGTCCCTAATCCTCGTCCCGTCCTTCCTCGTCCTCGACCTAATCCTCGTCCCGTCCCTAATCCTCGTCCCGTCCCTAATCCTCGTCCCGTCCCTAATCCTCGTTCGATCCTTCCTCGTCCTCGACCTAATCCTCGTCCCGTCCCTAATGCTCGTCCCGTCCCTAATCCTCGTTCCATCCTTCCTCGTCCCGTCCCTAATCCTCGTCCCATCCCTAATCCTCGTCCCGTCCTTCCTCGTCCTCGACCTTATCCTCGTCCCGTCCCTAATCCTCGTCCGTCCCTAATCCTCGACCTAATCCTCGTCCCGTCCCTAATCCTCGTCCCGTCCCTAATCCTCGTCCCGTCCTTCCTCGTCCTCGACCTAATCCTCGTCCCGTCCCTAATCCTCGTCCCGTCCTTTCTCGTCCTCGACCTTATCCTCGTCCCGTCCCTAATCCTCGACCTAATCCTCGTCCCGTCCCTAATCCTCGTCCCGTCCCTAATCCTCGTCCCGTCCCTAATCCTCGACCTAATCCTCGTCCCGTCCCTAATCCTCGTCCCGTCCCTAATCCTCGTCCCGTCGTTCCTCGTCCTCGACCTAATCCTCGTCCCGTCCCTAATCCTCGTCCCGTCCTTTCTCGTCCTCGACCTTATCCTCGTCTCGTCCTTCCTCTCCCCCCCCCCCCCACCCTCGTCCTTGCCCTCGTACCTGCCCTCCTCCTCCTCTACTACTTACAATAATGATGATGAGTAGTGGTGCACCGTAACCCCACATGGAACCACCAGCAGCCGCCGTCCAGCACCTATGGCAATAGCAATAAACATATTAAATCCCACATACTTGATATCTAAACGGTTTTCACACGTTCGTGCGGCCTGTTTACCTTCCCTTTTGCTTGGTGATATTAAAAAAACATAGTTCATGGGCTGGACTGATCATGAAACCCGTCACCGTCCTTGTCATTGTACTACCAGGGACGGTGGAACAGTTTTCAAAGTGGATGGGAAGGTCGTTAGTTAGATTGTATACAAGATGGGGGGGCTTCCCCGGCTCCGCCGTCCCTGTCTACTGTTTGTTCAGTTTTTTCTGTTTTGACTGTGCACTGTCACGGTACCAAGTACCAAAATTCAGCCAATAAGATGCAAGTGCACTTTCACCTACATTGAAACAAAAGATTCTACAGGGTCAAAATCAGCATAATAGCCCCTCTTAACATCCAGCTCACGCTATTGTGTTGTTCCTTTGAAGTTTGCCGGGCTTCCTAACCATTCCACTCGATTAGGTTTGTAAAAACAAACGTTCAAAGATCATATACATACACGTCACTGGGATTTTTCAAATCGATTTGAATACCAATGGCTATCAATGACAGGAGTAGTGGCAGACCTGTAAAAGAGAAAACATACATGTTTAGAATTAATCCAATTCTCTACCACAATGGGCAGGTAACTGGTAGGGGAAGGGGCAAAGGTCATCCATGACACCTCTGTGCCCCCTTAAGGAGACTCGAAATAGTTTTCGTCGCACCCGCGCTCGCTAGCGAAATTGAGCGTGCGCGCTTGCCAATATCCATTGTAAACCCGTTCACACGAGACCGGTACAAAATCAGACCTGATCGGTAAAATTCTGGTACGGCACCGTCGAGCGTTCACACGGGACCTGCGGTACCGGACCGAATTTGGCACGGCTAGGCCGTGTGAACACTGCTGCAAAACGTGCAAGAATTGTACCGGTACCGTATGAACAGGCGGTACCGTACCAGAATTGTACCTGTCCGGTTTTGTACCGGTTTCGTGTGAACGGGGTCTGTATCTAATGGTTGGCGCGTGCGCAGTTGGCGCATGGTGCAGGTCGCGTTATTTTGTGACATTTTGTGTCATGCTCAACGCGCGCGCAATTATATAACAACTTGACGGTGAACTTTTTTGGTTTTGAAATTTGGATATATTTTTAATTGTTAACAGTTTGAGCTGTTGACAATTTTTTGTCGAATTTCATCTCAAATTAAAAAAATTATTCAAGAAAAATTATTCATGTTTTGCTGACGAGTGCATGTTCCTACTGATAATTTTTAGGGCGACATAGATAAACTTTCTATCCAGATTACAACCTACCCCAGCCCACACAGATATAGACTGCGTCGATGTTGAGTCCAGAGGCGAAAAGTTGCTTGATCTTGCCTTGAAGTCTCAGAGCGTGCAGCAAGAGCCAACAGAACTCGGCCAGCACTGAGAAATACACACTGAAAGCGAGGAAACCACACAGAGTCTGTGGAAGGGAAAGCGATGGACAATAAACATAGTACAATACATTTTTTTTCTTTTTTATAGAAAAACATTTCAAGTGACTGTGCGTTTGTACAAAGTATGCAAAATCTTTGAAAGTAGAATGTAGGTTAATTGTTTATAGTTTTGTAACTTCCCTGGAGACGTTCTCAGTTACCCTGGATGGCTCTTGGCAAGGATGAGATATATGGGTCCCGCCAAGCAAAAACGCGCCTTATACGGAATTCTATATAATAGAAGTAGAAAGAGCCTTGCAGGTCTCCTGCGGCGACTACTTGATGAGTTAAACTTTGCAAAAGATACCTGCTCGGCCTTGACATTAGCACCCACTACAAACACGATCTCCATGTAGATTATGGCGCCGCACATACACAAGCGCATCACTTCGCCTCCATGGATATTTCTGTAGACAGGAATGGTTAATAAGAACTCACAGACCTCGTTTGGGTTGACTTAGCCTGTTCAGAGCCATTCCCTTCCCCTTCAGGCGACAATCTTTGTCAAAAAGGTTTGAACCATTTTTAAGAAGGCTGTATGTTCTCGTCGGTATGGGGATCGCACTTAATTTTTGCCACCCCCCTCGTTCCTCAGTCAATGATGACAATAGCTTGTTAGGATGGAAATCCATTTTAATGGTCCAAGCATTTGACACAGATTGTAGGCTTGGCCCTTTGGTCTGGTAACAAAAGAACAGGGATGTTCTTTCAAAGTTATACCCCTGTCCTCCGTCGGATTGGGGGTACCAAAACATTTTCATTCAAGCTAATACAATGTCATTCATTTTGGATCGATAAACTCACATTTTGTAGACGATGTGGACAGCGGCAGCGAGAAGAATAGCGAGGGATACCCCGACCCCAGTGTACGTGTTTGGGAGGAGCTTTAACTTATGGTAGATCACCTGTGGAGGAAGATGAAAGATGATTACATGGCCCACCAAGAGAATGACATGACCGACCAAGACATGACCGACCAAGAGAATGACATGACCGACCAAGAGAATGACATAATCGACCAAGACAATGACATGACCGACCAAAAGAATGACATGACCGACCAAGACAATGACATAACCGACCAAGAGAATGACCGACCAAGGCAATGACATGACCGACCAAGACAATGACATAACCGACCAAGACATGACCGACCAAGACAATGACATGACCGACCAAGACAATGACATTAGTGTAATTCAGCTTACGAGCTGCAAGTCTGGGGAGTCGGTCGCGAACATCTATAATCTATCCATGTTTGTACCTTCTTCGCCGCAACTACAGCAAACATCCCCGTATGATCACATTCGCATTCGGTGTGAGTCAAGTTCGTTTTCTTCACTTTACATCCACGTCGAGTCCACCCTCCTTCCAACATGCCCCTGAAAATATAGAGCCAAAACAATCAATCCAAATAACACCAGCATTTGAACTTGGTGGAGTGCCATGTGTAGTTAAAATTTAAACACACTGAGAGATGTGTATTTGTATGGAGGTCTGCATGCACACGTTAATGATGAGGTGTCTAAGGTCTCCACGGTGATAAAACCTGTCGCGTCATGTTACGAAGGTCGTGTAGGTATCGTTTTAAAGTTGAAAACATGACCCATTTTCTATAATAATTTGTTCACCGTGACATTCATTTAAGTTGTCGTTATTTGGCTTCAAAGAAAAAAAAAAATACTAGTTTTCTAACAATTAAACAGCACCTCCCCCTTCGTGTTAATGCGTACAACCCCACATTTAATCGAAATCTAGTATCCAGGAGGCACAATCTAGTCTCCAATCAGGCACACGGGAGATTTTTTCAGTCTTTTCAGTGTGACGCAACAATTTGGGAAGAGTGAAAAGGCCTATTGGCGTAATTCTCGTACCCAGGGCTCCCCAGCTTGTCTCCTCGCGGGGAAGATCCTGCTGGCAGTCACTGAAGCGTACCTGAGATGTGTTGCAGAGGCGTTGACAAAAAGAACTTTCTGCGCATGCCCCAACGTTCAATATCAGCCATTTAGCGAAGGCCCTCACATGGCGGTCACCAGGGCTTCCCCCGCAAGGTAAGGAGCCGGGGAGCTCTTGAGTACGAGAATGTGTGAAGGGTCTTTCAAAAAGAGCCCTCCTTTGTTATTGTTTTCGTTCGATATTAAAGACGAATTGCATGTATACATATCTCTTAGTAAACATCTAAAAACAAAGTTTGATATTTGATTTACCAAACTCAATCGAAAACATTGCTCAATATTCTGCAAATCAGCCGATGGAAATGGATGCTTTCTCCGACTTGGCATGTTGCTAAGCTGTCAAAATGGCTGCTGACACACGCTCTTTAATAAGGCGATGAACCTAATGACAATTTTAGGAATGTTAAGATTGCAGAGTTTGGTGTTTATAACTGTGATGACAAATTAGCAATCACTCGGTGAATGAATGGATGAGTTGTTTCAGGCGTTCTTGCTATTAGCCATGCAGATCATACACAATGTTAGCGGTGTTATTGCTGGGCCAGCGGGATTTTAAACGAATTCATTAGATATTTCGTTTCCACTCTTAAAAGGTCAATATGAGAACCTATTGAAATTTTGATACCGCAGCAATGACGTCATTTTCCCGCTAAAAACCACTAATTTGGGCATTTTGAAAGAAGAAGTTTGTCGATCTCATTGTCCGGTAATAGACAAAATCGGCTAACGGTGTTTACATCTTGTTGCCACCCAATGCATGAATGCAGATCATGTGATGATTCCTTTGGGTGGATACCTTTGTTAGTTCTGCTCATACATTCATGCACTCGGTCGAGAGAGAAAACACGACAATTGCACCACCCAAAGGAATCATCACATGATCTAAATTGGGTGACAACAAGATGTGAGCACCTTTGGCCGATTTGGTCTATTTCGAGGTCTGTTGTGCCAAGTGTGTTTAATGTGACTCCACGTAAAGTCCAAGCGCATTTTCTGTAAATATAAATTGGTCATAAATTTTACAATATTCGTGTGAAGAATATCAAACTTGGAGGACAGTAGGAGGGATCGTTTAGCAATAATTTAACATATTTCAATCTTTATTTGCGTTAATACTTTTAATAATATTCCAGCTACAGTGGACCCCCTTTTTCCTTTTTAAACATCTCTAAAACAATTTTTTTAGAGATGTTTAAAGAAGAAAAAGGGGGTCCACTGTAGATCTGTAGATGGGATATTATTCAAAGTATTAACGCAAATAAAGATCGACATATGTTATACTATATTGCTAAAAGATACCCCCTACTGTCTTCCAAGTTTGATATCCGTCACAAGAATATTATAAAAGTCATGACCGAACTTATAATTACAGAAAATACACTTGGACTTTTCGTGGAGTCACCTTAAAGTAAAATAACTATTTCTGTAGCCTGCGAAAGCCGACACAACATGGCGCTCGTCGAAAGAGACTCCCGCAAAGAGGCGTCTGCGAGCTCAGGCCAAACATTCCGTACTGATGACGTATTTGACCCAGTTCTGGTCAAAAGAATTATGCGGCCAGTTTAAATTTGTTGCTTCTTTTTTCGTCTTATTTGAATTTCTTATTATAAAATAATTTTCGTGCTATAAAAATATTAAATCACATAGTCAAATTGGCCGCGTAATAGTTTTTAACCAGATCAGGGTCGAAATAATACGTCATCAGTATGGAATGTTTGGCTTGAGAGCGCAGACGCCTCCTTGTGGGAGTCTCTTCGGCGAGCGCTGAGTGGTATCGGCTTTCGCAGGCTACTATTTCTGGTATGTATTCAGCAAGGCCCGTTCAAGCAGGTTAGTAGATTAGTATATTAGCGAACTTACGAAGTTAGGATACCGCTGCTCTGCCTGAGAATTGAATAAACACAAACACAGGCATTAGACAGCAGATTAGAGCGTATTCTACGCGTTCCTATTGGCCCAGGTTTTGAATTCGTTGTTTAGTCAGCCAATCAGAATGCGTGAAAAAAATCAGCGACTCGTCTTTTCTTAGGTCACGCCTAAATGCAAGTCGTACTTATTCCGTCTCCTGATTGGTTAATTGCTGCCTTTTTTCTGATTGGCTTATTATGTCTACTTTTCGTTTAGCTTTCGACACTCGTTGGAAAATGTGGCAAATCATTCATCTAAATAATTCCTGGTTCCAGGGTGAAGTTTCCGTGTTTTCGAGCCTTAGTCACTCATATTTTGGTTATTTTAGTGATAGTTCGTTTTGCCTCAGTGATTCTAGTCTTGCTCTGTTTCTTGCTGAAACTTCACCCTGGGGACACTCACTAGGATTCTCAGTTCTATGAATCAAAAACGGCAGTCCCAAAGGCGGAGCATCGGGGCCTCCTATCACTGGATGATTAATTTTAGTGCCTTCTCATTGGCAGCAGAATAAGATCGTGTTAATCGTCATCCCTTGAATAATACGATTTCGTTCCGGATCCAATGATAAGAGGACCCGAAGCTACGCCCTTGGGACTGAAGTTTTGATTGATAGAACTGAGAATCGTAGTGAGTGTCCCCAGGGTGAAGTTTCAGAAAGAAACAGAGCAAGACTAGAATCATTGAGGCAAAACGAACTACCACTGAAATAATCAAAATACGACTGAATTAAGGCTCGAAAACACGGTAACTTCACCCTGGGACCAGGGTACTAAATAATCTAAACGCTATATTCTTGCGATCCATAGCCGCGGAAAAAGAATGAATACTGATTGGAAAGCCACGTGATCTGAAATGGGAAAACATTACGCACAATATGAGGAGGTCTATAGCGCTGTTCACGCTGACGTCATACTTTGTTATTGATGAGCCAACCAGCATTAGAATGGCAATGTTAATAAACAGAGAACAGCGCTATTGCGGAATTACAGATTTGAAAAAAAAAACTCGACCAAAAACGGAAAAATGAACGAAATGGAAAAATGTCAACAAAATGGTGCATTAAAATAAGAAAATGAACAGGATTAACTAAGCTAAGAGTCGGCAAGGACTGGCCATTTGTAAGACTTACCTGGCCGTTTTATTCCACGTCACGCAATACTTGTGTCCGATATACATGGCAGGAAACAACTGCTTGTGCTGGAAAAGCGAAATAGTAATTGTAATTACGGCGCTTTATGGTCCGTTCACATGCTGTGATCGCAAAACGCCATCCACCACTTTCATAATTCAGTTTTTCTAGTTAAAGAGGAAAGAAATTCTCACTCTTCTTACTGTAGTCAAAAACTTGCTGCTCAGAAAACTGACATCAGTACACAAATTACACAGTTTCAGAAAAATTAGTATAATTTGGTTAAATATTGACGGAATTATAGGATTTTCACTATAAGCCTCTTCTGGCCTCGTTTTGGTGTAAATTGAGATGCTTTTATCTCGTCCAAGATTTGCTGGTTTCAACTCAACTCTACAAATGCTTTGAAAGTAATCAGACACTATAATTTTGAATCATTTTCGTGTCAAAATTTCAAATAGCTTTAAAGTTTGAAATGCCTCATGCAAATGAGCGGCGGCCATTATGAAAGTGGTGTATATTCAACAATAAACAAATATAATATTCAACAGCAAACCAATCAGGGGGCGACGTAAGTCAGTCTTGCGTTTACTTGTGACGTGAGCAATGGCGCATTTTGATTTAGTTCGCAATTTCATTGGCTGGAAGATGAAAGACTTTGCTCTCGACCAATAGGAACGCGGACTAAACAACAAGCCAGTAAGTCTGGCCTACTTTCTGCGGTCATCTGAAATCCTCTGTTCTATAGGCGGATTTATTGTGACGTCAATGTTTACATATTTGAAGCATCCGTGAAAATCAGCAAGGGTAACGGAGCTACAAAAAGAAATGAATTTCAATAGCGCCTGGTGAATGTAGCGTAATTAGAAAGTTTTACGTTCGTCAATCAAATTATGAGCGCATGGCGATAAGTTCAATTTACAGAAAACATGAGGGCTAATGAGCTTCTTGCCACCCAAGAAATTCAAGGCAAATGCCTCTTTGCTCTTGAAAAATGTAATAAAGATGTTCGCGAAATTAAATAATTACTATTCCTAAGAACGTATTGACGTTTACGTTCATTTTGGAGGCTCTATGCAGGTTTTTAAAAATAAATGGATTGCTGTGTGGCAAACGGCTCATTAGCCCAAATATTTTCACCAAAATGAACATTTAACTACGTCCTTACAACTGAATGTTAAACCTTCAAATTGTCAGAGTATGTTTCATTTGCTGTCCGTTATTCATATTCATTGCTTCGGCCCATGTAAAGGGATACGGGATCCAACTAAATTTGAGGTATTGGGATCCAAAGTATGGGATCCGGGATCCAGCTAAATGTGAGGTTTGGGATCAGGGAACCAGAGTGTAGGATCCGGGATCCAGAGCATGGGATCCGAAATCCACGAGTCAGGATCCGGGATCCAAAACTTCTGTGGAACCCTTTACATGGGCCGAAGTGCTGATTATTTTCTAGTTCCTTCGAACATTCTGAATGACGTTCTAGAAAACAAAGACCATAAGTTGTTCAGAAATTTTTCGCACAACAATCACCCGTTAAACCCCCTTCTGCCTAGGGTTAAGGAAGCTTCTAGAAGGCTGAGAAGTACTTCATGCACTCTGCCAAGAGTAAACACGGAACGGTATAAGAACACATTTTTTAATAGACTTAGTTTTAGATACAATTAAGCAATATAGGGATGGGGTATCTGGGCTTGTATATATATATATTATAGACTTTTTAGATATTTTTAGAATATTTTTAGAATTTTAGAATTATATAATTGGGAATGGTTTGTAACGTTCAGTATGTTTTTATTGAATGAAATAAAGATTATTATTATATAAACACCAATGAAATACCAGGTGATCTCCCGCGCGAAAACTTGATATCTTCACATGTGAAAATATCATGTTATTTTCACATGTGAAAATATCACACTCGCCTTTGCTGAATGCTCGATATTTAAGCTTAACTCAAATAAAATTTGAATTTGGTATTTCATTGATGTTTGTATAATAAACAGAACATTACATGACCGCTTGGAGATACGAATTTTATCTTCTCGTGTTAAAAATTTATCTCACTCGAAGATAAAATTCGTATCTCCGCGCGGCCATGTAATATCCTCTATTTATTATTATTATTATCTACAGACCTTGCTTATGCAAATGAGCCCATACTGTAAACACGCAACCCCCCTATTGGGGCACAGCTTTGACAACTTACCATGACGTGCGGGAACGTTAACTTGACTGCGTTATCGCCGGTCAGCGGCAGATCATCACGATTCATGCGCATTCCAATATAGCAGGAGATGATGAAGACTGGCTTGTCGAAAATGCAGCCTACCTCGGGACTGTGAAAAAACAACAGTGAGAACATCAACTAAGAATAAACTCATCATATGGGGATAGCGTCACTAGTAGCCCCTCTGTTTCAAACACCCACTCTTTTTTATCAAGTGCACTTAGTTTTCTACGAATCCACTCGGGCTGCCTGTGGTGTGTTAAAATATCGTCGCCAGTCCCTTTGGCCAAACAAAAACACAATATGGCGAGAACCAAGAACACGATGGTTCTCCAGCCTCATACAGTATTGGGTAAGCAAAGAGTTATGGAACAGGGCTCGAAAATAGTTATGGGATAGGCTTTGATGGCGCGCATAGCCTTGTGTGATAGCAGAATTATTTTCATGCGCTTCTCTAATCTATTGCGCACTCACACCATACCTATACCCTGTCCCTACGCCTTCCAAAATTCTTTTGACGAAAAACGATCGAAAAAAGAAATGGCTTTAGTTTTTTGGTTCTCGAACATCTGGAAATGTTGTTGGATTTTCCTGCTTCTTTGCACAGACATGAAAAGATATGAAAAGGAAACGGGGATTCCCGCATATAATACGGAGATTTTGCAACTGCGATAAGTCGACAGCAGATTGTGGTGAAATCTTTATACTTGATAATAAATGTAAAACAACACCTCGCCACACTCACCCACTCCTCCTAAGTTACCTGTAGGCGGGGCATGTTGAGCCTCGACCACTTGGCACCACGGTGTTATTAAATGAAGGGCACGTGATCAGGTTAATCACCGTAACATTCTGTGCCACACTCACCCACCCCTCCCTAAGTCACCTGTAGGCGGGGCACGTTGAGCCTCGACCACTTGGCACCACGGTGTTATTAAATGAAGGGCACGTGATCAGGTTAATCACCGTAACATTCTGTGGCACACTCACCCACCCCTCCCTAAGTTACCTGTAGGCGGGGCACGTTGAGCCTCGACCACTTGGCACCACGGTGTTATTAAATGAAGGGCACGTGATCAGGTTAATCACCGTAACATTCTGTGGCACATTCACCCACCCCTCCCTATGTTACCTGTAGGAGGGGCACGTTGAGCCTCGACCACTTGGCACCACGGTGTTATTAAATGAAGGGCACGTGATCAGGTTAATCACCGTAACATTCTGTGGCACACTCACCCACCCCTCCCTATGTTACCTGTAGGAGGGGCACGTTGAGCCTCGACCACTTGGCACCACGGTGTTATTAAATGAAGGGCACGTGATCAGGTTAATCACCGTAACATTCTGTGGCACACTCACCCACCCCTCCTAAGTTACCTGTAGGCGGGGCACGTTGAGCCTCGACCACTTGGCACCACGGTCTTACTAAATGAAGGGCACGTGATCAGGTTAATCACCGTAACATTCTGTGCCACACTCACCCACCCCTCCCTAAGTTACCTGTAGGCGGGGCATGTTGAGCCTCGACCACTTGGCACCACGGTGTTATTAAATGAAGGGCACGTGATCAAGTTAATCACCGTAACATTCTGTGGCACACTCACCCACCCCTCCTAAGTTACCTGTAGGCGGGGCACGTTGAGCCTCGACCACTTGGCACCACGGTGTTATTAAATGAAGGGCACGTGATCAAGTTAATCACCGTAACATTCTGTGCCACACTCACCCACCCCTCCCTAAGTTACCTGTAGGCGGGGCACGTTGATCCTCGACCACTTGGCACCACGGTGTTATTAAATGAAGGGCACGTGATCAAGTTTATCACCGTAACATTCTGTGCCACACTCACCCACCCCTCCCTATGTTACCTGTAGGCGGGGCACGTTGAGCCTCGACCACTTGGCACCACGGTGTTATTAATGAAGGGCACGTGATCAGGTTAATCACCGTAACATTCTGCGGCACACTCACCCACCCCTCCCTAAGTTACCTGTAGGCGGGGCACGTTGAGCCTCGACCACTTGGCACCACGGTGTTATTAAATGAAGGGCACGTGATCAGGTTAATAAATGTAAAACAACACCTCGCCACACTCACCCACCCCTCCCTAAGTTACCTGTAGGCGGGGCACGTTGATCCCCGACCACTTGGCACCACGGTGTTATTAAATGAAGGGCACGTGATCAAGTTAATCACCGTAACATTCTGTGGCACGTAATCCACAGGCTTGGGAGCTAAACACAAATAATAAAGAGCAAGCATAGTTAATAGGTGGGAGTCAACCGGGAACTAATTGCAACAAAAGCGGACGGTTTTGTACAATCAGTCGGTCCCCAAATGAACACACTAAAAGTCCCAAAAATCGGAGTGCAGGAACACGCCGAAAACGGAAATCGAAAATGCATGTGTCAGCCGCCATTTTGACAGCATAGCAACATAGCAAGTCGGAGAAAGCATCCATTGCCATCGGCAGATTTACACAATATAGAGCAATGTTTTGGATTGAATTTGGTAAATCAAATCTGAAACTTTGTTTTTAGAATAAGAGATTAAGAGATTTCTACACGTAATTTGTATTCTATAAATATCGAACGAAAACAATAACAAAGGAGTGGTTAACACAGGCTCTTTAATAGGGTGAAATAGCCAGGAAGCCACGCAAACCTCAAAAGATCAGATCAAACGTTGAGGGTCATCATGGTTTCAGAATAGGCCCGCCCAGACGGTACTAGCACTTTTCTTCCGGCATTTTTTCACTCTTTTTTTTTAAACGAATTGCTAGCATTTTTAATCATTTTGTCCAACTTTTATCTAACTCAGAAAATTCTTAAGGTTTGATTTTTTACTTAACAGACTCAACCGAGTGTATATCTAAGGTAGGAAACACGGTAAGATAACCAAACATGGATCAAATTGTTAGGTTCACAGTGTGACAAAATTGTTTTAGGTTCACAGTGTGACTGTTATCGATTGATTAAATAAAAAACATTTATATCTGTTAATTAAGACGTTGTAAGATAACCCATTTTGGACAAAACTGTCCCGGTGACAGGGGGGGGGGGGGGGGGCACCAACATGATCGCCTGTTTGACGTCATCGATGACGTCATCATCTAAGAACCATCATCATCTAAGAAATGTGATGCCTGATCTGAATTGTGCTTGTAATAAAACAAAGCATTTTCTGGAACCAAAGTAGGATTATTTTGAAATCGAGCATTATTCAAAGTACTTCTGGGGCATAAAACGAGAAAGTTTTACTAGCATAATCGGGAAGGGCCTAGGCAGTTAATGGAACTCACGTGTCCATATTTTCGCTACTGACTTCCACACCGCCCGGAATCCCGGAAATGTGACATCACGATCCGAGTGGAAATAGATCTTCAGGATTTGGCCAGAGGAGACGATCTTCCTGTGGTTTTGTGTCCCGCACGTCCTGGGGAGCAGTTCGGGTGAATCCGTCTCGTTTCCGTCCGTTATCTTGAAATTTAAGAACAATCGGTCAGTACTACATAAAATGTCCGTCAAAGAGCCCGTGTCAGCCACTCCTTTGTTATTGTTTTCGTTTGATATTAGAGGACGAATTACGTGTAGAAATATCTTAATAAACATCTAAAAACAAAGTTTCAGATTTGATTTACCAAATTCAAACAAGAAAAATGCTCTATATACTCTAAATCAGCCGATGGAAATGGATAATTTCTCCGACGTGGTATGTTGCTATGCTGTCAAAACGGCGGCTGACACAGGCTCTTTAAGGCCTCAACGTTACTCAAACATGGTCTAAAGAGGAAATTATCGCGATCAACTTCACCAAAACAAAATATACGAAACGACGTATAACGTTACAGCTCGAGTCCGTTATTCATTCCAACCCATCTGCATTAGGACCCTATGATCAGGTCCTATTAACGCCTAAATACGCCCGTGACGTTTCAAAAGCTAGTCGATGGGTATACTATTTTTCTCGTGGCGTTACGTGGCGTTTAGCTTCGCGCGACCGAGATCTGCTAAAAATATTAATCATCATAAGCAACCCTTAGTCTTCCAAAAGGAAATCCATGTGTTACAGTGTTACTTTATTTAAGCATGGCGCTCCGCTAGCGCGCCGGAGCTCCGATTAAATGTGCACCATTCTGAGCAATCCTAATAACGTTCCAGCAGCAAATCGATGGGTGCTCCGCTCGTGCGCCGTTAGGTCCGCTAAAATGTGAATCCATCCTAAGAAAGCTCTAATAACGTTCCAAAAGCAATACTGTTTTGTTAAGCATGGAGCTCCGCCCGCTCTCAGGCGCTCCGCTAAGCTTGATCTATCCTAAGCAGGCCCTAATACCTTGAGATAGTCATAAAAACACTTCTTGTCCTTCTCCAGGTGGAACTCCGCCAGGTCGAGTTCCACCGTGTGATTGACAGGTACTGTGAGTGTCCACATGCACAACACGTTGGTGGGGTAGTTACTGGGGAAGAACGGCGAGGTGATGTTACCTCCAGTGTTGTGAAGCACCCTGTTACAATCTAAGAAGATCAAAGACAAAAATTACAACTCCCTGTAAGAAAGCATCAAGATTGTATGTAGCCCCTGTAAGGAAAGCATCAAGATTGTATGTAGCCTATCAATAGGAGCTAGCAACCCCTATATACTGCATTGAAGGGAACCCTATTTTTTTTTTTGTTCTCCAGTACAACCACATGACAGACGAAGTGCAGAGGGCTTATTGTACAATTTCCCAAACACGACAGAGCGCATGCAAGTATGCACAAAATGAAATGGTAACCTCACAAATGAATCAACACATGGCCTGGATTGGGCGGCAACAAGATGTAAACACCGTTAGCCGATTTTGTCTATCGATCTCTGGTTGGCACATTTATAACAATGCATGACGTCAGCGTCAACAGCACTATACAGGGTTCGTGCGCTTTCTGAATGACAAAAATCCAGGATTTTCCAGGAAGTGTTTAGTTATTTTTCAAGGAGTTTTTATTGGGTAGAAATGCCCCCTCTCGCAAAAAAAACATAAGTCTGGAGGATGTTATAATTTGCAGCCCAAAATCAGATTCACGAAACTGTATGATTCAACCACATTTGAGTTGAAACATTTTTCCAGGATTTTCCTTAAAATTCCAGGACTTTCCAGGAAGGAAATGAAAATCCAGGATATTCCAGGATTTCCAGGAAGCGCACGAACCCTGACAGGCTTGGTGATTCAAGTTGCTTACCGCATTTCTTGAGCTCGGTGTCTCGACCTTGGCAGGGCGCGCCCCCATAGGCAGGGGCGGGATTCGTGCACGTACGCGTACGTGCTTTTTCATAGTTATTATTACAATTAGGTTGCCATGTCCCCCAGTTAGCCCAGTTGCCATCAACTGCAAGCAATAAACAACTAATTAACGACTAGTAAACAACAAATAAACAACTAGCAAACCCATATTGAACGGATAGAGCCCAGTCAAGTTTACGAAAGTCGACATATGGATAGTACTTACTCTAATGCCAAGTCCCATTGGGAACTTAAAATCAAAGAGTAGAATTGAGGGTCACATTACAGTTAAGTTAGATATGCAAAGCCAACCAAATAGAATCGTTTGATCGGTCAGCTCAGGACCCCACGTCTTGTTAACTGGATTTGGTGTAGAAACTCATCCGCAGTGTAATTTTATCAAAACCTGAATATAAGCTGACCCCACCTTTATCTTTTAGTATGCAACATATAATTTCCTTTTGGAAATGTTTATTTTCGGGTTTGAAGACTTACCAACTGTGACCTCGTTCACCGAACTTGATGCCCCATCCAGCGTGAAATTTCCAAATGACGACCTACTAACGGCGGACGACAGGATCCCTGTCGCTTTGGGAACATCAGTGGTATTGACGTCAACAAGAAAGTCAGCAATGATACTTCCGGTTCTGCAGATAAGACAGAAACCTGGAGTCTGTTATACAGTCAACGCTTTTTCGGACAAATCGCTGTTGCGTATATCCCGCTATTGTGAACAGCAGCAAGACCCCAGTGTATAAAGCAGGGATCAAACGGTGATGAGAGTTGATGAGAGCTAATGAGAGTTCCAACTATCATCCACTCTCATCTACTCTCACGAGAAGCGATCAAATGGTGATGAGAATTGATGAGAGTTCCAACTATCATCCACTCTCACCTACTCTCACGAGAAGCGATCAAACGGTGATGAGAGTTGATGAGAACTAATGAGAGTTCCAACTATCATCCACTCTCACCTACTCTCACCAGATGCGATCAAATGGTGATGAGAGTTGATGAGAGCTAATGAGAGTTCCAAGGCTATCATCCACTCTCATCTACTCTCACGAGAAGCGATCAAATGGTGATGAGAGTTGCTGAGAGCTAATGAGAGTTCCAAGGCTATCATCCACTCTCATCTACTCTCACGAGAAGCGATCAAATGGTGATGAGAGTTGATGAGAGCTAATGAGAGTTCCAAGGCTATCATCCACTCTCATCTACTCTCACGAGAAGCGATCAAATGGTGATGAGAGTTGCTGAGAGTTCCAACTATCATCCACTCTCATCTACTCGCACGAGAAGCGATCAAACGGTGATGAGAGTTGATGAGAGCTAATGAGAGTTCCAAGGCTATCATCCACTCTCATCTACTCTCACGAGAAGCGATCAAATGGTGATGAGAGTTGCTGATAGTTGCAACTATCATCCAATCTCATCTACTCTCACGATCAAATGGTGAATGAGAGTTGATGAGAGCCAATGAGAGTTTCAACTATCACCCACTCTAACGAGAAGCGATCAAACGGTGATGAGAGTTGATAAGATCTATAATGAGGTCTAACTATCATCCACTCTCATCTACTCTCACGAGAAGCGATAAAACGGTGTTGAGAGTTGATGAGAGATAATGAGAGTTCCAACTATCATCCACTCTCATCTACTCTCAAGAGAAGCGATCAAACGGTGATGAGAGTTGATGAGAGCTAATGAGAGTTCCAACTATCATCCACTTTCATTTACTCTCACGAGAAGCGATCAAATGGTGATGAGAGTTGATGAGAGTTCCAACTATCATCCACTCTCACCTACTCTCACGCGAAGCGATCAAACGGTGATGAGAGTTGATGAGAACTAATGAGAGTTCCAACTATCATCCACTCTCACCTACTCTCACGAGAATCGATCAAACGGTGATGAGAGTTGATGAGAGCTAATGAGAGTTCCAACTATCATCCACTCTCATCTACTCTCACGAGAATCGATCAAACGGTGATGAGAGTTCATGAGAGTTCCAACTATCATCCACTCTCATCTACTCGCACGAGAAGCGATCAAACGGTGATGAGAGTTGATGTGATCTAATGAGAGTTCCAACTATCATCCACTCTCATCTACTCTCACGAGAAGCGATCAAACGGTGATGAGAGTTCATGAGAGTTCCAACTATCATCCACTCTCATCTACTCGCACGAGAAGCGATCAAACGGTGATGAGAGTTGATGTGATCTAATGAGAGTTCCAACTATCATCCACTCTCATCTACTCGCACGAGAAGCGATCAAACGGTGATGAGAGTTGATGAGAGCTAATGAGAGTTCCAACTATCATCCACTCTCATCTACTCGCACGAGAAGCGATCAAACGGTGATGAGAGTTGATGTGATCTAATGAGAGTTCCAACTATCATCCACTCTCATCTACTCTCACGAGATGCGATCAAACGGTGATGAGAGTTGATGAGAGCTAATGAGAGTCCCAACTATCATCCACTCTCATCTACTCTCACGAGATGCGATCAAATGGTGATGAGAGTTGATGAGAGTTCCAACTATCATCCACTCTCATCTACTCTCACGAGATGCGATCAAATGGTGATGAGAGTTGATGAGAGCTAATGAGAGTTCCAAGGCTATCATCCACTCTCATCTACTCTCACGAAAAGCGATCAAATGGTGATGAGAGTTGCTGAGAGTTCCAACTATCATCCACTCTCATCTACTCGCACGAGAAGCGATCAAACGGTGATGAGAGTTGATGAGAGCTAATGAGAGTTCCAAGGCTATCATCCACTCTCATCTACTCTCACGAGAAGCGATCAAATGGTGATGAGAGTTGCTGATAGTTGCAACTATCATCCAATCTCATCTACTCTCACGATCAAATGGTGAATGAGAGTTGATGAGAGCCAATGAGAGTTTCAACTATCACCCACTCTAACGAGAAGCGATCAAACGGTGATGAGAGTTGATAAGATCTATAATGAGGTCTAACTATCATCCACTCTCATCTACTTTCACGAGAAGCGATAAAACGGTGTTGAGAGTTGATGAGAGATAATGAGAGTTCCAACTATCATCCACTCTCATCTACTCTCAAGAGAAGCGATCAAACGGTGATGAGAGTTGATGAGAGCTAATGAGAGTTCCAACTATCATCCACTTTCATTTACTCTCACGAGAAGCTATCAAACGGTAATGAGAGCTCATGAGAGTTCCAACTATCATCCAATCCAATTTTTAGCGCGCGCGATGGAAAAATTCCGAGGAACTCCAAAAGATAAACTCTCCAATTTTTAGCGCGCGCACTTCAGCGAAATTAAAGAAAAATCGCCGATCTGCGGGACAATTGGATTTTGAGCTGGCTATATAGTTATGCCTGATCCTGGATTATATATTAAACTTATATTACCGGTACTCATTTGAAATTTGGCCATACTAACCTGAATGAGGACTTGACAAACTTGTAATCCAAGGTTGTATTGGTAAAATACGTGTGATTAGAGACCTTGTAAGCCAGCTACGGGGAAAAAAGGGGACAAATGAAAGGCTGGTTGGTGACATAGGGCAGTCACAATTTTTTTTTATTTGCGACTGCCCATTGTAATATCTTTTTACATCTCATTGCATTTCATCTCCTTGAATCGTGTTTATTTCCATGAGACTCTACTCCTTCGTATTTGGATGGATCGGTTTTTAGGGTACGTCAGTATAGCTCGCAAGATCGGACCCTTTCCTGAGTGTTCTTTCTGATTGGCCGAGACGTCGCCATGGAAACAATCTCATCAACAGACCACCGACAAACCATCGACATCTTTTTACGTCCGTAACGCCTGGACATCATTTTTTACGCCCGTAACGCCTGCACGTGATATTATGATGGCGTGTAGAAGAAATCTAGATAGCGTGTCAATTAGATGTCGATGCGATTTCGATGGCGTGTCGATGAGATTTCGATGACGTGTCGCTCAGATCTCGATCAGATCTCGATGAGATGTCGATAGCGTGTCGATGAGATATTGACTCGATGAGATTTCGTTGACGTGTCGATCAGATCTCGATCACATCTCGATGGTATATTGATGAGATTTCGATAGCGTGTCAATGGCATGTTCATGTGTCAATCAGCTCGATTTTAAGTCCATGAGATGGTTTCCATGGCGACGTCTCAGCCCCAACCACAAAGGACCCCCCAGCGAGTACATAGGAAAGGAGGCTTCTGCTACCAGGAACCTGTAGCTTACCGTATTCTTAATCCTGCCGTTGAGATCAACGAACTCGGGAGAGACCTCACTCGCCAAGGCTGCCGTGTAGTTCATGCTGGTGATCTTAATTCGGGTGTTGATTCGGCTGACTGCAGGAAAAAATAGAGTCGAAATATGAATGAGGCTTTAACCTCTGTCGGACAGACAGGCAAACATACAAACAGGATGACAGACAGTCAGTTAGAAAAAACGGCAGCAACGTTCGACAAACGGACAGCGACAAACTCTCAGTCAGAGTGATACATGGGAGTTGTTCCGCTTAAGAACGTCAGAGATGCAAATGAAGCGAGCCTTTTGTTTCCAATTGATCCTGGTCAACTGGAAATAAAAGGCTCGCCTCATTTGCATCTCTAAGGTTCCTACGCGGAACAACTCCATGAAGTGAGACAAAAGAAAGACAATCATGGGCGAAACGAGTTTGCAGTATTGCCAGATAGACAATAAAGAGTCTGAAACAGTCAGACAGACTGACAGACAGAATAAGGGAGTTACAGACAGAGTGAGGAAATGAGAGACTTCGAGACATGAATATTGGTGAGGGGAAGTCAGACAATCAGACAGACTGACTGACGCACTGAGAGTGAGAAATTGAGAAACTGTGTGACTGACAGCTGTGTGACTGACAGGCAGAATAAGCAGGGCCGTAGCTAGCATAGGGTCAGAGGGCCCCCCCCCCCCCCCCAACGAAGTAAAATTGTTAGTGTCAACATATTGTGAAGAAAAACCTGCTTGCCCCCCCCCCCCCCCCAACAAAAACAAAGAATGACCAAGGCCTGCCCCTCCAGTCAAAAATTTCTAGCTACGGCCTTGATAAGAGAGTTACAGACAGAGTAAGAAAGTGAGAGACTCCGAGACATGAATATTAGTGAGACAGTAAGTCAGGCAAACAGTTAATCAGACAGACTGACACGCTAAGAGTGAGAAAGTGAGGTACTGTGTGACAGACATAATAGTGATATAATAATATAATAGTCATTGGCGGCAATGACTGTCAAGCGGTCATAAGCTAAGACACTGAGCATGGTCACTCCCGCGTCCTCAAGAACAGTAAGGATTTTATTGTGATACCCAGACCGGGGTGGGGGGGGGGGGGGGGGGGGTGCTCGTCATATCCCTTAAGGCATAAAATTTACCCAACCCCCTCTTAGGGGTGTCCAAAGAGTCTGCTATCCCTTAGGGGGTCTCACGCCAAAGTTGACCTAGAAATGCAGCGACAGCAGAATAAATTGTTTCAATTTGATGGTAATTTGAAGGAGCGCTAAAACATTAGGATTTTCCACATCCAATTTGCTATCAATTTTCTCGACGAGCACCCCCGTTTATTTTTATGGGGAGTCCCCGCTCCCTCCCTCGGAGTGGAGAAGAAACCGAACCCCACGCAAAATCCTGGTTGCGCCACTGCAATTCATAGTTCCAACCTGTCATTCAAAGCCATAGTTACTGTTGTTATGTCCCACAAACAAACCAGAGGTTTCCTTTAAAAAAGTCCAAAAACATTCCGATCCCGCTTTGGTTTACCAGATATCTTTATCTTCGGATCATCGAAGTTTATACTGTCGTAAATGGCAAAAAGTGCTGTAAATCGATTGATTTCGGAAGTCCTGAAATACTGTTTGTGGGACACGATCAGTTCCCGTGGGAGAATCTTTCCAACTCTGATTGGTATCTCCAGATAGCGTGAAATGGTTTCATTGTTTGATCGGAAGTATGAATGGTAACCGAACTAGCACACATAAGAAAACAATGAAACAGTGGAAACGGATAGATTTCCCCGTTAGTTGCTAACTTTA
Organism: Scolanthus callimorphus; assembly: GCA_033964015.1. Taxonomy (NCBI): domain Eukaryota; kingdom Metazoa; phylum Cnidaria; class Anthozoa; order Actiniaria; family Edwardsiidae; genus Scolanthus; species Scolanthus callimorphus. The sequence continues at coordinate 24,462,118 of CM066920.1, forward strand.
GCAAGCGATGTGCAGCACTTACCATTGCAAGGTAGAGGCTTACATTCAGTAACATTACCGACCGCCTGGACGTCTCGTCTCGCGCGATTCCGGTAATAATGGTACGTGTGACGGTAGTGATCCGGGATATCATCATCCGGCTCGAAAATGTGAGGCCATGGGACCTCCATCGTTATTTCTACCTCACGACGACGGCGCCTTGGACTAGAGGTCGTGGCGGAATCTAAGTATATTGTAGGAAAGAGAAATACTGTGAATTGCGATTGTTCGAGGCCTGACTTATTCGGCAACTAAAACCCGAAATAAACGCACGCGAACAATGCAAACAATTCAGTGACTCTTTACTACGGTCTCCGATATACCGGTCTCCGATATACAGTCTCTGATATTTCGTGAGTGCGATGAAAGATTAGACTCAGTTTTTGTACTTTCACAGTAGCAGTTAAGGCCTCACATGAACTCTCAATTCTTTTTTTTACTAATATGCTACTGAAACGCAATCACAACACCGTTTATGAACGGAAACATGAAACCGTTTGTCTCTTACCGCAGACAATTTATCAAAAGTTAATGCATCAGGTCAGTCAACCTAGTCAAGCTAGTCAGTCCAGTCCAGTCAATCCGAATCAGTCGGTCAGTCTGACGTCATTCAATCAAGTCAAGCCAGTCAGCCAAGTCAAGTCAAGCTAGTCAGTCAAGTCAAGCCAGTCAGTCAAGTCAAGCTAGTCAGTCAAGTCAAGCTAGTCAATCCAGTCCAGTCAATCCGAATCAGTCGGTCAGTCTGACGTCAGTCAGTCAAGTCAAACCAGTCAGTCAAGTCAAGCCAGTCAGTCAAGTCAAACCAGTCAGTCAAGTCAAGCCAGTCAGTCAAGTCAAGCAAAACAGTCATTCAAATCAGTCAGTCAAGTCAAGCAAATCAGTCAAGTCAAGCAAATTAGTCAGTCAAGTCAAGCCAGTCAGTTAGTCAAGCAAATCAGTCAGGCAAGTCAAGCAAATCAGTCAGGCAAGTCAAGCCAGTCAGTCAAGTCAAGCCAGTCAAGTCAAGCCAGTCAAGTCAAGTTAGTCAGTCAAGTCAAGTCAGTCAAGTCAAGCCAGTCAGTCAAGTCAAGCCAGTCAAGTGAAGCTAGTCAGTCAAGTCAAGCTAGTCAATTAAGTCAAGCCAGTTAAGTCAAGTCTAGTCAGTCAAGTCAAGCCAGTCAAGTCAAGCTAGTCAGTCAAGTCAAGCTAGTCAGTCAAGTCAAGCTAGTCAGTCAAGTCAAGCTAGTCAGTCAAGTCAAGCCAGTCAAGTCAAGCTAGTCAGTCAAGTCTAGCCAGTCAAGTCAAGCCAGTCAAGTCAAGTCAAGTCAAGTCAAGCCAGTCAAGTCAAGCCAGTCAAGTCAAGCCAGTCAAGTCAAGCCAGTCAAGTCAAGCCAGCCAGTCAAGTCAAGCTAGTCAGTCAAGTCAAGCTAGTCAAGTCAAGCTAGTCAGTCAAGTCAAGCTAGTCAAGTCAAGCTAGTCAGTCAAGCCAAGCTAGTCAGTCAAGTCAAGCTAGTCAGTCAAGTCAAGCTAGTCAGTCAAGCTAGTCAGTCAAGTCAAGCTAGTCAGTCAAGTCAACTAGTCAGTCAAGTCAAGTCTAGTCAGTCAAGTCAAGCTAGTCAGTCAAGTCAAGCCAATCAAGTCAAGCTAGTCAGTCAAGTCAAGCTAGTCAGTCAAGTTAAGTCAAGCCAGTCAGTCAGTCAAGCCAGTCCGTCGTTCAACCACTTAGTCTAGTCTGCCGATCCAGTGAGTCAGTCCATCAGTTAGTCAGATAGTCTAGGAGTTAGCCAGCCCGCATTCAGTTTGAGTTTGTCTAGTAAGTCAGTCTATTGAATCAGTCGGTAATTCTAGTGAGTCAGTACGTTAATCAGCTAATTTGAAGGATCACTTAGTCACTTGGTCGTCTAGTCATTCAATTTAGTCAGTTAGCCATCAGTCAGTCGGTCGTTCCGTTAGTCTAGTCTGTCAATCTACTGAGTCAGTCACCCATTCTCGACCCGTCGGTCGGTAGGCCAGTCAGTCAGTTAATAATCAACTCATTCAGCCATTTATTAGGACCTTAAAAAGCATGTGTCAGCCGCCATTTTGAAGGCATAGCAACATACCAAGTCGGAGAAAGCATCCATTTCCATCGGCTGATTTAGACAATATGAGCAATTTTCTCGCGATTGAATCTGGCAAATCAAATCTGACACTTTGTTTTTATACGCTGATTTGTCTTAGGGACTTCTACTTGCTCTTTTTACTTCTGAGCATTATTTGAACAAAGCGGCTCATTTCAAGGGGGGCCAGGTCATGTGACCTCTAAATGCAAAAGGCCAATTCTTCCTCTTCTTATATCTCACGAGAACAATAACAAAGTAGTGGCTGACTCCGGCTCTTTAAGTAATGATCCGTATAAGAACTAGGCAAGCCAACGGCCAAGCATGCTGGAATGCAATTAATTTCTATTGAAAATATAGGCAATTTCATTGGCTTAGACATAAAAATCAGTAAAATCACTATGCTAGAAAAAGTTGTCTGAGGATTTTTAGGGAGATTTAAGCACATGTGGTACTCACAAACAGGACATGCAATTTTCAAAGACTTTGTACGTGGAGAACCTAGCGTAAAATGCAGATTCCCACTCCTTTGTTCTTCTTTAATGTGATTGGTCTAGAAACTTTTTGTTGCCATATTTTCTCAAAGCAAGTCGAAATCTATCAAATTTTCACTTTTATTATGTCATTAGTCATGATAACTTTCTGTGGTAAAAAATGATATATTCCACGTGGGGAACCTCCAAAGCCTTAGAACAATGGAGGTTTGCCTAGTTCTTGCTTGGATGGTTACTTAATAATAAAGCAAAACAAATAAAAAATACTAGGAAAGTATGGCCTTACCATTCTTGACGATGAAAGGGCACTCGAATGTCTGTGTGATTGAAGCTGTCCCAACATTACTGTTCACAGGGTCAGAAGTGTTGGGAAACACGTTCTTTCTGACAGCCAAGCAATCCGGGAACGTTTTCAACTGGAGAGCTTAAAGACACATACAAACAAAACTCTAAGTATAGAGCAGATTTCAGATGACCATCGTGAAGTAAACGCAATTGTGCAATCACTAGCCAATCAGAAACAAGAGTAATTACAACTTACTGCTGAATGGTTTCCAGACCAGCCAATCAGGAGCCGAACCAATTGGCTAGTAATTCCTTGCTTGTAATTAGTTCGCAATTTGATTGGTTGATAGAAATAAGCAGCCAATGAGAAAGCAAACCAATTGCAAACACGATGGTCATCTGAAATCCGCTCTAACACATTCAAATGGACAAGTTAGGACTTAAAGGTCCATAGAGTCCTAAAGTGTGACGTCACAAATTTGAAAATTTTTGATTTAGCAATATTTGTTCCATGATTTCGAAAGGGCATATCGATTGAAAGGTACACACCAAAAATGAGGTGAATCGGTTGAAACGCGACCGAGATATGGCCCGCTGAATACATAACTGAGTCCAAAATACAGTGATTTGTTAACGTGCCACTATTATCAAAAATTAGAGTCTCCAATCTTTGCCAATTCTCCATATGTTAGGCTGCTTTGCAAAACTAGAACAATGCCGTTTTCCGTTTTTTGATAGCTCTTTTCGTTAAGAAGTTATTAAGGTAAGAACGATATGCAAATTAGCATGGGTGATGACGTCACACTCTCAACTTGATCAATGCTTAAATACTAAAAAGAGGTATATCTCTATACCTTTTGAAGTTAGAGTGCAGAATGAATACTTGACTTGAACAGAGTGATGTGACTTATCAATCAGGGTTGCCATGGCAACCCCTGGTTCCCAGGCTCCCCAGACGATTTTAGGATTTCCCGATTTTTCCCACCCAGATTTCAGAATTAACCAATTTGCTTGTTACTAAAAGCGAGCTACTACTAAATAAATAAGTGGGCATGGCAATGTAGGTTACAATTGATTTCTTCAAAAGATATAGTCTCATCTAGAATTTTTGATAGGGGTAGTCTGAAACAAAGGCTGTTGCCATGGCAATCAATTAAGGTATACAAAATTATCAGGAAGAGTGAGTTCATAACCGTGGCAAATTTGATAGGATTTGATGCAAATCCAACAAAAATATAAACCCTCAAATAATTCACCACTTTGTTTGTTGAGAGTGTGACGTCATCAAGTCACACTTTGGAGCAATGGCGGCCAAATTTCAAACTCTAATATCTTCGGAACCAAAAAAGATTTTTGAAAACGGAAAGAAGCATATTTCTTCTGAGCCTCAGCTCTTTCAAATAAGACATAAAGTAAATAACTTTCAAACTTGATAATAGTGCCACTTTAAAGAAAATTATGTATTCATTGGGCCATAGCTCGGTAACTAAAAACATGTGAGCTAATGAGCCTTCCGCCACACAACAATCCACACGCATCCACTTGTGCGTGGATCATTCAAACTTAGGGAAAATCGTCAATGCGTTCTTCGGAATAGTAATTATTTGATCTTGAGAAATTTTAATAATTCTTTCAAAAGCAGAGAGGCTTTTTTAAAAGACTTGATTTTTTGGGGGGGCGGGAAGCTCATTAGCCCACATGTTTCTTGCAAATTGAGCTCCTCGCCATGCGAGGATGCATTTTTGTTACGAACGTCAAACGTTCTTAGTACGCTTCATTCACCAGACGCTATTAAAATTCAGAACATTTATTTTTGTACCTCCGTTACGCTTGCTGATTTTCAATATTAAACGCTTATGCAAATGAGAAAAATGATAAACACTGACGTACAAATAATCCGTTATTATTTTTTTCCTCGAGGGCACGGTAACGAATCCTGCATTCTGATTGGTTCTTAGAGCGCGCGCGCGGGGGCAATATTTTCCTATCTCTGACCTAGGTCACGGTAACCATTTTCGCGTGCTTGTTTTCATCGAAAAAATCAAATTTTTGAGTTGGAAAAAAATAAATAAGTTATTTACCGGCTTTAGGTCGGTCCGTATAGGGAAAAACTGTTACCTCGGCCCGGAAAATGTTGACCTCGGCCTCCGGCCTCGGTCAACATTTTCCAGCCCTCGGTCACAGTTTTTCCCTATACGGACCTCCAAGCCGGTAAATAACATATATTTTTTTTCCCTAGAGGGCACGGTAACGAATTCTGCATTCTGGTTGGTTCTTAGAGCGCGCGCGGGGGGGCAATATTTTCCTATCTCTGACCTAGGTCACGGTAACCATTTGCGCGCGCTTGTTTCCATCGACAAAATCAAACTTTAGAGTTGGAAAAAATAAATAAGTTATTTACCGGCTTTAGGTCGGTCCGTATAGGCAAAAACTGTGACCTCGGCCTGGAAAATGTTGACCTCGGCCTCCGGCCTCGGTCAACATTTTCCAGACCTCGGTCACAGTTTTTTTCCTATACGGACCTCCCAGCCGGTAAATAACATATATTTCTTTGCGAACTTGTGTTTTTGGTTTGAATTGCTACATCTTGGCAGCCAAATAAACAATACCTGATCGGAACACTAAAACCTGGTAGACTCTAGCCGGTCGCCCAGATCCCTGGGTTCCTTGAAACATTCCATAGTGATGACGTAGAAAACCTGAATTCATTAACTTCATAAAATTCATAAACGCGTAGAGGTGTTAGAGAGTTATCTAATTAATAGCGTATGAGAGTGGATTTTGTGGATACCAAAACATGTCATTAACTCTCTAACACCTCGCGTTTATGAAGTTAATTTCCTGAAAGTGCAATAAATTGGGCGTAAATGAAAATAATCGCCCGCACAGGAAACGGTCCCTGAGTCTGAAACTACTGAAACCGTGGATAGTCGATTTTTGTCAGGGCCTTCACATATCTGGCGTGGGCGTAAGAACCGTACGGTCGCCATACGACGCTTCAGCTCAGTCTGGAAGTATGGTCCTCGTATTTTTAGTAAAAAATAGACTAAGGTTTACCGGCACACCCTTGTCTCCTATCTCCCTATGGGTCTATTTGTACTTACCCGAAAAACGATTAAACTTGTCGATATCCAAAGTCTTGTTGATGTTAGTCTCACACTCGCTTGCCAGGCTGGTCGCAGTGTTCATAAACTCCTCGATATTGTGCACATTGCTCTTGTCTTTTTCTCGGGTTTCTAGCGGATCCAGAGCCTCCGACGCAACCATCTGCAATGTCAGACAAGAACAGGAGGTTACCTGCGTTTTTCATAATTATGCGAACTCACACTTTATCAGTCTAGTCCCCTGCGTTCTGCGTGGGCTTCCTGTGCTCGGAGATGACCGTGAGGATGCGCGAGCACTGGGTCGAGCTCACGGAGACCTCGTCCCCAGGGTCGTCTCGGTCGTTTTCAAAATGGCGGTTAGCTCGGGAGAAGACCCTGGGGGAGGCTGAGTCACATGTCTTTTGACCGTTTCGAAACAAAGGACAAGAATGTCCTCAAACAGTGGTCATGTGACTCAGCCTCCCCCAGGGTCTTGTGCTCGACAAACCGCCATCTTGAAAATTACCCACAAGACCCTGGGGACGAGGTTAAATCTGCTGTGAAGTCACGTCACACACGTCTTACCAACCACAGGAAGACCACCAAGAACGCCAGCGACTAGGCTGCCACTTTACATTTCTAACGCCAAACTGCGTTTTAGCTTCAATCCATCAAACCTTTTAAGACACGCACTACGTGGATTCTTCTAAGTTTCCATTGCGATTTATGGTGGAAAATTTGGTTCTAAAGTGGCTCTCGCACGCTTGCTGTCCACTTCTTGACAAGAAAATAGTTCAAATCGCAATCCAATTCCATCCTGTTGACAACAGGTCAAAACAACCTAGAATTGCATTTGTCTAACACTTGAAAGGTTTTTCTATTAATCTGGAGGATTATTTTGATGACTATGGGCAATGTAAATGTGTTTTCACGGTTACAATTTTACTTATTTTATGTCCACGGTGGACGAATATTCGGCGTGCGAGAGCCCCTTTAAAGCCTAGCTAGTCCTTATAAGTTCAAAAAACCTCTCAAAGCCTGCGTAAAATCACGCAGGGCTCTTTACTCGTTTGATTGACGGAAGCCAAACCGCGGTTTGTTAGTTGGCGTAAGAGCTCGCAGAATTATGAAAATTGCAGTAAGTATGGGTCCTACCAGATGATTCAACATATGTAAATGTTTGTTCGACAATTTCTTCATGAACAAGCTTCGGAACCCGACGTAACTCGCTGAGTATTTTCAATGCATGTTGAAGAATGTTTTATGTTGTTCACTGTATGTTTAGCGATTGAAAAAACGATTGAAAAAACGATTGAATTATCTGAGCTCCTGCTTTATCATTCATCCCTATATTTCTCTGGGACAAGACGCGAGTAAAAAGGCGGAGGGGGGGGGGGGGGGGGGGGGGGGGGGGGGGGGGGGGGGGGGGGGGGGGGGGGGGGGGTCGGAAATTTTCAGTTTCACCCCTAAGAGATACCAAACATGGCGTGGCTCAAATAATTTGTTACCCTAAAATATGAGGCCTTCTGTGCCAAGTAGGCGCGAAGGAGACAGGTAACAGGTAAAAGATACCCATCAAAAAATTTCCGTGTTTGACGAAAATGCTGCGTTTAATGTTGTCTAATTTATCATCTTCTCATCGAGTAAAATCCGCTCTCTTTCTTGCACAGTTTTTAGAAGCATGATCATGAGGCAATTCGCCAAATACAACACACCTCAACCTTCCACTTACATCTAAATTCGCAATAGCAGCATGGAGATTTCTGTTACAGGCGAGCTCTACGGATGAAAGTGTGGCAACCGAAGACACGGTGGCACCCGGTCCTGCTGCAGACGACTGGGCGACCGGAGTGGGGCTGAGAGACGTAGCAATAGACCCAGAGGAATTCCCTGGAGTGGAAGGCGTCGAGTTTGTAGTGGCGGATGCCTGGGCCGACTCCGTGCCACTGATAGAGGCGGTTTCTTCAGCATTTTGAACATCACTTGAGATTGTGGGACTTGGATCCACTGAAAAAGAATAGACTCTATTATGCACTAGTCAGTGGAAACCCCCGCACTCCCATACCCGGGGAAAAGCGGGCCTTAAAGGGGCACTGTCATGGTCTGTCATGGATTTGGTCGAAATTTGGGGTTATTTTAAGTGGCTTTTAAAAATACAGTCAAATTCGCACGAAATCAGCAGAATAATCTTCTACACTTGTCAATTAACCTTTCAGCTGCTAGATCAAAACAAATTTGAAGTATTTTCGTGTGTTATCGAGCGGATGGATTGCGATTGGCATTTTTTGATTTCCGACCAGGCTGAACAACTTTCAAAATTGGAAATTTGATATAGCGAGAGCTATCAAAGCTTACGTAGAAAGCCTATAAATGCAAATTTTAAGTTCCTTTTTCTCTCTAAGGCTTAGCTGAAACATAATAGACAGAATTCTGAGTTGTTTATGTAGAACACTGGTCTTATTTTGCAACATTTTGTTGAAACAACCGTGACCGTGCTCCTTTAAGACGCACTGCCTGACCTATTTCCACATCTAACAAACACTTTTGTCCCTCGCCCCGGGGCTGCCAACTGAAATCCGATTCAAATACCAATTTGTCAAATGGTGAGTAATAATCTGGCTTTAATTCTGTTAATCCTAAAACACCATAGCTTTTTAAATTCTAACAGGTACCAAACATTATATATACAAATACAAGTTGTTTACAAAAACGTCTCTTTCTGTCATGCGTTGCGTTTGAAACATCACTGGCGCGGTACACAGCCCATATAGGCCTGTAGGAAAGGCCTACAATTTTTTGGGGGACGTTAATGGTACAAGTACTGAACTGCCTTCATGAGCTTGGCTTTTAGATTTGAAAAATCCTGCGCCGTACGCCCCTAACATGTTACAATTAAAGCAATTTACTTTGCAAACCTATTTTACATGCAAAGTTATTGGAGCTATTTGTGAAACAGTTTTCTGAGAGGACTCGTTTTCAAGATTTTAAAATTGAAAAACGTGCGTGTGCATTAATGTATATAATAACTGCTTTTAGAACTAAATATTCAATGTAAGCGGCTTGAATAAGAATCGTAGCTGACCGGGAACCAAATAAACTTGGCAATAAAAAGATTGTCAGGAAAAATATAACTTCGTTTGAATTGAAACGTTGGGCTCCTAAGAGAAAAAAAACTGTTCAGATTTCCATATTGCGACGGCAAACACAATATCAACATTTTATTTTCAGAATATTTCCAGCCATA